>JANAVB010040818.1:30130092-30362592 GCA_029216955.1 Iris pallida
GTAGGATGTAGTGGTTCCGGCGGTGTATGGATGAAGTCGGCGTGAAGCTGGCAAGCAGGCACTTTTTAGCATAGTCGACGGCGTCGGCTGCCATGGTTGGCCAGTAGTAACCCATATGTCGCAGTCGATCCTGCAACTTAGGGCCAGGTTGATAAGCCCTGCAAGTCCCATCATGAGCTTCCCGAAGGGCTTCGGCTGCTTCTTCGTTGGATAGACATGAAGGAGAAGTCCATCGAAGGAATGTCGGTACAGCATTTTAGTAGCTGTATCATAATAAAACCGAAGGGAACGCCTTCTGACCGAAAAGGCTTCTTTCGGGTCTTCTGGGAGAATTCTATAGACAGTGAAGTCGATGAACGAAAAACTCCAGTCTCGGACATTAGCACCGGTACTTGTCGTCATAGCATGGGCCATTTGTGAGCATAGGTTATTTTTGGGACAGATCAAGTCTCGTTCAACTACCGTGACATAGTGTTTAGTCCCGGGGGCTGCTAATGAAGTTGCGAGGATGGCCAGAGCGTCAGCCTCTAGGTTTTGTAGCCGAGGTACGTGTTCTATGAAGAACTTAGTGAAGGTTGAAATAATATTCAGTATAGCTTCATGGTAAGGAACCAGATCTTCATGGCGAACTTCGTACTGCCCTCGGATTTGATTAACGACGAGTTTTGAGTCAGTAAGCTTCCAAATGATCCACCCCAGCTGTTGCGCCAGCTGGAGTCCCATGATGAGAGTGTTGTACTCAATAACATTATTGGAGCACAGCTTTGAAAGGGAGTAGGCACGCTGGATGACCAGCTGATCGGGGGAGACTAATACCAAACCCACTCCTGCGATGATTTGGCCTTTAGGGCCTGTTCTTGAAGTGCCATCGAAAAATACCTGTCAGACGGAGTTTTCTTCGGTGACGTTTGATTCTTGGACTTTATCCGGGATGTCTTCATAGAGTCTGGAGGACTCCGGATGGGGTGCACGGCTAAAAGTCAGCTAGAGCTTGACCTTTGCAGCTTTTTATGGAACGAACACCATGTTGTACGGCGTCAACAGGATTGCCCATGTAGCTAGTCGGGAGTCAAAGATCCCAGCTTTGTCATGAGAACCCTGAGTGGATTGACTCGGGAGATGACATAAATTGTCTAGCCCGAAATATAATGGCGAGTCTTCTGGATGGCAAATACCAAAGCCAAATACTCATTTTCAACAGGTTATACCGGTGCTCGGCCCCGATCATGTCCTACTGAGGTAGTAGATAGCTTGTTCGTAGCCCGTATCGTTGTTCTGAGCAAACAAAGCACCGAAGGAATGATCCATGGTACGACGTAGAGAAGAAATGGTTTGCCTGCGACAGTGCCACCAGGACTGGCGGGCTCGTCAAGTAAGCTTTGATATCGTCGAAAGCTTTCTGGCATTCTTCTGTCCAGACGTAGGTGACTCCCTTCTTCATAAGCTGGGTGAAGGGTTGGCATTTTCCGAAAAGGTTTGCTATAAACCTTCGGATGTATGCCAGACGCCCCTGTAGGCCTCGAAGTTCTTGGAGGTTCTTGGAGGGTCCATGTCAAGGATGTCTTTGGTCTTCTCGGGATCGACATGAATGTCTTTCGCTGTGACAATGAAGCCCATGAACTTTTGCTAGAAATCCCAAAGAAGGATTTAGCGGGGTTCATCTTGAGTTGATGCGCTCGCATGATATCGAAGATTGTCTTTGGGTCTTGTAGGTGATCACCTTTGAGACGGCTCTTGATTGCGATATCAAACATAGAATTCAACCATCTTGCGAAGATGTTGACGGAAGATGGTACTCATAGCTCGTTGGTATGTAGCACCAGCGTTCTTCAAGCCAAAAGGCATCACTGTGTAGCAGAAAACCCCCTTCGGAGTCCTGAATGACGTGTGTTTTGCGTCATCGGAGAACATTTTGATCTGGTTGTTGCCCGAGTACCCGTCCATGAAAGACATGCGTTCGAAGCCGTATGTGTTGTCGTTCATCACGTCAGTGATTGGAATCGGGAACTCGTCCTTGGACAAGCAGTATTGAGATCCCTGAAGTCGATACAGACTCGTATCTTCCATTCTTCTTGGTTACAGGGACGACATTAGCCATCCAGTCCGGATGTTGCTCTTCAAGGATGAACCCGCTGCTCAGGAGTTTGTCCACCTCTTGATCGATAGCATTCAGATGTTAGGACGAAAATTATTGTTGTTGCTTTATAGGCTTAGCATCAGCCAAGATATTGAGTCTATGTATTGCAATCTGGGGATCAAGTCCCATATCTTCGTAGCTCCAGGCAAAGATGTCGATATATCTTTGGCCAATTGGACCAAAGACTCCCGGTCTTCTCCCTTTAGACTTTTGCTGATGAAGATGGGCTTGGAAGAGATCCATCTGCAAGGTCAACTTGTTCGACCTCATCTTCGGTAGGGGTTCGCGTAATTCAAAATGAGACTCCCACTGTGCTCCTACATTGAGCCCAGGGTTCTTCCTCAAAGAATTCTGGCATTTGGTTATCGCCTTCATCCACTTGAGATTGTGCAGATGCCATGTTGACTGATAGCACCTTCTTGAGGACTGAGCCGATACTTGTATCAGAATCCCAAGTTGATGCTTCGGATGAGTGAGAGTGTTCCGCTTCTTCTGCTTCCTAACTCTCTGGAGTTGCTGGCGGCATGACATAGCCTACCCCCCGTCGAGTACGATGATAGTAGTCCTGCGACTTTCTTTAGGTGTTGGGAGCCGAAGGGGAAGACGCCGGCCTTTGCCGTAGTTCAGGCCTTTGTTGCTTTTATGTTGTAATCCATCTTTTGAATAGGTACTTTGCTTGTCCGTGTACCGATAGACTTGTATTCTGCCGGTAACTGGTTCTGGCTCGAGTGGGGAGGTCTTGATGAAGCTCGACTTTGCCGAAGATGATGGGTTCTTCATCCGATTTGCGGTGGGACTATAAAACAGACTCCTTGGGACGGGACTACTCGATTTGCATGATTGACGGTCGTTATTTGTGTTTGTAACGACCGTAGAGCATTATCTAGTGTATACATGGCATTCCAATATGGAAGACTAGAATAATTGAAAGACACTCTATTATTGATAAAATACGAGATTTTGTATCACGGGATTACATTATCAAGAGAAGGTGCATCTATATCAGCAGAGATGTACTCTTCTAGCCCTTTATCTGTGAGCACCGGGACCGGTTCGGGAGAGTCTATCACAGACTTGATATTGGATCCGAGAGGGCTGTGTGGGCCTTCTCTTGTAGCTTGGATGATTGCGGAGGCTTGCCTTTGAGATGTACCTTCAGGGGTGCCTCGACTGTGCCTTCGATGACAGGTGCCTTCCCCTGTAGTTTTTCACCAGGGGAGCCGACGTTTGAGGAGGTCTTCCCTTGAGCCGTATCTTCAAGGAGCTTCAGTAGGTGCTCTACCTAGAGAAGTCGGTACTTTTCCAGGTAGCTTGATGGTCATGGGAGGCAGCATCTGAGGCAGTTTCCCTTTGAGTCGAATCTTCAAAGGAGCGTCGGGAATCATCTCCGGCTCCATGTTCGCTCTGCGTTGTTTCTGCTTCGTCATCAGCGTCGTTGGCTTCCCCTTCATCGAACGACTTATATAAGCTAGCGTCGGTGAAGTAGGCTTCGACCCCCTTGAAAGGGTCAATGTCGCGAACTCTGTCCGGATGATGTCGTTGGTGGACACGTACTTTATACATTGGTGGAGTATAGATGGCACCACCATATACTCATGCAGCTACGAACGACCCTGTAGGAGGTTGTAGTTAACATCGGCGTCCATGAAATAGCAAGTCACCTCAGTACGGACATTTCAGCCTTATTTTGCCCAACGGTTCACTTTTTGGCATTGAAACCGCTGATTGTAGTATTGGAAGGTGCCAGAGGGTACATCGGTATCCCCAGTTGACAGCAGAGTCCAAGGGATGATGCTGAGGGAAGACCCTGGATCAATCTTAATTCGCTTCACCTTGACGGAACCCATATACCCTGTGTAATACAGTGGCCTGTTGTGCTAGTTGTGCTTGAGCAGCATGTTGTTAGGTGAAGGTTATTTTGGGGATGACTTCATCCGCACAATGGCAGTACGCACATGTGGTTGGAAGATCCTCAGGCTGCTTGACCTGACTGATGATGAAGGACTCAGCATCCTTCAAGGGTTCACAGAGAGCTTCGCGGGTGTCTTTGGAAAGACGAAGAAGATCGTACAGAGATAAGCGGCGGGGGAGTACCAACAAGTTGTGCCAGTATGTCGAAGTTGTGGGGCTTGGCTATCCTGAAGCATTTTCCTTTCGTAAAGGCTTGTAAAAATGGGCCTCTACGTGCTTCTGTTTATTGGCTGCTGGAGGTCTGGATGGACCCTCTTCCTGGGCAGCAGGGGCAGTACAGGGAGGCACTACCTCGACGCAGTTTCGTCGGTTGGGCGTTCAGCTGTGAACGCGTTTGTACAGGAAGTGCCTCTTCCATGGAGGAAAGACCATGCGACAAGACTTGATCTTCTTGCCTTTAGCTAGAGGTAAAGCGTACCCCCGGTTGAGTAACTTCGAGACGAGATTAGGGTGAACCCATAAGATCTCTCCCCGAGATGTAGTGAGTAGGATTAGTACACTCACGTTGTCACGGGTAGGCGGTAGATTGACCACCTCCATTGTCGCCTTTGGGATGGGGACGATGCCGTCTTGTGCTGTTGTCGGCGGCAAGGTGCCGAATTGGAGCGATACCAGGTTTGCAGAGACTGTCTTCTCCTCGTAATCGATGGAGATACATTCTCATTGATCATGCACTGGATGTAGTTCTTGAGGACGTAGCAGTCCTGAGTTGGATGTCCAACAAATCGATGGTATGACAGTATCTCGGATTGTCCACTCTTCCAACCTCGTCGGACATTTCGGGTCGGCAATTTGATCTTGTCACCTTGCTTCAACATCTCGAAGAGTTGCAAGGTGTCTTCGTCGTTGAAAGAATAACCTCCTTTGGCCTGGACGCAAGCGGAGGCTTCTGAGTAGGTGCTTGTACACCTTTGGAGGCATTGACAGTCATCGCCTGCTTCCCCTTCGTCTCACGTCCAGGGTTGTTGGCAGCAGGCCATTTTCCTTTGTCTTCAAAACAGGGAAACTGACTCCCAGAAGGCGAGCATTGATGCCTTCTTTTCAGCTGCTTCAGCCTCGATAAGCAATTAGCTCCAAACGGAAGGAGGAGTGGAGTTGAGCCAGAGCTTGATCGCAGGCAGCATGTTCATGCTGCAGGAGGAGAGGAGTGCATGTTCTGGCATGCCCGGGGACAGTCTAAAGCAGGCTTGTCGGAAACGTTCGATCAATGTTCGAACCGTCTCCTTCTTCTTCTGATGCACCTCTATCAGGGATGCCATTGTCATGTCTTTTTCGTCATCATAGAAACGATCAAGGAAGAGACGTGTCAAGTCGTCGAAGGAAGATATAGAGTTGTCAGGAAGATTGTAGTACCAGTCGTAAGCCATTCCTTTCAATCCCCGACGAACATGCTGGTGAGTAGCGCGTCTTCCTTTGGAAGATGTCCCGTTTGAGACTGGAAGTATGTCAGATAACGGAATGGAGAGTCCTTCTATCGTATGGCGTCAATGTTTGTGGTTTATATTTGGAAGGATAAACCACTTTGTTCCATTCGAGGGGTATAGTTGTGGGATCCCCATCTTCTGGCGCTCCTCCTATCTGTTCTTGGACTCGAAGCGTTCACGCAAGTCCCTGATCATCTCAACCACGTCTTTCGTGGAGCTGGGAGTCGAAGAAGGTGGTACAGCCTGGAGTTGAGCATTTGACGGTTCCGACGTCTGAGGTGCTTCGCGGCAATCGGTATTCAAGGATGCCCGTTGAAGGGGCACAATTGATTCTTTGTTGACTCCTGGGTCATAACCGGTAGAAGGTGCTCTGGCCAAAGCTGACCGTATCTCGAACACTGCTTGAGTCAGTGTCTGCATGGTGGCAGAGAGGGTTTTGAGTCCTCCCTCCAAGGTATCCATGCGTTGAACAAGGTCTGCTGGCGGCGCATCTGACTCCGCATCACCACCTCCCGTCATGTACACCGTCATGACGTGACTGGAAGTGGATGGATCGGTTTAGGCTTCGATTTTCGGCCTCGCTCTCTTATAAAAGAGGAACTTCCTCCGGAGTTTCGTCTTGGCTACCCCCAGCTATGTTCTGGAGGATGACTTCGTCTTTGGGCTGAAGATCCACAGGGGCTTGACTACCCCCAGCTATGTTTGGGAGGCTAGCTTCGTCTTCGGGTTGAAGTTCCACAGCGGCTTGACTACCCCTAGCTTAATTCGGGAGGCTAGCTTCATCTTCAAGATGAAGATCTACAGGGGCTTGACTACTTCCAGCTTCCTCTGAGATCTTTTTCCTTCTCCGAGTGCCCTCAAATACTCCTGAGGACGGGACGGTCGTCTTGGTCTTCCTCGGCTGGCTCTTGGATGAGGACGAGGTCGAGGAGTTGCCAATCGCCTTTCAAATTGATGGAGAGTTGGAGACTACGTTGCAAGAAGCAACCTGTAGCTCTGGTCCCTCTTCAGTTGACACCTTCTTCCCGAGGCGATGTTGGAGGGGTGTTGATAATTGCAGCCGCTGGAACACAAACTGCCTTGGTGGGACTGCTGTCTTACAACAACAGTTGATGGTAAATACAGCACAGGTGTGCCCTGTGAAGGGCACATTGTTCTTGTCAGTCAACTCTCCTGATCGACGTTTGTGAGTGTTCACGTTACGCAAGTTATTGGAGGAGAGTGCCACCTTCACACCCCATCAGGCCCATAGCAAGGCCAAGCGTCAGGGTGGTCAGGTGAATGATGTGCCCCCTGATCCGACATAAAAGATACGCCCAGATCAATAGTGGAGGAGCAACATTTAAAGTGACTTGAACCAGCCTCAGACGCACAACCAATATAGGTGCGGGGGTTCAAGACCATTGAGTTTGCCTTGCACGACTTAGTTACGAACGTAACAGATGCGCCCAAGTGTGACAAGGACTTTGAAGGTCGGCTCGTTCGTGGTGCAGAAGCACCCGAGTCAACCTTGTACAGTTTACCATTGGCAGCGTACATAATTGTGAGCACATGCCTCTGGCTCACTGCTGGCATAGCACATTCGAGGCGCATGGCCCGTACTGCCTTGGACTTCTTCGTACCAGCCCGCTGGGGTGCATAGTACTCAGAGTCCAAATTCTCTTTGCTACGACAGCGAGTGAGTCTGCCAAAGACAGATGCCTTCTGTGGCGTATCAGAGTTAATGCGCAGGGTGTTAGCTGCGCTCCTGCTCCGTCGATGTATCTTCCTCGTCTGAGAAGGAGATAGTTAGGGAATGTGGTCAGCCCCACGTTTTTCTGAGAGATGCGTTGCACCGGTGGGCGCATCTTGGCTGCTGAGGACGTCAGCAGGAAGGGTAGGCTGCATCGGTACATCCCCTTCAGTGGTGGCGCCAGAGGCCTCGACCTTGCGTACCCAGGCTTGGCGAGTCTTCTTCGGCTTCGGCAGCCGCTTCGAAGGACTTGTACTGCCTTCAGAGATGACCTTCTCATACGCCTGTTGATTGAGGCGTACGACCAGCATCTTGTGGGAGGAGCCCACCATCACGTTGTCAGATTACGACACAGCTTTCTCAGCGGAAGAGAAAGAGGTCCCTAGCAGAGTCGCCAGCTTGTTTGCCATTAAAATCTTTTGATCGCAATTTCAATTACAAATAGAACAGTGTTACAATATAGGACTTAGATGTAGTCCTAGGAGTACACTTTTGTTTATCTGGGTCCCTGTGTCGATAGAGCGAGTGGAATGCGTTGACTCCGTTGATGATCTGACGATGGTTCTCGGTTCTCTGAAGGTCTGAGTTACTCTGGGTGCTGAAGCATGCGAAGAGGAAGAAGACGTTGAGTGTCTGCATCTGTCTCTCTTACTGTGCGTGTATGTCGGTCTCTCTCCATCTGTGTGGAAGAAGAAAATGATCCCTCTATTTATATCTTGCAGGCTGGCTGCTCATACGTGCATATGTAGGATGCGCCTGTACGTAGGGATACTACGTGGTTGAAGCTGCGAGAGGTGCATGGATGATGCACCATCTTTTGTGGTTGAATCCTTCATGCTGTATTTGTAGGCTGGCACGTAGCATAGGAGAGGATCTTTCTGTTGCTGAGATCTGGGTGATTAGCACCCCTTCATAGGCTGAATTGAGTCAAAGGACACGTGGCGCGTGTCCGTAGATCAAAGATCTTGAATTTGGTGGAGGGTAATCTGATAGGATGCGCCTGGGATTGGGGGCATGAAAAGACTTTGGCTCGCAACCTTCAGGAGTCATGAACCAGTCTGGGTGCATGGCTTTTGTGGCGCATACGAAGCTTCAGTAGCGACTTGACCTCTGTCTTTAGGGATCAGAGGAAGGTCTGAGGCGTATGGCTCTTGAAGCGCATGCAGAGGTTTGAACGCATAGCCGCGGAGGCAAATACGAATGGTTTGGCGGCCACGTGGCTTGTAACCGGCGGAAGAGAGTAATGATGACGTTGACGTCAGCGATGCTTCATTTTTTGAAAAAAGCTGTTACTGCTCTGTCATCGAGGCATGGCTGCTATCGTGTCAGGACTTCAGCATTTAATGTTCTTTGACGGGTGATGGGCTATTGAGTGGGCACATTAATCTGCGTTCCATTAGGCGCATGTGTCCATGTTAATTGGGATGCATGGATCTGTGTTTTGTTGGGCACATCCATACATGGCGCTTGGTACCGACGGGCGCATCTTTATGATGCACGGTATCTGACCGGTGCATCCATTTTCAAGACGGGTCTTTATTGGTCCGACTATTGCGTTCCTCGAGTTCTTTAAATAGTCATTTTTGACTTTGGCCGAATTCGAAGCGTCAGGTTCATCACCATAAATGCAAATTCATTGCACGGGATTCAGAGGACCCGCCACTTGGCGCATGGGTTTGATTTGCCCGGCCTATAAATAGCAGCAAGGAGAGAGTTTGCTTCTCGTTCTCTCACGTCTGCCCGAATGAACTTATTTGCTCGAGCACATTCTGTTGACAAGATGCTCCCGAGGGTGAAGATGCAATGAATTGTTTTCATTCATGCACTTGAAGGTGACTGTTACATCCAAAAGTAGGAATCGAGGACTTCTGAGGCAGGCAAAAGGTGTCTGTTCCATCCAAAGATCGGGATGCTCGAGCCCTATCTCCGTTATGCTGGAAGAGCCGCAGATCGGAATTGTGGTGCTCTCATCTTCCTTGGGCTTTGGAGAGCTCTTCCGCCTGCAAGAGTGGGGTGTTGCCCACTCTGTTTGTGTTGAAAGCTGCTCCTTTAGCCGCAGATCAGAATTGCGGTGCTCTCCTCTTCCTTGGGCTTTGAAGAGATCTTCCTCCAGCTAGAGTGGGGTTGATCGCCCACCCTTGTTCTGCTCAATAAATACTTTATTAGTCGAAGCACTTGACCGGATCGAAGTAGAGCGCATATGCTGAGACTTCATGATGCGCATAACTGAGATGCTGAAATAGATATGCCTGACTGAGACACTGAAATAGATACGACTGACTGAGATGCTGAAGTGATGCACCTGACTGATGATGCGCCAGGCAGAAGGTGTATGGCAGTTTGCTGTGCCTGGCTGTAGTCTTAGGATCTTTCTTTTTTGTAGAAATTCTCATTTGTAAAGCCTTTTTTAGACATGTAATAGACTTTTATATCAAATAAAAATCCTTTTGATATCTATACTTTTGCTGTCTTGCTGTGCCAAGTACTTCGTTTGAGCTCCCTGGCGCATGTAATGTTAGGCGCATAGGAATTATGGCCTGTGGATGCGCCTGAAATTCCATGCTTCTACAATAAGTAATAGATAAGGATAGGAAAATATGTCCAGAGGTACTGGACAAGACATTTCCCGTAAAAAAAATAACAATATTAATTATATTTGTTCAGAGGTAATGTGGATGTGACAGAATATAACTCAGAATATTGTCATTTCAAAAGACGACTTTATCAGAGGTAATGTGGACGTAATAAATCGCTGATATAGACGATAAATTCAGAGGTAAATGTGGACATGAATCTGTTGATATAGAAAATAGAATTCAGAGGTAATGTGGACGTGAACTCATTTTTTCTATTGATGATCTTCAAATCGGTTAGGACCTAAAGACAGGATATCATGTCTAAAAAGATGATATCTATGATAATACGAATTTATCATGAAGAGAGATATCTTTTAAAACAAATGGGTTTCAAAATACAAAATTGATGATTCGTGTGGACTCCACGGGAGATTTTGAGAGGAAGGGTATTCCTCACTCTGGAGATACCAGAAATCTTGTTTATCCGCTTCATGGAGGCTATTGCTGACAAATATCGGTTTTGGGTAAGTTTCATCTCCAATATTGACTTGAACCAACTGATCTTCAGTAGGTGGCTCGCGTTGTTAAAGCGAAACCCCATTAAGTATCCTTCATTTGTCCCCATGGATCAGATTCAGAGGCTTCGGCAAAGTCTGTCATCTTCTGAAAACTCGGCAGTCACCATATTAGAAGATAGAATCACGCGATGGACGTGCCCTACTGGTGTCTGAATCCCATGAGATAGAATCAGAAGAGTTAGATAGTTCTTCTTCTTCGATTTGGAGGCTTCTGGAGTCAGAATTGGTGAAGTATAACCTAATCCCCGCTTCGTTTTGCTGTAGTATTGTGTGATTTTTTTCGGAGTTGGAATATGAATAGGAGTTCGCCTTCTTTGCCGCCATTGAGACCAGCTTTAAAGTTGTAGCCCATCTTTTGAATGATATCTTTTGATTGCTGACTATAACGACTTAGTTGAAGTCTTCCATTATCGTGATTTTCTTCTTCACTATTGGCATGATCTTCTGTTCCATTCCTCTACTAAAAAGTATAGGAAGTTCATATTTCTTCCTGGAAGGAACTAAGAAGAAGGAGTCTTGCATTGGCTCGAGAAATACTTCATTTTGGGAAGCTTCAACTGCTCCTATGGTAAGTGGTTCGAAGTTATCTAATATTTTTAAATAATATCGAGTATAAAAAAGGACTTCAATATACTGTAAAAGAGATGCTACTTATTGATTTGTACAACATCATTTACAACGTGATTCTTAGCCTTAACAGAAGGCTTAGTAAGTTGATAACCGGAGGAGGAGAAGGAGAAGGAGAAGGTTTGTTACGACGAAGGTCGATAACAAGAGGCTCAGAAGAGGTGAGCTCCCTTTGTTCCCTTTCTATAATAGGAGGCTGTTTGTTATGAGAGGAAAGATGTATAGTCAATGTCTGAGAAGAAGAGGGATAAGTAGCACGTCCTTTGGTCATAAGAACATCTTTTGAAGTATGCTTCTGATCTTCCTCACTATCCATCGATAATACAACTTTCACGAACTCCTCCTTGTACATCCGAGAGTCCATAAAATATGCTTCAATACCCCTGAAAGGATTTAGGTCAGCTACTTCCTTTTGGACTTCTCCATTGACATCCACATATTTAAAACATTGATGTAAAGTGGATGGTACAATGTTATGCTCATGCAGAAAGGGTCTTCCCAGCAAAGCATTGTAAGAGCCGTGATTATCGATCACGTAGAAAGTAACCTTTGTACGAAGATTGCCTATTTGAACTTTCATGCGAATCTTTCCCAAAGGTTTACTTCTTCCTGAATTGAATCCCAAGATTGTCGTGATGGTTGTTGAAAGATTGTGTACATGAATCTTCAATGCATCCAGTAGAGTCTTTGGCATGATGCTAAGTGCAGACCCAGGATCGATCAAAATACGATCAACCTTCATGGTATCGACATATCCCGTGAAGTAGAGGGGTCGATCATGACGGTTATCTTCCAACAACATATCATCTTGTATAAAGGTGATGTTTGGCATCAGTTCCATCACACTATGACAATGAAGGCATATTATAGGCTCATTCTCCGGCTTCTTGAGAAGTGCTAGACAAGTATCAGCTTGCGTCAAAGCTTCACTTAACGTTTCTCGAGTTTCCTTCGAAAGACGGAGTAGTAGTTCAAAAATTGACAATCTTGCCGAGGCATTAGCCAGCTGAGCCAGTATATCAAAGTTATATGGCTTCTCAAGTCCCAAAGTTGGAGTCTTATTCAATACTTTATCAAAAAGGACATGATATTTTTCTTTGTCAGCTGTCGTCGGTTTGGGAAGAGTTGACTCTATTGGAGGTGATGAAGCTGATGGAACATTGACAACAGGAGAAGATGTTGCTTGAGGAGCCTCCAGAGCTGGAGCAGGGTTTTATTAACTTTCTGAATAGTCTTTTAGGTATGGTTTTCCAGACCTGGTACCAGTTAAGACTTCTTCTTCGGATACAGGCTCAAAGGATACCATATTACAATTCTTTGTCTGGATCTTGTTTTTGGAAGGTTTCTTTTGGCAAGATAGAGAGTTTGTCCAGTAACCCAAACCAATCCGAGATCGGTTGTGAGAAAGACATAGGGAAAGAGGTATAGGAGATCCCTTTCCATGATTTAAACCAGAGGCCTTTTGTAGATCATATCCCATTTTCGTCATTAATTTACGAGATTGTGGGTTATACAGATGGAAAGCTAGTTGGTATTTGGCTTCTGATTTTGACAATATTGTCTCAACAGGGGAAGAAGAAGAAGAATTATTTATTGCCGATGTGAAGGTAGCAGTTAGAGGTTGAAGACAATGTTCACCAAATAAAATCATATGACATGATTTATTTTAGTGGCCTTCTTAGACTTAGTGGAAGAAGATGTTGTTTCAAAGTCTGCCACTAACTCTGGATGGATCATATAATTTTCCCTCTATCAGGAGACAGAGGGACAAGACCATCAGTTCGTGCAGGTAGAAGATTAACAATCTCCAGAGTAGTTCTTGGGATGGGGATGACACCGTCCTGCACAAGTTAAGCAGGAAAATCTCCAAACTGTAAAAAGATGACATTAGCCGTTACATTTTTCTCGTCTTGCTAGAGAGTGATTGCACCGGAATTGACCATCTCCTGAATTTTACCCTTGAGCACATAGCACGCTCAAGTTGGATGCCCAATAAATCTGTGATAAACACAATATTTAGGATGGTCAGTCTTACCAACTTCATCTGGCCATTTAGGTTCTGGCAGGTTGGAGTTTATTGCTCTTGATGAGACAATCAAAGATACTCATGATATCATCTTCATCAAAAGAGTATTCTTCTTTTGGACGTGGTGCCCATTGTGGTGGTACTGTTGGGGTAGATATTGGCTGATTTTTAATGGCTAGGGCTTCTTTGTCACGCCTCAATCTCGCAGAGTCCTTTCGTCCTCGCTTCGAACTCTTTGAGACCGATCGTCCTCTCTAAGGTGTGATGCCGTGCAAGCCTATGTTGTGCTTGCACAAGGCCAAGACCTGAAGCAAGACAAAATAGACAAGATTGACAATATGCAGCGGACATATTTCAGAATACATGCATTGAACACAATGGTAACAAGAAACAATTCTCTTTATTGATTTTATTTTGAACATATTACAAGTTCTCGATTCTCTCTAATATAATGTTACATTCTCTCAGAACTATACAGATTATAATGATCCCGTTCTCATACATTACATCCCTTTATATACAAAACCAAACTCTTGCAATAGATGTCATCTCTTCGCATCTCTTCTGATTTTTGGCTCCTGAGGATGAGGCACAGGCTATCGCTTCGGACTATCCTTGTCACACCCCGCTCCCGTACACGAGCGATTATCCTTGCTAATGCGTGATGCCGTACAGGCCTAGGTTGCGCCCGTGCA
Source organism: Iris pallida (assembly GCA_029216955.1). NCBI lineage: Eukaryota > Viridiplantae > Streptophyta > Magnoliopsida > Asparagales > Iridaceae > Iris > Iris pallida. The sequence continues at coordinate 30,143,859 of JANAVB010040818.1, forward strand.
AGGCTAATCCCAGAAACGGCCGATTTGAGATAGGCCACAGAGTCGCATAGAGTGTCCCCGTTTGCAGCGGAAAGTAAATGAACACAAGTTGAAGCGAATTCAAACTCTTTATTGATTTTCAAGAAGATTACAAGCGGTGCTAGGCCGAGTTTACAAGTCTCTCAAGCTCTCTCTCTCTCTCTCTGAAACATAAAAGGCATGCCAAGTGGCTTACAACAAGGAATAATTCATGGCGATGTTCCGATACATTATGTCCTGTATATGGTACTTCAGCTCCTTGTAACGCTCCAAGGCCCCAGAGTTAGCTCCGCGCCTTAGCACGTTCGAGGAAAGATCCACACCCGATGACGTCTCCTGCTTCCTGCAAGCAAACTGTGGGGTTATCAGTACATTGTTATGCACTGGTGGGGAGGCTAGCTCGCCCACAATGCTATCATTACCAAGCACGTTCTATTTACTTTTGTGCACCGTCTATCATTCATTGTCTTTCTAAATCTTGCCTTAGGATCAGTTTTATGGCATATTTCATAACATATCTCGTGTTGCCGAATTCAAGTGTTTGCATGGAAATACATGCACGACTTACCCATACTTACCGTCCGGCCTTCCCTGTCCAAAGTAAACCAAGTTAGTAAACAATTCATATTTATCAAATTAACGTTATTCACGTAAACATTCGGTGTCGAGGGCGTGTCCCTGCCTCAGATTCTAGCACGTCGTAGGCATGTTTTCTAACTCATTTACATGAAGTACTCTTTATCATTTGGTGTGTTACATTTCAAGCCTTGTTCAGAGGGTGCTTCATTCAGTTAACTTAGACTACTTTGTTTCAATGCAAGGACTTGCACGTGGATTGCCACCAGCAAAGCCCACTTAATCTTTATGCACCGGTCGCTGGCATCACAAGCCATTTTGGACATATTTGCGTTTGGTATTCTCACCTATCATAGCGTGCGGCTGGTACACCTTGATAGTCTCTTGAAATACTCCCGCACTTACGTCTCCTGGATGGCCAATCCCGCATCCAGGCCAGCACCTCAAGCATCCTTGATTTCCTCATAGGCCGGTCACGATCCTCCCTTTGATCGTGTCGTGAAAATCCCTTATTTCGCATACCTCCCGTATACGAGGGGATTGTCCACGACAATTTTGTATTGACTTGTCATTTTAACTTAACTGGTGTCTCCGAGCCATAGGCTAACCCTTAGCCATAATGCGTTATCGACCAGGTTGGCGGCGGCGCCCGTACAGCGCGGGTAGCGAGCCCCGATGCACGTCTCCGTCATACCTGTCGCTAACTATTCCTTTATTTCTTACCTTTTATTCATTCTTTCTTTTAATTGCTCGTTCATTTATTGATTCATTCACGTATTCATTCATTCTCATATTCATTGTTTCTTCGTTGATTCATTCATTCACTTATTCGTTCATTCATTCATTCATACATTATGCAACTCCCCGTACGGGAGTCGTCTTGGCGACCCATCGGTCCCGAAGTCTTCTAATGTTGCTATATTCTACTCGGAATGACTATGTCGATAGTCTTCCCATTTTATTTTTGTAAACCGTTCATTGTTTCAATGTTGAACGCATAAGGAACTTGAATGTAAACTTGTGCCTTAGCACGAGCGCGTAGTGCGGTACGAGAGTTCTCACATTTTCCATGTTCTATACAAGCATACAAGATGGGATTATTCTCTTAGCTAGGTGTGTTGAGTCATTTATTAGCATGCGTGGTGTTATCTCCTAGCGATTCTAGCAATAGTGTCCGTATTAATATGTGTCTAGGCTAAGTAAAGACGGGTTCATCGGAGCCACCCACCTAAGTGATGTTCGCATCGGCCGAGCGATACTCCGAACGTGCCTTTGAAAGTCTAAGTCTGGATTCATCTTTGACGGGCCAATGTAAGCCTTGCATCGATTCTTCATATGGTCGATGCCAACTCTTCGGGTCGATGGCTCGTTTGAGTCATTGCACTTGCCGTTTGAATCGACGTTCCGCTAGGGCAGAGCGGGTCATTACATAATACACCACACAAAACAAGTCTCGTCCTCGAGACTTCCCGAGTGCAGGTCATCCTACCCTTCCTTAATTCATGTCGTGTGCGTATCTTAGACAATCCCTATCGAATGGCTTTATCACTCGATGGCACCGAACTACACTCGATACCTTTCCAAGATCCGTGTCACATACGTTTGGTCGATTTTATTGAATGACTTTTCATACATTTTAGATTTGATGGTACTTATTCAATTAACGTGTTTCTTCGACTTGGTTGCTATTGCACCCTATTGTGGGGCTGTAATGGTCACACGAGGTACGTTGTAATTCATCAAATGCGAGGGCCGTAGGCTGAGGCTAACTCACTTTCGTTTATGTACATCTCAACACCCACTTGCAGCTGCATTCGAGTTCATCATATCGCTAAGTTTGGATCGTACACATATTCAAGGCGTCCCCCGAATACGTATATTTCAACCAAGCTTAGCGATTAGCAAAGTCGGACAAGCTAATCGTGATAGTTCGATTTGCCGATCATTTTACTACTTTCGATTAAAACCGAACTCATGTGTATCTCACTATCGTTTATCTCGATCCTCGAGATGATCCGATTCGTTTATCAAGCGCTCTTGTCTACGAAATCAATACGATTTCTTCTTAGCAGAGTTGACCAAGTCTAAGTACTTTTCGTTCGATTTGAGACCAAGTATTGCACTATCATCGAGTACGTCTTCCTATCAATGATTTAATTCGTTATCCCAACTTTACTTGTGCATCATCTATTCCTATCATTTACTTCATTTGGGGCCAATCTCGTTGTCATTCACGTACACTCCCAGTTCTCCGTACTACTCTAAGTCTTGTTGCCTCAAGCCTATTATCCGTCCAGACGATATTGTAATGTCAATCGCACAGGTTCAATCACTCGACATAGGGTCGTCCGCCTATCCGCTAGGTCAGCTCACAAGGTCATAGGTACAAGTTAAGTTCTCGGTTCATTGTGCAAAGTCATTGCACGACGCTCTCCCTAATCCTATGGTCAAACCATTTTGTTCGTTAGTACGGAAGCTTCTACCCAAGTTCGCTTCACTCAAATTTCTAAACATCAAGCAGCGTTCACCCTATTCGCATCAACACATTCTCTGTTCCAAGTCCGAGCTCGTTTAGGAAAGTCATCCTACGATAGGTTGTCCTCAATCAAATCCTTGATATGTCAATATCGTACGTCCGCACTAGCAATTATCGTAGTCTATCTCTTCAAGTATGTTTGATACAATCCACCTATCCATCCTATCCAATTCACGTAGTCGATCACAAGGTCGTCTAGCCTTGCAATATGTCGTGCCCCGATCTCACGCAAGTCTAATTATCCACGACGGATATGAATCACCATGTCAACATTCTTGCAGAATAATCGTCCTCATCAGGACGTAACTCTTGCGTTGCGTTTAGACTTACTCATTTTCGATACGCTGATTGGGCCTACTCAATCCTCAAGTTTACTTCGTTATCCATCATAAGTCCGATCAATCCTCCAATTTGCCTTCGCTTCAAACCACAAGTCGAAGCAATCAAAATTTCCATGTCAAGGTATTTTGAGTTCGATCATTCCCGCTGGACATAAATTACCATGCCAACGCTCACGCGGAAATGATCGTCCCAAATCTGACGTGACGCATATGCGAGGCTGGTGTTGTGCTCGTGCAAGACAAGATCGTTGTCGTTGTGGTTATCACCGAACAATGAAGTCACTTCCCTTCTTCATTCTAAACATTTATTTCAATCAAAATTCCCCAACATAGTATCCTTCAAAACAATAACTTCTAACACGATCATCATTCATCGAGTCAGAGTACCCGTGAGTTATCGTTCATCAATCTTTGATACGCCTCAATACCATCGATGATGTACATAACCTGACGATCTTCCTTTTGCAACGAATTCTAAATCGTGCAACTTAATTTCCTCAATTCATATTGTCTCATGCTAACTCTTCATTGAGCAACATCTATTCCAATTCCTTAGTCATTCTCGTATCTCTACTCAACGTTTCCCATGCACGCTATCTTCCGATCGTGCTATCTTCTATCTCGTCCATGGGTATTTTACCTTAACTCAAGTTTCAATCCCTTCGACTAAATTTAAAATCGCATGCACGATCTTCTATGTTTCCTCGACCAAGACCTCCATTCATTTCATCGTTTCGACTCTCTATTCAACTTGTTTTGTATTTTGCACTACACATTCACAATTCGTCCGAACAATATCTCGTTTGAGACTCTCGAAGTCGCAACCAACTAAGCGTTACTCGTTCTAAGGCTTTGTGCGATATCATTGCTTGCCGACATACTCGTTCTATCCGTAAATCCTTTAGTTTTGCTCGAACAATTTCTATTACATCCATACACCACTCAGGGTTCGAGCCACTCGACTAGTCATCGACACTCGCTCTTATTCTTCTTTGAAGCTATCACATAAACCACTCGGGGTCAAGTCATTCTACAATTCCTCAATAGGTCATTCGATTCACAATCGACATGTTCGAAGGTGCGTTCGTCCATTTCCTCAAACTCTAAGAATCATTCTCGTGTTCGTTTTGGCGTTAGTCAAGTAGCGTCTCTAACGACATACATTCTAAGTCTCACTTATTCTCGTCCGAGCGATAGTCGATCTCGCTCGCAAACTCGTTCGTACCAGAAGGTCTAGGTGCGCGATACTCGGCACAACTTAGTCGAAATGCTGCGTGCATAACCATCCCGTTCGAACTATACTTCGGTCTTGTGTACTCCTTTGCTATTGTCAGCGGAAGCTTATTCAAGCACGCACTGCGTTTGCTAACTTTTTTTAGCATTTGTTCCTTCCAACTCAAGTCCGTCATGGTTTGGCACAAAGGCCTTCGTCTATCGATCCCGTTCAACCGAGTACTCGTACGAGCTTTTGAAAATATTAGACTTATTGTATAGAACATCCCAAGGCAAAATGAGAGAGAGCGTACACTTCTTTTATTTCCAAACGAGCTTTCAAAACTGAGAGAATCGAAATAAAGTCCAAGGACGTAAAGCCGTGCTCTGATACCAATCTGTCACGCCCCGCTCCCGTATATGAACGATCGTCCTCGCTAAGGCATGATGTCGTACGGGCCTAGGTTGTGCCCGTGCAAGGCTAATCCTAGAAACGGCCGATTTGAGCTGGGCCACAAAGTCGCACAGAGTGTCCCCATTTACAGCAGAAAGTAAATGAACACAAGTTAAAGCGAATTCAAACTCTTTATTGATTTTCAAGAAGTTTATAAGCGGCGCTAGATCGATTTTACAAGTCTCTCAAGCTCTCTCTCTCTCTCTCTCTCTCTGAAACATAAAAGGCGTGCCAAGTGGCTTAAAATATGGAATAATTCATGGCGATGTTCCGATACATTATGTCCTGTATATGGTGCTTCAGCTCCTTGCAACGCTCCAAGGCCCCAGAGTTAGCTCCGTGCCTTAGCACGTTCGAGGGAAGCTCCGTACCCGATGACGTCTCCTGCTTCCTGCAAGCAAACTGTGGGGTTATCAGTACATTGTTATGTACTGGTGGGGAGGCTAACTCGCCCACAATGCTATCATTACCAAGCACGTTCTGTTTACTTTTGTGCATCGTCTATCATTTATTGTCTTTCTAAATCTTGTCTTAGGATCAGTTTCATGGCATATTTTATAACCTATCTCGTATTGTCGAATTCAAGTGTTTGCATGAAAATACATGCACGACTTACCCATACTTACCGTCCGGCCTTCCTTGTCCAAAGAAAACCAAGTTAGTCAATAATTCATATTTATCAACTTAACGTTATTTACGTAAACATTCGGTGTCGAGGGCGTGTCCCTGCCTCAGATTCTAGTACATCGTAGACATATTGTATAACTCATTTGTATGAAGTACTCTTTATCATTTGGTGTGTTATATTTCAAGCCTTGTTCAGAGGGCGCTTCATTCAGTTAACTTAGACTACTTTGTTTCAATACAAGGACTTGCACGTGGTTTGCCACCAGCAAAGCCCACTTAATCTATATGCACCGATCGCTGGCATCACAAGCCATTTTAGACATATTCTCCTTTGGTATTCTCACCTATCATAGCGTACGGCTGGTACACCTTGATAGTCTCTTGAAATACTCCCGTACTTACGTCTCCTGGGTAGCCAAGCCCGCACCCAGGCCAGCATCGTAAGCCGCCTTGATTTCCGCCTAGGCCGGTCATGATCCTCTCTTTGACCGTGCTGCGAAAATCCCTTATTTCTTCTACCTCCCGTATATGAGGGGATTGCCCACGACCATTTCGTATTGACTTGTCATTTTAACTTAACGGCTGTCTCCGAGCCATAGGCTAACCCTTAGCCATAATATGTTATCGATCAGGTTGGCGGCGGCGCCCGTGCAGCACGGGTAGCGAGCCCCGATGTACGTCCCCGTCATACCTGTCGCTAACCATTCCTTTCTTTCTTACCTTTTATTCATTCTTTCTTTTCTTTCTTTCACTTGTTAGTTCATTCATTGATTCATTCACGTATTCATTCATTCTCATATATATTGTTTCATTCGTTGATTCAGTCATTCACTTATTCATTCATTCATTCATACATTATGCAACTCCCCGTACGGGAGTCACCTTGGCGACCCATCGGTCTCGAAGTCTTCCAATGTTGCTATATTCTACTCGGAATGACTATGTCGATAGTCTTCCTATTTTATTGTTGTAAACCGTTCATTGTTTCATTGTTGAACGCATAAGGAACATGAATGTAAACTTGTGCCTTAGCACGAGCGCGTAGTGCGGTGCGAGAGTTCTCATATTTTCCATGTTCTATACAAGCATACAAGATGGGATTATTCCCTTAGCTACGTGCATTGAGTCATTTATTAGCATGCATGGTGTTATCGTCTAGTGATTCTAGCAATAGTGTCCGTATTATTATGTGTCTAGGCTAAGCAAAGATGGGTTCATCGGAGCCACCCACCTTAGCGATGTTCGCATCGGCCGAGCGATACTCCGAGCGCGCCTTTGAAAGTCAAAGTCTGGATTCATCTTTGACGGACCAATGTAAGCCTTGCATCGATTCTTCATCTGGTCGATGCCAACTCTTCGGGTCGACGGCTCGTTTGAGTCGTTGCACTTGCCATTTGAATCGGCGTTCTGCTAGGGCAAAGCGGGTTATTATAATCCTTCTCGATGCATATTTCACCTGCATGCAAACTAATGATGGGTTAGTATATCAGCATACTGGTGATTGTGAACAAAGACCTACATTTGTCTGAAACGATCACTGTTCATTTAGTGAGAAAATATTTCTTGTGATGTGATCTTGCTATTTTTACCTATATTCATTTCATGCATACGGAGTCAGTTTACATCTCTTTTGAAAATATCTTTGAAAAGCCACAGTTCATTTCATTCAAGGATACAAGGGACTATTCAATTCAAGCACGATGACTATTTATTACATGTGCAGTGCGCAGCGTGTTTCATGAGCATAATCTTTTCTTCGTTCAAGCAATCTCTTAAAGACAATTATAAACATGATATCATATCCTTTCTTTAGTGGGAACATAGCACTTCTTTGTAACAGATTATTCTTTGCAAGCAATTCATATAGCAAACATCAAGCAATACATATGTATCACTTTTAAGTGATTCTTACAATAGCCGACGGTCTATCCCTGCACAAGACAAGGATTAGCATAAACGTGATAAAACCAACATTATTCTCTATTCATCTCTGTATTGTTAACTCTTAGCAAAACATTCTTTTAACACTTATCTATATGCATGATAATAACTCTTGCGGTCCATGGACATTACCCATATTAGCAGTTGCAACGTTCTAGCCCATCTCACTAATAGACTGACACCCCCTCTAACAGTGGGTACTTCTAGCCCCACGTGTCATGTTCTCTCCTAGGTCGATCAACTCCGGGTGTCCCCAGAATCGTCGAGAGACTACCACATGTGCACAAGCCGTCTAGACCAATGCAAATGCAGCTATCAAATAAAACAATCATGCATCAATCAAGCAACTTGTAAACATATTCATCTTCTTCTTTTTCATGTAATCGAGCTAGTAGCTCTACTATTTTTTCTATACGGACAAGCCATATCATCTTCTTATAACAGCACAAAGTGCCTTCTCTGTACATCTCTTTCTTTATAGCAACAATCAAGGTACAATAAACAATCTTTGTTTAAGCAAGTAACAACAAGCATGAACTCTACTCTTGATAACTTACTGTTTATGGACTCTTGAGCATTCTGTTTTCTCTTCTTATTAAGCATCGCAATAGTTCATTGATTAATGGCAACAACTCTACTTTAGCATACAGGCATCAGTTCATTTCTTATTTGCAGGCAATAATTCTTTTTAGCATACAGGTTATCTCTTTTCTTGTTCTTAGCATAGCAACATGTGAAATCTCTTATAAGCATACATACGGATTACCGTCTTGTTATTAGCTGACAAGGTTCTCTTGTTCAAGGCAACATTTATTTTTTAGCAAGGCAACATGTGAATTCTCTTAAAAGCATACTAAATGATTTACTATCTTGTTATTAATAATAGCATTCAATCAAAAACTCAGATTCTTATTATGCGTAAGCGAATCAGCAAATGAGACTTCGTCCACTCACGCAGATCAATCGTCTTCTGTTGTAGAGCCAGCAATCTGATCTTTTTGTCTATCTAGTGCCTTCGCGGAGCGGGGCACTACATAATTACCCACCGAAAAGTAGTTTCATCCTCGAAACTTAAGGAGAAACTTACGATATCCGTAGTAGCGATAGTCCTCATCCTTCGCCATCATCAATCGATAAAACTCTTAATTCAGATCATATCAAAACTCTTGTTAAATAATGCATTTCAATCTCAATCAATCAAATCGATAAAATATATGTCGGCATCATAAAAATATTTACGAACTTATTGTATGGAACGTTCATCTCATTGATGATATCAAGCAGGCAAAGAAATTTTGATCAGAAGAACATGTACGAATTCAATTGAATCAAAATTGGCCAGAGGATCGTGCTGCTCTGATACCACTTTGTGTAGCCTCCCTTCCCGAAAAATTATTAAAAATATTTTTTTATTAATTATTTAATTTAAATGGTGATTTTTATATTTTTATAAATAATTATTTAGTTAATTATTACGATAGACGACCTTAGCCATGGTTAAGATTTGGAGTACAAGATGACCAAGAATTAGGGCACGGATAGTGCAGTGGCGTTCTTTGACTAGTGTTTAGCCATGGTAGGGGAATGTCAAGCCATAAGTGAGTTCCAACTAGGAAAACCAGGCCAAGTTGCGACATGACCACTATAAATAATTTAATTATTTATTATTAATATTAATTGACTTTTAGGTGACTCGGTTGTACCAATTTAGTTCGAACTGCACCAGAACCAAGCCTCAGCCTATGTAGTCGGGTAGGTGCATCCGGAGACGTCCGTATAGATATGTATTGGGTATATGTATAGTTGTATTTTATTTAATGCTTCAGCAGGAGATTGTATAAATGAGTGTTATACATTATTAAATATTTTATTGGATATTTTATCCTAAAAATAGGATAAATACCTTCCTTAGTTATCCTTGTACATTGTTGAGATTATTAGACTATGCATAATGGTATATACACCATGACTGGTTTAATGAATTTCGTTATTATTATTATTATTATTATTATTATTATTATTATTATTATTATTATTATTATTATTATTATTATTATTATTATTTTATTATCAATGTTATTGAGGTTGTTATTATCTAATATTATTTTTATTATTATTGGGTTATATTATTTTATCAAATAAATGTTATAATATATGGGTTCATATTTATATAGACCGGCCCTACCCCTAGGAATAAAAGTAATAAGGATTTATTGGGTTTTATGGGGATTTTATATAAGCACATATATATAGCTATAAATGGGTGTATATAGATATTAATTGGTTATACGTATATGTATACATATAGATATAAATGTGTATATATAGATATTAACTGGCTATATGTGTGGGAATATATATATATATATATATATATATATATATATATTATATATATATATATATATATATAAACAAAATATATATATATATATATATATATATATATATATATATATATATATATAAACAAAATATATATATATATATATATATATATATATATATATATATATATATATATATATATATATATATTTTGTTTATATATATATATATATATATATATATATATATATATATATATATATATATATATATATATATATATATATATATATATATATATATATATATATATATATTTTGTTTATATATATATATATATATATATATATATATATATATATATATATATATATATATATATATATATATATAAACAAAATATATATATATATATATATATATATATATATATATATATATATATATATATGTGTGTGTGTGTACATCTAGGTATTTATATATATATATATATATATATATATATATATATATATATATATATATATATATATATATATATATATATATATATATATATATATATGTGTGTGTGTGTGTGTGTGTGTGTACATCTAGGTATTTATATATATATATATATATATATATATATATATATATATATATATATATATATATATATATATATATATATATATATATATATATATATGTGTGTGTGTGTGTGTGTGTACATCTAGGTATTTATATATATGTGGACATATGAATACATGTGCTAATAGCAAATCAAAGCAGCAACAACAAAGCAGGCCAGGACCAGCCGGGCCCAGCCAAAGCAATTCCCCAAACCGGGAGCCCAAAGCCAGGCCCATACTTCCCAGCCAGGCCCACAAGCCCTACCCGACTGAACCCATGCTCAGCCCCCCCCCCCCCCACAGGAGTTCCCCAGGCCCAAGCCCCTTTACGGAAAACACAAGCGCACTTGTATATATATTCGAAGAGAGAAATCGAGAGATCGATAGAGGAACGCAAACCCTAACCGAACCCACGCCGTCCCCTGGTCCTGGGCGGCCACCCGCCGCCGGCGCCACCACCGCACGCGGCCGAGGCCGCGCGGATGCAGCGCACACGCGTGCGAAGAACACGGAGAACGACAGCAGCAGCGCTCGGGTACCCGTTTTCTTCCTCGAATTCCTCTCTTAATAGGCGATCGTTTTGCGAACCGTAAATTGTTACGGAGAACCTAGTTGACCCCCATTAACCCTGTTAAATAGTTTTTTTCTAACTGGTTTAAGTCGAGTGTAAATCGAATCGAAAGTTCGGAAAAAAACTACTTCATAATGACAGATTACTGAACCCAAACACCTATGTTTCCTGCCACTTTATGACCAACACGTTGTGAGTTTTAAGAAACTACCTGAACGAACTTGAAGACAACATATAGGGCTTCCTAACCTATTTTGTATTTTTAATTTTCATTAAGTATGTGAGGAGAAAATAGTTTTCAAAATCAAGAAATTATCTACGTGGAAACAGTTTAGAACTTTGAAATTTCTTCTGATCCAACATGCGTCCCGTCAATCCGGGCAACATGGTCACGAACCGAAAGCTTCGAAAGGTGCTTAATGGCTTCGTGGACGTGTGGGCTTTAACAAAATTCAAATTGGTCGCGTGTGCGCGACGAATTTGATACGTATCCGTCGAAATTCATCGTATCGGCCTCTGTGCAAATTTTCCAATTACTTTATACATATTCGTCAGATCGAGACAAAACTTGTGCCAACAGGACCGTATCATTTTTCTGGTCCTTTACGCCTAGTTTGGTCCGATTCTGAGACAGTTGATTGGATCGTCGTTTCGCGGGCCTCACGATTCTATTCAACGGATACTTTTGTGCACGGCCCATCGGAATCTAAAATTGGACATACCGTTGGGTTTATATCATCAAACCGTATCCGTAGACATGTAGTTTGACGACTTTAGAGACCATTGACAGTAGTAGCGTAAAAAATGCTTCAAAGAAAGAGTCAAAGTGATAGATCATTCCACTCAAATTGATCTAATTTACGCCGCAGCGAGGCTAAATACATTATGCCCAAGACAAGGCTAATCACTTTACGCCTAAAGTAGGCAGATCTTTTTTACGCTCGGATCTACACCCATGATTTTACGCCAAGGATAGATCAGCCACTTTTACGCTGGACAAAGCTGTCAAGTCTCGCATTTAATGCAAACTCTGACATGGAGATATTAATGATGGCATATATCACAGAATTCAAAGGGATTTGTTTTTACATAGAGACCAATGTTGCCTTTTAGTATGTGGATTGAGCTACTTTACGTGCACACTATGGCTTCTTTTACGCATGAAGACTTTACGAGCTTTTACGCTCAACAGTTGACGTGTGCGTAAAGTCTATTTGAGCTACTTTTACGCTCAAGGTTATTTAACAACCACTTTACGCGAAAAGTCTACGTTGGGGCTATTTTACGCCTAGTCTACTGCTTTACGCTCAGAGTACATTAGGGTTGTTTTATGCCCTATTCTTTCTGACCAGCTTGGAACGTGGTTTGCCTACATGGCTTTTATGCCAAACATCCCCAAGAACATGTGTACGTGCATCCTATTCTTACTGAAATGATGGAACACGTGTCAACATATACAGAGGATGACTTTGGTCGTGGGTGGCGGTTGTTGGCGTAAAGACGGAACTTTTGCTGATTTTTTACGCACAAGAGCCCAAGTCTATAAACGGACTTATTTTTCTCAACACAAAGAGAGAGACAGGAGAGAATACAGAGATCGGAACTTAGAGATTTTGGTTTTTGAGAGCATTCTTCTTCAACCTTTCTTCCAGAACAGAGTGAAGCAAAGCAGGAAAGCATTCGGCCTCACCATCAGTGCCCAAGTGCGTCGATACCTTTCTGGTGACTTAGTTCTTCCGGTTGTTCAACTTCAAGCAGCGATCTTCATCATCATCGTATGGTCCAAGGAACAAAGTAATCATTTACAGATCAGACTTCTACATCAATACTTTCCCAGAATCAAATTTGTACTTCTTGTACTCTTCCTCATTTTATTTTTAAAATTTGATTTCCAGGCATTTTGTTAAGTAAAACAAAAATGACGACTCTGCTGGGGATGACTTTCTCCTCTAACGAGGAGGCAATTGCTCAATACGATGATATTTCGGTCGGTTCGACCAAGAAGACTCTGGTTGTGCACTTCGACCAGACTGCCTATGAAGAAATGCTCTGAACTGGGGGTGGTTCTCGCTACTCCAATGTTCAAAAATCTCGCAAAGCACGAAAAGTTTGGATTCCTTAATCCAAAATAGCTTCTGATCTCTCTGTTGCTGCTAATGGCAAGGGAATTCTTCCCACTCCTGTCGTAGGGGCTCCCGTTCGTAACGAGACAGTCCTTACTTTAGAGTTGCACTCAAAGTGTGACGATTTATCTCCCGTTTATAACGGTGAAGATAATCAAGTTTCACGCCCACTGCGTAAGAACCAGGTTTTACGCTCAGTGGATAAAAATCAACTTTTATGCTCAGTACATAAAGATGAGTCTCCCATTTGTAATGTGGCAGACTCTAATGCTTCTGAGTGTAAGAATAAGTCTCCCGTCTGTGACGTGGTAGACACACACAAGTTACGCTCTTCGCGTAAAGGAAAATCTCCTGTCTGTGACGTGGTAGATAACCAATTTTTACGTCCTACGCGTAAAGGTAAATCTTCTGTCTTTGACAGTGTAGATAAAATTTGCAATGATGTTTTTACATCTAATATGAATGTACCTAAACGTGTGCAGCGTAAAAATGATGTTGGTAAAACTTTAGTTCTATACCAACAGCCTTCTTATACTGCTCTTCGCAAAGTACCAAATCTACAAATTACACGCAATGAAAATGAAGTCCTTCGTGCTAAAAAATCTCAAGATTTATGCACACAACTCCAAACGCGTAGAAATGTACAATTTGGTTCTGCGAATGCTGCCAGTAATCTTCTTTATACACAGGGTACTAAACGTTTTTCTACCCCTAATGTAATAAAGAAGACTACTCCCTCCACTCCTTCTGACTTACGTGAATTGCTAATGCAAAAGCGTAAGAATAGACAATCTCCGGTGACATTTCCCCAAGAAAAACATCATTATGATTATCACCAGGTTGTAATCAATTGTTGTTGTTCGGCTTCAAAACGGTCAGTTTTTGATCGATTGAGTTTTAATGTGTCTCAACAACAAACTGAAGACCAAGAACATGAGTTGTCATATGTGTCAGTGAACATGGCATCTCATACTAACAGAGGACGACGTCCAAGACGGAGTACGTCCCAAATCCCAGGTCAGCAACAGTTCAACAGACTTCTTGATTCTTTTGAGGGGGTATATCAAAACACTCGATCAAGAAGACAAAGACAAATACAGACTTCTGATTCAGAAGCTGGGGGTACTCAATCTTTGAGTCCGAGACTGACAGTGTCGATTCATACTTCTATACTGATCCTTCTATATCTTCAAGAGAGGTTGAATCGTATGCTGTTGGAGATGAACCAGAGACCTCATCTGTTAATACAGAACAGCGTCTCACTGCCGTTGAGCGATCACTGAAAGACATGCTTAACATGGTGCAAAACATACATCAGATAATATTGAATCAGCAAACTGCTCAGCCGACAGTAGTAATACCGGCACCAGTAGCAGCACCAACTCATGATAGTCAAGGGGTTGAAATACCTTTGAATATTCAGGAGCCTGCTGTTAATCAAAATTTTGCATCTCCAGATTCCATCATTCCTGAAGACGTACCACCTCCAGTGGGGGTTGCGGTACATCCAACAACCATTCAATCAAATGCGCTTCCTCAAACCAGTGAAGCCATTCAAGCAGTGCGTGAGCTCAAAGCACAGTTTGAAGTTTTGAGGCACAAGGATCAACTCCAGAGGTTAGGTATTAAGCAACCTTATCCTCTTCATTGGAATGATGTACCATTTCCACCGAAATTCAAGCCATAATCTATGGTTTTGTTCGATGGAAAAGCATCTCCCAGTCAATATATCAATTACTTTGATATTATGACTGTACATCTGCAGAAAGATGACGCTCTTCTCACTCGAGTGTTCATCGGGTGCCTGACGGGTTCGGCTTATGATTGGTATCGAAGTTTACCCGACAATTGCATTTCGTCTTTCGACGAATTTAAGCCAATATTTCTCTCCCGCTTCTATGAAGGAGGTATGGACATGAATATGTCCTCCTTGATAGAAATCAAACAAAAGGAGAAAGAAGATACTCGGACGTTCATCGAACGTTTCCGACAGGCGACTTTAGAGATGCCCCCGGGTATGCCAGATTCAGCACTCATTGATACATGCAAGATGAATCTGCGACCATCTATTGCTGTTTTTACGGGTTCTCAATTCACATATTGGGCTTCGTTCATCATAGTAGCAGTTTCTGCCGAGACCAATGGTAGGTTGGCTCGTGAACATGGAATGATTTTTGCCTCAGATGATAGAGAAAAGAAAAGTAATCCTGGTAATAACTCCTGTAATCGTAATGTGAAAGGAAAAGATACCCTCATGGTTAATCTCTCCAAGAATAAAACGATGTCGAATAGTCAGGAATCTTCCAGGCCAAAGGAAGAATACTATTTTGATGAGAGTGATATCCCAGGGATATTTCAGTGTCTGGTGAAGAGTGGTAAACTTCAGATTCCAGAGCCAAAGAGGCCTAATGAGGTAAATCTAACTGACAATCCCAAATATTATATCTATCATAGATACATTAATCATCCTACAAGTGCTTTCTATGTCCTGAAGAAGAAAATCCAGGAGCTGATAAATGGCGGTGCTATCGCCTTAACTAATGATGACCATACGGTTACAACCAATATGGTTTCTCTCCAATTCGGGGATTTTCCTCCACAGCAAGTAGCAGATGGAATCATCCCAATCCCGAAGGCGACAATGAAGATCGTGAATATATCGCCTGCTAGAGAAGAAAATACAGGATTGCTGCCACTCACACTAAAGAATGGTAAAATCATGTGGGTACATCCTGACTTAGTGCCTGAATTGGAAAATGAAGGTAAAACTTCAAAATCTAAGAAGGGTAAGAAAGTCAAAACTTGTAACATGATTTCTCATGATATTTCCGATCCTGATGACTTAGATCGGCTATGGGATGGCTTTCCTTTAGAAGATAGATTGAGAGGACTGAACATCTGTCCTCCAAGTCTAGCTCCTCCTACCAAGCTCAAGCTTACTCATCACCAGTGGTTAGCTATGAATAGTGTCCCTTTATACCGGGCGCAACAAGTCTTTGCTGCTTATGAAAAAGCTCCGACAGGAATTTTTCCTCGTATTCCGAATTCTTCTCCTCCCGTAGCTACAGAGACATATATTCCTTATTCTCCTGTGGATACAGAGATCTCTTCTTCTTCCTCTATGAAACCATTTGCTAAAAGTTCGCTGCCCATTCATCTGTATAGTCAGCAATCTGTCCTTCTCATGAAGAAAATGGGTTATGACTTTCAGAAGGCAGAAGGTTTGAATTATGATAAAGGAATAAGACTTCCTTTACAAATTCAAAATAAAAAATCCACTGTTGGATTGGGTTCTGAGGTTCCTCATAACAATCCTCACAAGAAGAAGACTAAGGAAAGGAAGATTAAATCCTGCAATATGGTACTTCCTTCTTCTGAGTCTGAAGAAGAAACTTTTGCTGGTACAAGATCTGGGAAAGAGCACCACAAAGATTATGAGGGATCTTCCAAAGAAGCAGAAGATGTAGTGGAAACACTACCGACTCAACCTTCTCCTATTCCGGCTAAACCTTCTGTGGTTGAAAAGGGGAAACAGAAAGCAATACGCTTTGACGTTCCATTGAAGTCTGCTTCCAGTCACGGGGTGGTGATGAATCCTTACAAATTTGATATTCTAGCTCAGTTAGCCAATACTCCGGCTAGACTGTCTATATTTGAACTGCTTCGCCTTTCTAGAGAAACCAGGGAGACTTTGAGTGAAGCACTACTTCAGGCAGATTCATGCTTGGCTCAACTCAAGAGTCCGGATAATACTCCAGTTTCATGTCCGCAATGTCATAGTGTGATGGAAGCAATTCCCAACATCACCTTTACACAAGAAGATATATTATTGAAGCATAACAAACATGACAGGCCTCTGTGCTATACTGGGTATATTGGATCTACTGAAATTGACAGGATCTACATTGATCCTGGGTCTTCAATTAGCATAATTCTTCAGAGTATGCTAAGACCCCTGAGGATTTCTACTAGTGATTTGACTTACACTAGTACTACGATAGTCAGTTTTAACTCTGGCAAGAGTAAACCACTAGGGAAGATTCGTCTGCAGATTCAGATTGGCGATCTTCGAACTATGGTAACCTTCTATGTTATCAACTCAGACGTATCCTACAATATCCTTCTTGGAAGACCATGGTTACATGAGCATAATATCGTGCCTTCAACTCTCCACCAATGCTTCAAGTATGTGGATACCCAAGGAGTTGTGAAGACTGAGTTTGCTGATATCAATCCTTTCAAGGGTGTCGAAGCCTATTTTTCTGATTCAAGGCTTTATAAACAAGAGCATATGAAAGAGATATCAGACATAGCTGAGGATCGATCATCTACTGAGGATCAGTCTCTTAATGAAGATCCACCAGAAGAGCAACCTTTGAAGATCATAGTCAAGGGACGAATCCAATCCCAACCTGTCAATGATCAACCTTTGATAATCAAGGTTAAAGGAAGAACTCAAACTTCATTCGAGGAATCAATAAATATTCCTGCTAAGAACCAAGTTCAACCTTTTATGATCAAGGTCAAAGGGCGTACCTCTTGTACGAATGATCCAGAATCACTATTGATTGTCAATCTCAGTAAATCTACGCAGAAGACAGATAATGGTCCATTATTGATTAATCCGAAGCGTAGTAATCAGATTGTAAATGATGTAAATATTGATCATTCTATACTTCTTGATATCAATGAATATTTCCTTTTCGAGTATATGACTGTCAAGTTTATTGAAAGAATGACTTTATCTCCGGATAAGCAAAGTCATCAATATAAAGGCGACGTGGAGCCAGAAGGAACTTTATACATTGATCATAAGGAAAATTCTTTTCCTCCTCATGTAGATGTGGGACCTTATGCTCAAAGGTTCCTAACATCTTCTCCTTATCTCCTACCTGTAGCCGCTTCATCACAAGCCTGCGTAACTTTTGGATGTCACGAAGAATCTTATTTTGTGGTTCCGTCTAATAAGAAAAACAAGCGCCAAATCGTGTTTGGTCTGGCTAGAAATATCCCTGTTGCTCAGACAGATGAGCTGAAAGATAAAGACAAAGGAAGAATTCGAATTGACAAGTATAGTCAACAATCTATCAAGATTATCCAGAACATGGGATATGATTTGAAGACTATGCAAGGTCTCAATCAAGGCAAGGGTAGACGACTCCCATTATGTGGTGATCTGTTTTACCAGAAGACTCGTCATGGGTTGGGATATGATCCATCCCATATGTTTAGTGATGATATACAAGAAGAATTCTCTTCTAATTCCTCACAATCATCAGATTCGGAAGAAATCCAATTCGTCGAATCTGATATGTCTCATTTCTCATATGATGAATCCAGACAAATATTCTCAGTCAATATGGTTCAAATTGATGGTAAATCAGAGCCATTTGAAAATGATCCTTGGGCTCAACAGATGGATACTCAGTAGAAACTCCATTTTTAACAGCGACAGCCACCTACAGAAGATGAGGTTATCCAGATTGATGTTGGAGATGGAACTACGTCCAAACCAATATTCATTAGTAAGTATCTTTCCGAAGTTGAAAAGGAGGAGTTGATAAAACTTATCAAAGAATATATTGACATCTTTGCATGGAGTTATGAGGATATGCTAGGGTTAGATCCTAAAGTTGCTACTCATAAACTCAATATTTTGCCCAACGTCAAGCCTGTAAAACAACAGCAATGGCGCTTTAAACCAGATATGATGGATGCAATTGAAGCAGAAGTCAAAAAGTTGATTACATGTGGGTTTGTTCGTGAAGAGCAACACCCGGATTGGGTTGCCAATATTGTTCCTGTTATGAAGAAGAACGAAAAGGTCCGAGTTTGTATAGATTACCGAGATCTTAATGCAGCTTGTCCAAAGAATAAATTTCTACTCCCAATTACTGATGTCATGATAGACAATACATGTGGTTTTGAACGCATGTCTTTCATGGACGGATTCTCAGGATACAATCAGATCAAAATGCATCCAGAAGATTTGAAGCATACTGCTTTTCGTACACCCCTTGGGGTTTATTGCTATACGGTTATGCCGTTTGGCCTTAAAAATGCCGGCGCTACGTATCAACGGGCTATGAACAATATCTTTCAAGAACATCTACGAAAAATAGTTGAATGTTACGTAGATGACATTGCTGTTAAAAGTCGATCAAAGAGTGATCACAATCAGGACTTGAAAACAGTATTTGAATTAATGCGCCAGCATCAATTGAAAATGAACCCTACTAAGTCTTTCTTAGGGGTTTCTAGTGGCAAGTTTTTAGGATTTGTCATTACCTCTCAGGGTATCCATGTTGATCCTGATAAGGTTAAAGCAATTCTTGAAATGCGTCCTCCTCGTAATCTGAAAGAACTCTGTGGCTTTCAGGGTCGTATTGCTTATATCAGAAGATTTATATCCAATCTCTCTGGGAGATGCCAACCTTTCTCCCGTTTATTGAAGAAAGGTGTATCATTTGTTTGGGATAAAGCATGTCACAAAGCCTTCAATGATATTAAACAATACCTTAAAAATCCACCTGTTCTGGTACCTCCAGTAGTAGGAAGACCATTTTTGTTATATGTTCGAGCCTTGGATCATTCACTTGGCGCTCTTCTTGCACAGAAAAGTGATATGGGTCATGAGCAAGCAATATATTATCTGAACAGAATGATGGTCGGAGCTGAACACAGGTATACTCCTGTGGAAAAGGAATGTCTAGCCTTGGTTTTTGTCGTCCAAAAGATAAGACATTATGTGACAGGACAGACTATTTATGTCATCTCCAGAATAAATTCCATTCGGGTATTGATGAGAAAACCAAGCATTCTTATCTCCAGGTTAGCCACCTGGGCGATGTTACTTACTCCTTATGACATGGTTTATATACCTCAAAAATCAGTAAAGGGTCAAGCATTAGCTGATTTCTTAGCTGCTCATCCTATACCGGAAACATCGAAGTTATATGAGGACATTCCAGATGAAGTCGTGGATTGTAACATGACTTTGAAGAATGACATATGGCAATTATATTTTGATGGAGCATCACGAGTGGGACCTAAAGGCAATATTGTCTCTGGGGTAGAAATCGTCTTGGTTTCTCCTGACAAAATGGTCATATACCGGGCCTATTCTCTTAATGAGCCATGTTCCAACAATGTAGCAGAATATAATGCTCTATTGATTGGTCTCCAAGTAGCAAAACAATTGGATATTGAGTTCCTAGAAGCTTATGGAGATTCTCAATTGATTGTTAATCAAGTTAGAGGGACTTATGAGGTAAGAAACCCTGATCTCATCCCTTACCATCAAGTGGTAGTCGAGTTGGTCCTTTTATTCAAAGGATTCTTCATTGAATTTGTACCACGTTCTCAGAATATTGAGGCTGATGCTCTTGCTAGTCTAGCTGCAGATTTGGCTATTCCAATCCGAAGGCAAAATACAATTACTTTGTTGGACCGAAATCTGTGCTGTATCAAAAATAATCTGTATGTTGAACAAAGTTATACTACAGAGGCTAATTCCCAACAGAGGGATTGGAGAACACCAATCATTGACTATGCGGTTCATGGAATTTTCCCTGAAGATCCAAAAGAAGCTGCATCAATTAAGAGACGATCATTTCAATTTTATTATGATTCGTCTTTACATATGTTATATCGTCGATCATATGATGGACTCTTACTGCGTTGTCTCTCAGAAAGTGAAACAAAACAAACACTACGAGAGGCTCATGATGGTGTTTGTGGTGCTCATCAACCAGGTCCTAAATTACAAGACCGTATTCGAAGAATGGGGTATTATTGGCCTTCTATGATAGCAGATGATGTAGACTATGCCAGAAGATGTAAAGCATGTCAGATTCATGCTGATTTTATTCATCAACCGTCTAAATTTCTACATCCTACAGCAGCTTCTTGGCCCTTCGAAGCTTGGGGTATGGATGTCATTGGTCCTATTAACCCTCCTTCTGTTAAAGGACATCGGTTCATATTAGCTATAACCGATTACTTTTCTAAGTGGGCAGAAGCAGTTCCTCTTCTTGAAGTAAAAACATCTAATGTGATCAGCTTCATCAAACATTATGTTATTTATCGCTTCGGGATTCCTCGACGAATAATTCATGACAATGGTCCACAATTTGCCAGTCAGGCATTTTATCGGTTCTGTGATAAGAATCGAATTCAGAATCTGGCTTCTACGGCTTATAATCCAGCTGCTAATGGTTTAGCTGAAGCTTTCAATAAGACGATCATCAAACTTCTCAAAAAGTTTGTCTCTTCTAATAAACGTGATTGGAATGAGAAACTCGGAGAATGTTTATGGGCTTATCGAACAACAGTCCAAACTCCTACTGGTTTTACACCATTCTCATTGGTTTATGGATGTAAAGCTGTCCTCCCATTGGAAATCCAGATTCCATCCCTTCGAATAGCCATTTCTAATGAGCTAACTACAGAGAATAATGATCGCTTACGACTCCAAGAACTTGAAGGATTGGATGAGAAGCGTCTTCAAGCACAACAGCATATTGAGCTATATCAAGCCCGTATATCTCGAACTTTCAATCGTAAAGTTAAAAAGAGGGTATTCAAGATTGGCGAACTGGTATTAGCTGTTCGAAGACCGATGGTGATGACTCATAAAAGCAAAGGGAAATTCCAAGCAAAATGGGAAGGCCCTTATGTAATTGAGACTGTGTTTTCCAATGGCGCCTATCGGTTATCAAAGCCTAATGGAGATCTAATCATGATGCCAATCAATGACAAATTTCTTAAAAAATACTATATATAAAAGAGACAGAATGAAAATAAAGTTTCTTTTATATTTATTTTTGTTCAAGACAAAAGATTAAGGACGAGGGCCACTCCCTTCCTTATTGAATACATAGTCAGCCAATGCATAGAAGGCATCGTTTCCTGAACTCATAAAAATTTTGTAGACAGCCATTCTCGATGCTTCTTCTTCAGGAGTTTTCCCTGGTTCTACTAAGAAAGCAAGGATGTCTTGGGTGGCTTGGGCGTAGAAGAGCTTCCACCTATTTCAGTTGGGCCTGATCCAGTGGGTTCAACGGGGCACGTCTCAATGATGTCCTCAATTTTCCTGGAGACTTCATTCTTTTGCCGTACATCCTCGGAAGACATTTCCAATAGAAGAGGAGAAATAATAATAAAATGTTACAAGCAGTTCTCACCTATTTATAGAAGAGTACTATAAATGAACCGGTCTTTGAAATTGAGAACAACCTTTCATTCTCGAAAAGACTTGTCTGTTCGTTCTATCAGGTTCATTCATTTAATTATGGAATTAAATCAATGTTTTCTTTTTCCGAAAGTTACGTTGATTCATTCATACATTGATATGGACCTATATGCTCACGACATCTGTCTCGTTATTCCCCAGCTACCAAGGTTTGGTTAAGCTGATTTCTTGTCTCCTAGGAAAGAGATTTTATATCTTCTATTTTATCAATTGATTAGAAAGTGGGATTCGTTATTTATCATGTTTTCGTGACCTCTGGATAAATACTAAATCTACTTACTTTTCCTATCTATCATTTCTATTTGACCTCTGCATAGATATTAATCTAATTTTCTTTTGAGTTCATATATACTATTATGTCCATATTACCTCTGATAGTATTATATACTCTAAAAACAGAAAACAAGATTTCATTTATCTATCATGTCCATATTACATCCAGATAGATACAAATCATTGAGCATAGAAGAATTATCATTCCCATTCTCATATCATAAAAAGTCTATTACATTTCTTAGACTTTCTTACAAATCATAATGGAAATCTATTACATCTGGGATTTTCATTCTATACACACAATGATAACCTAATGGAGATCTATTTCTTCTTTGGATCTTCTTCGTCGGATTCGTTGTTGGTGTCAATTCCTTGCTGTCCGAGCCTTTGTGGCAACCAGAGCAGTAGGAATCAAACTCTGGTCTTCTCTCTCAGACGAGAGGAGAATCCCAGAGTATGGCAGCCCGAAGATGTGTTGCTGCCAATACAACTGGTGAAGGAGTGGCAGTCCCTCAAAGGAGATAGGAATGTATCCAGCATTGGGATACAATTCCTAGTCCTACCGTGAAAGGAACTCTACTACCCGATTTCTCGGGATAGAGTTGACTCCACCATCCAACTCTTCATGTATAAAGGCTCTTCCTACCAACAGAGGAAGACCCTTCTATCCTACGAAGAGTTCTGAGTTATCTGATTTGCGCGTCAGAAGCGCATGAGCTCCCTGATGTTGATGTCAGAAGAACGCTCCTCACAGCGTCAAAGTCGCCAATACCGGTTCTGGAAAAGCTCTTCTGCAGAAAACAACAGAAGTATCATCAGATGCGTATTAAAAGCTAACTAAAAATAGATGGCAAGGCTTTTTACGCCAGTGTTTCAGGTGTATCACTATTCAGCAAGGCTTTTGCGCCAGTGCTTCAGGTGTATCACTATTCAGCAAGGCTTTTTACGCCAGTGCTTCAGCAAGACTTTTATGCTAACGCTTCAGTAAGGTTTTTAGCGTATCCCAGGTATACCACCATTCAACAAGGCTTCTACGTCGTTGCTTCATGTGCACTTCATTAGCAAGGCTTTTTACGCTCGTCAAGAATTTACGCTCATGAGCAGCTGTTTTTAAAAAAAAATTCGAAAGGCAAATAATTGCTTACGATAAGACTTACCACTTAGGTCAAATGGTTTGGCTCCAATAGCGGATGAATCTACATCTGGTGATTGGGCGTACAAAGGAACGCCATTGGAAAGCATCGCCATTGTCATTTGTTTGAGAACGACATTGCAAAAGGTTATCTTCAGAGGAATGAGAATGAAAATACATGAAACATTCTCGGCTATTTATAAAGACTGAAGAAACTGTTGGAAGTCTATTTCGGGAGAAGATCCTATTAAAAGGCTCTCGTAACCACAAGACAGAGGCCACGTGTCGGTTTGTTTCTTGGGAATGAACAACCATAGAAGCAGTCAAAATAAGTGTTGAACAGTTCTATGTACCAACAGATGAGATTAACATCAAAACTTTATTTATAAAAAGGGGGGAGTGGACCCCTACATATAAGAGAGTCGCAATACATGGAATATCATTTTCTTTCTCCTTTATTGGGTTGACGAAGTGAGGCACCCAACTCGCGCATATTGCGAATCCCAGAGCGACGCATCAGATTTAAAAATGCCTCTGCATCTCCTGAGCCCTCATATGCAGTCGGGGGACCACCATCGACGCGATTGAAGACTGCTGGAGTTAACCCGAAGCACTCTACAAAGTTGCGTGCTCGCTCAAAGTCAATCCTTGAGCCCGAAGCCTCTTCATTGTTAATCTCCTTCTTTGGCGCCATGTTACTATGGAGATGAATGACAAGAGTGAAGAATTTCTCCTCATTTATACGATTAAATCAACTCTCCATATTCCTCATTGGAAACTGTTCATTATTAATGCAAATTCGGGGAAGCGAAAAGGCATTCGAAAGTTTTGAGAAAGAAATTCATTGTGACGGTTAAGTATTGACCGACACTATTGGAAATTACGTCGACTGTTGGATGTCTCCGCTTTTACGCGGATGACTGTTGCGTATCCCAAATTTTACGCTGACTGGTCAAAACTCAATTTTTACGCTTCTGTTCAAAGTGTTCCAAATTTTGGAGATATTTAAAAACTTTGAAGGGGGTCTTGTAGGAGCGTAAAAAATACTTCAAAGAAATATTCAAAGTGATAGATCATTCCACTCAAATTGATCTACTTTACGCCGCAGAGAGGCTAAATACATTACGCCCAAGACAAGGCTAATCACTTTACGCCTAAAGTAGGCAGATCATTTTTACGCTCGTGTCTACACCCATAATTTTACGCCAAGGATAGATCAGCCACTTTTACGCTGGACAAAGCTATCAAGTCTCGCATTTAATACAAACTCTGACATGGAGATATTAATGATGGCATATATCACAGAATTCAAAGGGATTTGTTTTTACACAGAGACCAATGTTGTCGTTTAGTATGTGGATTGAGCTACTTTAGGCTCACACTATGGCTTCTTTTACGCATGAAGACTATACGAGCTTTTACGCTCAACAGTTGACGTGTGTGTAAAGTCTATTTGAGCTACTTTTACGCACAAGGTTATTTTTATTTTATTTTTTTTTACGCTCAAGGTTATTTAATAACCACTTTATGCGGAAAGTCTACGTCGTGGCTATTTTACGCCTAGTCTACTACTTTATGCTCAGAGTACATTAGGGTTGTTTTACGCCCTATTCTTTCTGACCAGCTTGGAACGTGGTTTGCCTACATGGCTTTCATGCCACACATCCCGAAGAAGTGTCCGTGTATCCTATTCTTACTGAAATGATGGGACACGTGTCAACATATACAGAGGATGACTTTGGTCGTAGGTGGCGGTTGTTGGCGTAAAGCCGGAACTTTTGCTGAGTTTTTACGCACAAGAGCCCAAGTCTATAAATGGACTTATTTTTCTCAACACAAAGAGAGAGACAGGAGAGAATACAGAGATTAGAACTTAGAGATTTTGATTTTCGAGAGCATTTTTCTTCAAACTTTCTTCCAGAATAGAGTGAAGCAAAGCAGGAAAGCATTCAGCCTCTCCATCAGTGCCCAAGTGCGTCGATACCTTTCTGGTGACTTAGTTCTTCCGGTTGTTCAACTTCAAGCAGCGATCTTCATCATCATCGTATGGTCCAAGGAACAAAGTAATCATTTACAGATCAGACTTCTACAGCAGTACTTTCCCAGAATCAAATTTGTACTTCTTGTACTCTTTCTTGTTTTATTTTCAAAATCTGATTTCCAGGCATTTTATTAAGTGAAACATTGACTCTGGCACATTTTTTGGTACAAAGCGGGTCCAACGGCGGACACCATTTTGGCCCAAAATTACCGTTTTGCTCCTGTGTCCAGAATTGGACTTAAGGACAGACAACCCCAGCTATTTTGACTATTATAAGAATGTTGGCAATGTTTGTTTTAGCTTTCGGAGACAGTATGATGATGTAGATTTATGGCTCATCAGTTGATGATATTTTATGGATTTATGTGCAACCACCAGGTAAGTATACCTTGCCTCCCTCTACAATTTTATTTATATGTATTGTACTTTATTTCCCAGTTTTGATTGTTTATGGACATGTGCTTTTCGTATTATATTCTGTTGAGCTGTTTTCATTTGCATATAGCCGTATTCATGTTTGGTCTTGTGGTTCATACTTGGAGTTTCTCACCAGTACCTTGCTTGAGTCGTGTCATAGAACAAATACGTGTAATTGAACTGCTAAATCCTTGATATTGTTTCCTTGGCACCAGAGAGTCCACTCAAGACGAGGGTGTTTTTCTTGATCTGTTTACATCCGTGAGTCCACACTCGGAACGAGGATGTCGATTATTTGCACCAGAGAGTCCACACTCGGGACAAGGGTATTGACTTGACTTGCACCAGAGAGTCCACTCGAGACGAAGGTGTTTACATCAGAGAGTCAACACTCGGAACGAGGATGTTATATTTGCACCAGAGAGTCCACACTCGGGACGAGGGTGCCTTGCCGTGAACTAACCAGAGAGTCCACACTCGGGACGAGGGTTAGTACTAATCAGAGAGTCCACGCTCGGGATGAGGGTTAGTGATTATTTTAAACCTACGAGTCCACTCGGGGCGAGGGTTTGGTTCTTCCATTGATCTCGTGTTCATTGTTTACTCGGCAGTTCATTTATACATAGTTGTTCTAGTGTTCGTGTTCATAGTCATTTATTGTGTTCTTGTTTTTTTTATTTATTTTCTTGTGCATGATAAAGCTGTTAGATAGGCATGTATATTATGTATCTTGCTATGTCCTCTGAGGACCTGATGATCTCTTCAGGTAGCTGATTACATAGAGTTGGTTAGCGGCTCATGATGGTAGTGATTACACCTGCAGGGACATGGGTATTTGCTTGTGATATTTCTTTATTATCCTCTCATACTTTATATTCCATACCATGATATACTCTGCTTATTTTATAGACTCATATCATTCTTGGAGTCTAATCGAACAATATACTAATGGACTGTAGACCATAACCCATAATTGTTTATACATGTTTTATATTCTTATTGTTGATTGAGATATAGTGATGCTTTGCCATGATTTGGTAGTATACCATAACCATGACAGTGTTTATGTATTCGGGTTGGGCTGGAGTCCGCTCGATACGAAGCTGGCTTGCTCACGAGCTCGCATCTAAAAAGCGGGTCCGGGTCGTGACACTTTATCACGTCCCGATCCCGCAGAGTCCTTTTGTCCTTGCTTTGGACTCTTTGAGATCGATCGTTCTCGCCAAGGCGTGATGCTGTGCAAGCCTATGTTGTGCTTGCACAAGGCCGAGACCTGAAGCAAGACAAGATTGACAATACGTAGTGGACATATTTCAGAATACATGCATTGAACACAATGGTAATAAAAAACAATTCTCTTTATTGATTTCATTTTAAACAAATTATAAGATCTTGATTATCTCTGATACAATGTTACATTCTCTCAGAACTATACAAATTACAATGATCTCGTTCCCAAATATTACATCCCTTTATATACAAAACCAAACTCTTGCAACAGATGTCATCTCTTGGCATCTTTTCTGATTTATGGCTCTTGAGGATGAGGCACAGGCTATCGCTTCGGACTATCCTTCTCGATGCATATTGCACCTGCATGCAAACTAATGGTGGGTCAGTATATCAGCATACTAGTGATTGTGAATAAAGAGCTACATTTGTCTGAAACGATCACTGTTCATTTAGTGAGAAAATATTTCTTGTGATGTGATCTTGCTACTTTTATCTATATTCATTTCATGCATACGGAGTCAGTTTACATCTCTTTTGAAAACATCTTTGAAAAGCCACAGTTCACTTTATTCAAGGATACAAGGGACTATTCAATTCAAGCACGATGACTATTCATTATATGTGCAGTGCATAGCGTGTTTCATGAGCATAATCTTTTCTTTGTTCAAGCAATCTCTTAAAGACAATTATAAACATGATATCATATCCTTTCTTTAGTGGGAACATAGCGCTTCTTTGTAACAAATTATTCTTTGTAAACAATTTATATAGCAAACATCAAGCAATACATATGTATCACTTCTAACTGATTCTTACCATAGTTGACAGTCCATCCCTGCACAAGACAAGGATTAGCATAAACGTGATAAAACCAACATTATTCCTTGTTCGTCTCTGTATTGTTAACTCTTAGCAAAATATTCTTTTAACACTTATCTATATGCATGACAATAACTCTTGTGGTCCATGGGCATTACCCATATTAGCAGTTGGGATGTTCTAGCCCATCTCACTAATAGACTGACACCCCCTCTTACAGTAGGGACTTCTAGTCCCAGGTGTCCAATTCTCTCCTAGGTCGATCGACTCCGGGTGCCCCCAGAATCATCGAGAGACTACCACTTATGCACAAGCCGTCTAGACCAATGCAAATGCAGCTATCAAATAAAACAATCATGCATCAATCAAGCAACTTGTAAACATATTCATCTTCTTCTTTTTTATGTAATCGAGCCAGTAGCTCTACTATTTTCTCTATACGGACAAGCCGTATCATCTTCTTTTAACAGCATAAAGTGCCTTCTCTGTACATCTCTTTCTTTATAGCAACAATCAAGGTACAATAAACAATCTTTGTTTAAGCAAGTAACAACAAGCATGAACTCTACTCTTGATAACTTACTATTTATGGGCTCTTGAGCATTCTCTTTTCTCTTCTTATTAAGCATCGCAACGTTCTTTGATTAAAGGCAACAACTCTACTTTAGCATACAGGCATCAGTTCGTTTCTTATTAGCAGGCAATAATTCTTTTTAGCATACAGGTTATCTCTTTTCTTGTTCTTAGCATAGCAACATGTGAAATCTCTTATAAGCATACATACTGATTACCATCTTGTTATTAGCATGACAAGGTTCTCTTGATCAAGACAACATTTATTTCTTAGCAAGGCAACATGTGAATTCTCTTAAAAGCATACTCAATGATTTACTATCTTATTATTAACAATAGCATTCAATCAAAAAACTCATATTCTTATTAGGCGTAAGCGAATCAACAAATGAGATTTGGTCCACTCACACAGATCAATCGTCTTCTGTTGCAGAGCCAACAATCTGATCTTTCTGTCTATCTAGTGCCTTCGCGGAACGGGGCACTACATTCTTTACCTTTGAGGTTAATGGCCAAAGTCTCCTTGCTTTTGCGATTGTTCTGACGGCCACTATTATTTGGTGTAGTGTGTTCATCTTTGTCAAGATTAGGCATTTGAATGCCTAATTGTTTGAACTTGTCAGCGCTCTCTTCTGCTGCTTTGACATTCATTATGAAGGAAGGCCAATCATGGAATTATGTTGATCCTGTCCACATGCTAATTATAGGCTACAGGTTTGATTTGCAAGTGTCTATAGTCAAAGCATCTGGGATTCCGAGAGACATTTTGAGTGCTTCACGCCGGAACCGTTCAATGAAACGTTCAGTAGTTTCATTATGTCGTTGTTTGATTTTGATGAGAGAAACATATTCATGCCATTGGTTCCCCCATAAAATCATTCTAAGAACATTTGTTTGAAGCCAGCGAAAGAGGTTATACACCCATCTGGTAAACTACGATACCAGTCATATGCTGTACCAGCTAAACAACCAACAAATACTCTAGTAAGAAAAGCATCATTTGTTGAAGTTGATCAGTCATTACTTCAAAGTGATTGAGGTATTGTCTTGGAGACGTGATGCCATCAAACAGCATAATAGTTAGGGGTTTGTATTTAGGAGAAAATTGGACCTCCTTCCGTTCTATAGGATAGGGTTGTTTGATCCCAAGCTTCTGCAGGCCATCCTTCTATTTGAAAGCTTCAAATTGAGTACATAAAAGTTTTACGGCCTCATTGGTATCTCCTGTTGATTGCGGAGTAGTGGATTGATTCTATATGTTAGAAGGAGGTACCGCATGATAAGTACCACCCCCGGCACCAGATTGACTTGGAATAGCCTGTGCAGGAATGGAAGTGGTGTGAGGAGATTGTACACCCAGATCAATATTGATGGGATCTGATGTTGTTACAGGTTCCAGAGTAGGAATCAGATTCACGACTGGTGGAACTGTATGTTGTGCCATAATCACATCATGCATGCCTGTCATCATCTCAGCTATGTTCTTCAAACTAGCCTCCAAAGCAGCAATTCTCTGCTCTTGACTGGAAGAACTAGAAGTATTTTGATCTTCTGTGATGGCATAAGCAGTCACTTCTCTAGTACTTGAAGATGAGCTAGTGGAAAGGATGGTCCTTTCAGAACTTTCACTATCAGCATGAAAGTCACATAAAGAACTACCCCCAGAATAAGTAATAGGGATATCTTTTTGGCTGAAGGTAACTTGGTTAGAATCAAGAAGACTTCTTTGACCAATTGTGTCTTGGTCGGAAAGAAGATTTATTTGACCGATTATTTTTTGGCTTCTTGACCTAGTATATTGGTATACTCCTTCATCGGATTCATGAATCCGGTCTAAGTACTGTTGGCTGGGATTGCGAGATGCATTACATCTTTGACGTTTTTTACCCCAGTGCTTCGAGATGCCATATTGACAGAAGCATAGAGTAATTCATCATCGTCCATTATGATAGGTTCAGGAGTCTGAACATAGCTCAAACGGTCAAAGACAGACCTCTTGGCCGACTGACAGTAGCATTTGATGACAACTTCATGGTGGTGATTGTAATGATGTTCTTGTTGTTGGACCACCGCTGGACGGGGTGGATTTGCAACCTTTCGCTTTTGTATCAAGAGTTCATGGAGATCACTAACAGGATGAGA
This sequence comes from Iris pallida, assembly GCA_029216955.1. NCBI lineage: Eukaryota > Viridiplantae > Streptophyta > Magnoliopsida > Asparagales > Iridaceae > Iris > Iris pallida. The sequence continues at coordinate 30,175,086 of JANAVB010040818.1, forward strand.
AGAAGTTACAAAAACGTAGTCCTTGATGACATTCGGGACATGGTTCTTGTTCTTGAGGTGTCCCGTACCTTGAGTATACAAGGACGTGCTAAGCTGGTTAGCATAAGTCACATGATCTTTCACCTCAGCATTCTTCCTCTGGTACAAATTAGCAACTGGTGCAGGTTGTCCTTGATACATTTTGTGTTTTCCCGAAGTTGCCCCTGATTGGCACCTGTTGATATAGGTGCATAAATCTGACAGGGGAGCTACTTGTGCATCTACTTGAGATACTAGTAGTTTGACTTGTCTGGATCTTGAGATACATAGGGTTGGTAGATCCTGCCCTGACCTCTTTGGAGTAGGCATAATACCCTTTTGCGTAGAAAGTTTATTATGAATAGAATCCATCTTCCTGATAGAGATTTGGTTGTCTCTGTTAAGGAGAATAGAATTCCTATCTGAATTAGCAGTACTTTCCACCCAGTCAACGACTCTAGCAGAATGAGGAAAAGCTAAAGAGTGTTTTTCTTTATTTAGTGATTTCTTACTAAACTTCTGGTTTGGTGGCAAAGAGGGAGCCACTAAACAGTATTTTTATTTATGTTGCGCTAGTGCAGAAGTATGTACAGGTTGCGCCAGAGCATGAATATGTGCAAGTTGTGCCGGAGCAGGAACATGTGCAGGTTACGCCAGGGAAAAAAAGGCCAAATGGCGCTTTCCTTTGTTCTGGACAATAGTGTGTCGAGACGAAGCCTCCTTCGATTTCAGAATCGAAGAAGTGGAGGAATTAGCCAAAATACAGTCTCCCTTAGATTGCGCCAAGGCAGTGATGGGCGCAAGTTACGCAGTGGCAAGAACAGGTACAGGTTGCGCCAGGGAAGAAAAGGCCAAAGGGCATTTTCCCATGTTCTGGACAGCAGTGTGTCAAGACAAAGTCTCCTTCGATTTCAGAATCGAAGAAGTGGAGGGATAAGCCAAAAGACTATCTTTCTTAGATTGCGCCAAGGAAATGACGGACGCAAGTTGTGCAGACGCAGAAGATTGTATCGTCGAGGACTTAGGAGTCCAGACAGAGCGCGTCTTACTCTTAGCAGTGGCAGCAGCGCACTTGGTACACCCAGAATTGATCATGGCCTCATAGGCCGTCTGGTCGACTTGAAGGACTAGGGTCTTCTGCGTCTTGTCGGTCGATGTGGTATCACATTGAGTTGTCACTTTCTCGTCGGAAGAGAAAGTCATCCCTAGCAGAGTCGCCATTTTGTTTGTAAGAACAAAAGTCTTATTACAAACTTAGAAAAGAGTACAAGAGTATAATTTATTTATGGAGAAGTACAACTATAGAAATTTGATCAAAAGATGATCACTTTATCCCTTGGACGATGTGATATCGAAGACACGAGCCTCTGGAGGATGCAATAGCACTTTAGCAAGAGATTATGATCTTTCTTGATGCCTTGTGATTGATTTGAAACTCTATTTATAGAGTTCTTAAAATAACTATTTAGTAGTTATTTTGGGTTGTGCGCCTCATGTTCACTTGCGCGAATGGTTGCACTCACTGTTATGGATGCGTGACATCATTTGATTAAGATGTGCATAGTCGTGGGCAGTATAGTAAGCACGTTCTATGAAGTTAGTGGCTTGCATGCCACGTCACTCTGTCTTGAACACTGTTTGATCACCTTACGCGAGCTTCATCAGGTTGCGCATGGGCATAATGTAACGACTTGTGCGAGCGGTTGCATCAACTGCTGTAGACGCGTGGCATCGTTTGATTAAGATATGCGTGGTCGTGGGCAGTATAGTGAGCATGCTTTGCGAAGTTGGTGGCTTGTGCGCCACGTTACCCTATTTAAAAAATAAAAGTTTATCAAGTGGCTCCAACTTGTCAGACTGCACATGGGCGCAACTGAACAACTGGCACCTTTGACTAGGTCTTTTGTGATGTACTGATTAATTCTTGCGCCACACAATGGCTTGCGCGAACCAGCTGTTAGCATTAATTACATGCTGACAAAATCTTCTTGAGCGCCGTGTTGTACGGGATTCGAATGGATTTTCCTTAATCGTCGTGCTATCAGTTTGTCAGGTAATGATGATGCCGCTATAGCTTCTCGAGGAAGTGCGCCATGTGGCGCTCACGCAACCTATATCCTGTGCAACCTGATGTTGCCACAACATGGTGCTGCGCAACTTGATGATCCGGCGCAACATAATAATTTGGCGCCACCTGATGATTGCACACTTTAATAGGCGGCGCAACTTGATTTTTGGCCTCTACATCTGCGATTTGTGTTTGGCATTTTTGGTTTGTGTGCTTTTGCTCGGTTCTCTCACAGGACTCTCTGGTTTGGGAGAACGATTTTCGCACTTCGTTCCCAACAGATATTTATTTTTTTGAGGTAAAACATATCAAATTAAATAGAACATTCAGATATAGAATTTTTGGTACAAATTATTTTTTCAGCCAGAAGCTAATTTAAACAAACTGGAGAGCAAATAAAAAGAGAAGGAGAATTATTAGCAATTACAAATTTGGCTTGTTAGTTTGTAACTCTATTCCCCATCCTTCTGGTAGATGAGAATTTGAAAGAGAATTGCTTAGATATGTCATTGCTCAGATATGTCTTCGTAAATACGGGTAAACGACTATTCTGACATTTGTTGTACCATCACCTCCAATCTTAATTATACTTCATGAGATTTATTATGCTGAATAAACATAATTTATTAGTGTTGTGTACCTTCATTTTTGATTGAGCATAAGAAACAACCTATAATGCATTAATCAACTTTCAGGAATATGTCTAGAACAGAATTGTAGTGTTCAAAATATAACCAGAAGACAATGGTCATTATTGTTGTAAAGTAGAGAGTATAAGATAGAAGATGTAGAAATGTATTTCTTACTTGTGTTTATTCAACTAAAGAATATCCCTTTTATAGGCTTACAAGTAATACCAAGGGACAAAGGTTAGGAAACCCAAAGGCCATAGGTTATGGAAACCAAGGGCCATGAGTTACATGAGTTATAGAATACAAATGGACATTGGACAATCCACCATATTTATAACACTCCCCCTTGGATGTCCAATATTTATAGAATATGTCTCGCTAAAACATTGCCACAAAAAACCTAATGGGATAAAAACTTGGCCGAAGGAAAAAGAGTACATATTATACAATAGTAAGCGTGATAAACTGTCTCGTTAAAACCTTGCCAAGAAAAACCTAGTGGGATAGAAACTTGGACGAAGGAAAAAGAGTACAGTATGAAATATTAGTGATCATGCTCCCCCTGTTCCTGGCAAGAGTTCATTTAGCTGACGCATCCCAATATTCTGAATCATCTTTCTAAATGTTGTGGTTGGCAATGCTTTAGTGAATACATCTGCAAAATTATTACTCGATTGTATCTGTCGAACATTAATGTCACCATTCTTCTGTAGCTCATGAGTGTAGAAAAATTTAGGTGATATTTGCTTCGTTCTGTCACCTTTGATGTAGCCATTTCTAATTTGTATAATACAAGCAACATTATCTTCATACAATACCGTCGAAATATCTTTTGCTGAAGGTAACCCACATGAATCTCAAATATGATGAACCATTGTTCTCAACCATATGCACTCTCGACTTGCTTTATGTAGAGCCATAATTTCTGAGTGATTAGAAGAAGTAGCTACTAATGTTTGCTTCACCGAACGCCATGATATTGCAGCACCGCCAAGTAAATATATATCCACTCTGAGATATTCCTTTATGTGGGTCAGATAGATAACCGGCATCAGCATAACCTACAATTTGTGATTCTAAATTTTTTCAGTAAAACAAGCCCATGTCGGTTGTTCCACGAAGATAACGTAATATGTGTTTAATACCATTCCAATGTCGTTTTGTTGGTGTCGAGCTATATCTTGCCACTAAGTTTACTAAAAATGCTATATCAGGTCTTGTATAATTTGCAAGATACATTAAAGCTCCAATAGCACTAAGATATGGTATTTCTAGACCTAATAATTTTTCATTATCCTCTCGAGGACGAAATGGATCTTTTTTTACATTTAACGATCTAACAACTATGGGGCTACTTAGTGGATGAGCTTTATCCATATAAAATTTTTAAAATCTTTTCTGTATAGGTAGATTGATGAATAAAAATTCTATTTGATAAATGCTTAATCTGCAAGACGAGACAATTTTGTCTTCCCAAGATTTTTTATCTCAAATTCTTTCATCAGATAATTAGCGATTTCGGTGAGCTCTTCGGGAGTTCCTACAAGATTTAAGTCATCGACATATACCGCAATAATTGAGAATCCATTTTTAGATCTTTTGATAAAAATACACGGACAAATTGGATTATTTATATATCCTTCTCTAACAAGGTATTCACTAAGACGGTTATACCACAGTCTTCCAGATATTTTTAATCCGTATAGAGATCGTTGTAATTTGATTGAGTATAACTCATTATACCTTTTGTTATTTGCTTCACGCAATTTGAATCCTTCTGGGATTTTCATATAAATGTCATTATCTAATGACCTATATAAATATGCGGTAACAACATCTATAAGCCGTATATCAAGTTTTTCTGTGACTGTTAAAATGATCAAGCATCGTAATGTTATCGTGTCGATCACAGGGGAATATGTTTCATAATAATCGATTCCAAGTCTCTGTGAAAAAGCTTGTGCAACAAGTCGTGCCTTGTATCGCACAATTTCGTTTTTCTCGTTGCGCTTTAGTACAAACACCCATTTGTATCCAATAGGTTTCATACCTTCAGGAGTTTGAACTACTGGTCCAAATACTTTACGATTTTCTAAGGATTTTAATTCAGCTTGTATCGCATCTTTCTATTTTGGCCAATCATTTCTATGTCGACATTGTTCAATGGATTTTGGTTCAAGATCCTCATTTACTATATCAAGTGCGACATTATAAACAAAAATATTGTCTATAGTAATTTTCTTTCTATCCCAGCTTTTTCTTGTACTCATATAATTTAAAAAGATTTCTTCTAAAATTTGTTCATTGTCATATGTCTCTTCAGGAGCTAGTTTAGACTGATCAGTCAAATTTTCTATATCGCTTTCATGTTTCTCTTCTGTTGTAATTACTTGTACCCTTTTCTTTCGAGGGTTCTTATCTTTAGCGCCAACAGGGCGTCCACGTTTCATGCACGGTTTTAGTGTGTCATCATGTTGTCCTTCAGGGATATCAATTCATGCTGGTACATTTATAGCCGGTACATAGATTTTGTTACTTTTTTAATATCAGTGAATGCATCTGGCAATTGATTTGTAATATTTTGCAAATGAATTATCCTTTTTACTTCTTGCTCACATCTACTTGTGCGTAGATCAATAAAAGATGGTAAATTCTATGTAATTTCACACCGTTCTACAAGAAGTGACATTTTATCTTCCCCTAACGGCGGGAAAACAGATTCATCAAAATGGCAATCAGCAAACCTTGCCTTAAATAAATCGCCCATCAGAGGCTCAATGGTTTATTATAGACGGGAAATCAAAACCAATATAAATTCCAAGACGTCTTTGTGGTCTCATCTTTGTTCATTTAGGTGGAGAAACAGGGACATAAACAGCACAACAAAACACTTTTAAGTATGAAATATCATGCTGCTGGCCAGAAATAAGTTGCAATGGTAAATAATGATGAAATGAACTTGGTCGAATACGGACCAATGCAGCTGCATGTAATATTACATGTTCCTACACAGAAGTGGGTAAACTTGACCTTAGAAGTAACGATCTGGCAATCAATTGCAACCTTTTAATAAAAGACTCTGCAAGTCCATTTTGAGTATGCACATGTGCAACTGAATGTTCGACATTAATGCCAATTGACATACAATAATCATCAAATGCTTGAGATGTATATTCACTGGCATTGTCAAGACGGATAGTCTTGATGGAATAATCAGGGAATTGACCCCTTAGTCTTATAATCTGAGCAAGAAGTTTGGCAAAAGCAATGGTTCGTGTTGACAGTAGACATACATGTGACCATCTAGATGATGCATCTATCAAGACCATAAAATAACAAATTGGCCCACAAGGTGGGTTAATAGGTCCACAAATATCTCTTTGTATTCTTTGTAAAAATATAGGGGACTCGAGATTAACTTTCATTGGAGATGGTCTTATAATTAATTTTCCTTGTGAGCATGTAGCACAAACACAAACACAAGGTAAAAAAATCTTCTGGTTCTTTAGAAGATGCCCACGTGAGTTTCTAACTATTCAATGCATCATACTAGATCCAGGGTTGCCAAGTCGATCATGCCAAAGCATGAAAAGTTTTGGATCATTGAACTTCTGGTTCATTGTAGTGTTAGATTCTATGGCACTTATGTTTGCATAATACAATCTTGATAAAAAAACTAGGAGCTTTTCTTTTACATGCTTCTGGCATGAATTACTGGATGTAATACATAGATATTCCATATTTCCCTCATTCATAGTCTCGATATGGAAACCATTTAGACATATGTCTTTGAAGCTTAACAAATTTCTTTTTGACTTGCTAGAATATAAAGCCTCTTTCACAAAAATATTTGTTCCACCCGGTAATATAATATTCGCTCTTCCGGAGCCTTCAATCAGTTTTGTAGTACCAAAAATTGTACTAATATTTGCTTTTGCCAATTTTAAGTTTGAGAAGTATTTTCGATCTCAAAGAATTGTGTGCGTTGATCCATTGTCAACCAGACATATCTCCACCATTGGAGTTGTTTACTGCATATATATTTTTTATATTTCTATAAACAAAAAAAAATGAAGTAAGAAATATTATGAAACTTAATTTATTAATTCGACATTATAATAGCAAAGACTTAGAAACATGATAATACAAGCATTGAACTAAAAATTAAACTTAGGAAAATAAAGTTCAAATAGTCTAAATTCCAACACAGTTATTTTAGTTCTTTCTATTGACATCATTAGCATCATCACCCCAAAACTTAATCCCATTGATTCCTTCATTTGGCTCGTTTAAGAAATCATCAACATCCAGATGAGTAAATTCTATTGGATCATTTTCATCTTCATCAATTTTACTGAAATCTGCAAGATTGATTTCCTTCTATTTTCTTTTACCCTTGATAGATGCCTGGTAAAGGTCAATTAGGTGCTTTGGTGTACGACATGTACGAGACCAATACCCTTTTGCTCCACACCTATAGCAAGCCTCTTCATAATTCTTCGGAGAAACTACTTTCACACCCTTTCCTTTATCTTATATTCCGCCATTTTTGTCCACTTCAAGTGGTATGGCACAACTTCTTGTTGAAGGCATGATAATTAGGACCACCATGATCTCGAGTTTTACCATGACTATAACTACGACCATGATCACGACCGCTACTATGACCGCGACCACGACCATGTCCTTTCCTATAGCTATTTGCATTCGCTTCAGAAAATAGCTGTGATCCAGTAGGGTGGAAGTTATAATTTTTTATTAAGAGCTCATTATTTTGTTTAGCAATAAGTAGGCAAGAGATCAATTGAGAATATTTTGTAAACCTTTTTCACGATACTGCTGCTGCAGGAGCATGTTTGTGGCATGTAAAGTAGTGTATGTCTTTTCCAACATATCTTCTTCGATAACATTATCTCCGCACAATCTCATTTGAGATACAATTCTAAACATTGTAGAGTTATATTCGTTTACCGTTTTGAAATCTTGCAACCTCAGGTGCATCCAATCATAACGAGCCTTTGGGAGTATCACACTCTTTTGATGATCATAACGTTCCTTCAAGTTTTTCCATAACAAAGCTGGGTCTTTTACTCCAAGATATTCGGATTTCAGCCCTTCATGGAGGTGATGTCGAATAAAAGTCATTGCCTTTGCTTTGTCTTGTTCGCTAGCCTCATTCTTATCTTTGATGGCATGTACAAGGTTCTTTGCACTCAAATGAATCTTAGCCTCAAGAACCCAAGTCAAATAATTTCTTCCGAAAATATCAAGAGCAGCGAACTCAAGTTTGGTGATGTTTGCCATATGTCTGGAAAAAAATATTATTATAGAATATGATATACATACTCAAATCTACAAGTTTGAGTTTTATCAATTAGGCTTCAAGCCTAACATATTTTATTTTGGCTTCAAGCCTTATATTCAATCTACGTTTCTAGTTGAATATTTTCTTTTATGAAACTTCAGGTTCGTCTATAAAAATTATCAAATAATACAAGATAGGCTAATGTTCAGACATAATTTTATAACGGTTTTGCTCAAGTATATAGTTACAGAGCTTTGTGAAACTATAACTAATAATTGCATAGCATCGAGTAACTTACGAAAATGCTCAATGAAGTTTTTACTTAAAACATGAAAATGAAAGTGAAGCAAGATCGAGTAGTCATTTTGAAATCTGATATGTATTACAATGGTCCATGTTGCCAATTAGTAAGGCCAAATTACAAATTTTAAAATTTCTAAGGACAAAAAGTAGCACTCTAGCAACATGCTGCAGATAACTTACATCTCTACTTCTTATTAAAAATTAAAATATATGATAATTTTTTTTCTTTCTTAAAGAGTTTGTGGTTCTCAGTGTTTTCCAAAACATATAATACACTAGAACTTAAAAATTTTAATATGTAAACTATAACCACTTGAAACTTAGTTAAAAAAAACAAATTTATTAAATAAACTTTTCTTAAATCCTCTTCTTCATTATTCAAATAATAGAGTAACAAGAGATCAAATCAAAGTCTACAAACATAAACAATTTAGTTGGTAACAAGAATAGATCCATAAGTTAAGGCAATAAATAAAAAAGAAACAGCCTACTTTACGAGTCATAAGCTTGTTCTCCTTGTGTGACAAGTATTAATATGACAAGAATAAAATATATTTACTAAAATCAAACTATTCCAACCGCTTGATGCTTACCCAAAAAAATAGTGAGTTTGAACCATAGTAAAATGATATACAGTATACTTAATTTAGAAAAATTAAATCAAAAGAATGATGGAAGTTGGACATATTATTTGGACTTACCTTTTTTTTAGGGCAAACTCGTGCTGATAACGTGTTGTAAAGTAGAGAGTATAAGATAGAAGATGTAGAAATATATTTCTTACTTGTGTTCATTCGACTAAAGAATAGCCCTTTTTTAGGCTTACAAGTAATACCAAGGGATAGGTTAGGAAACCCAGAGGCCATAGGTTATGGAAACCAAGGGTTATGAGTTACATGTGTTATAGAATACAAATGGATATTGGACAATCCACCATATTTACAACAATTATAACAATAATATAACAAAAAACCCAAACTAATACATTTTCTATCAACATAATTTAGACTTAAAAAATATCTCGAGCTAGTGGTTGATTTACCATCTATATATAAGGGTGAGCATTATTAGATTTTGGAGCGAAAATCGAACTACCTGAATAAGAGATGATGTTGTTATCTCCTACTCTGTACTTTATATAGTCAGAAAATATAAATGAAATAAATAAATGATCTAACCGAGACCGAGGCATGAACTTGGTTCAATGCTCTTAAGACAATATTCGTCCTGCACAGGTACTTACGTTTTAATGACGACTTTGTCTTCCAGGATATAATGGTACTTCTCATTCGGTAGCAGCACTTCACACCGCAGGAACTTGACGAAGCAATGTAGGTAGTCTCTCTCTCTTGGATAAAATATTTGATATATGAATTGAGTGAATTGAATTACTCAAACACTGTGCTTTTATAAATGACAAAGGTACGCAATGTGAGTAGACACAATGTTTGGAATGAACGCGTCTTTCCAATAGATAGATTTATTGCAAATTGAACACTCCTAACTTTAATAAAAAAAATATTTAATTCATTTTTCAAGTCAAATATACATTCACTTTTCTAACATATGTTTGGTTTGAAAAATATTAGAGTCGATTTCGATTTTGAAAATTATAAAATTGCTTATTCGGTTTCGGTCCAAAACAGATAACGAATAAGACGTTAATTATGTAAATACCCTCAACTCTACGTATATTTTATGATTAAAATGTGTATATTTTGAAAATAATAATTCTATCTATGTATTTTGAAGTATAACTTTGATAATTTAACAAGAAGTCCAACTTTGGGACCAATTTTGAAATACAAGAAGTATGTGGTCTCTAGCCTAGTAGTAGTGGAGCGGACATCTAGAGGAGCCGGCAAGGTTCGAGCCCCCCAATCATGTGTGTGCGTAGGATTTCAAAAAGAAAACTTTGAAATACAACAAATGCATGTATACAAATTATATTTTTCATATAATTTAACCACAATTTCAATTTTTGGTCCGATCCATTAAATTATAAAAATAATCCAAATGAACTAACCGAATAAAATGAATCGATTATATTGATTCAGTCTCTACTATGACTAATTCAAGTACGATTTCAGTTTTGAAATTTTAGAATTTCGATTTATTCAATTTTAAGTATTTTGGTTCGGTTGAAATCGGATAAACACCCCTAACTACATATATTAAGGGTCTGTTTGGCAATTGTAAGGGTAACGGTTATGAGATGTTTTTAGAGTACCGGTTATGAGGGGTTTGATTTTGGGTGGTTTTTAAGCACGACGTTTAAACCAGTCCAATGCATGCTTGATAATTTACTAACGAGCGGCTCTGAAAGTTTTTTACATGACTAAAATTAAATAGGGAATGATATTAGTAGTTACAATTATATATTTTTGGTTAGGATATAAATGGAATAAAATAATAAAACAGTTCTAAATCCACCGATTTGGGATGTTTATAAAGCCACCAAAGATTGCATTACACCGATTTTGGAATATTTTTGAGCCACCCAAAAAAATAAATAAGCAAGAATTTTCATAAATAGTCGGTTTAAAAATACTCTAAAATTGATGAACCTACCGTTACCAAGCCTAAGCGAATTTCAATGAAGCAAGTAATAACTTATGGTAGAGGAATGTAAAACCTCACAATTAAGTTGTTGGTGGAGGACCTTCTAGCCAGAGTCATGACAAGCACAATCTTCCTGGCGTTTGGTATAACTCCTTATCAACCTATATGAAATATCTTTTCCAGCAGCTATCACTTGTGTCAGATTTTATGAACTACCAACCAACCATATAAACTTATATAACAAATAATTCCAACGGGCAACACAGTATGGTTGAGTGGTCAATGTCTTAAAATAGAACGATAGTATGGCAATATCATTCCTTTTCCTATTTAGCTTAACTAGGATATATATGCAAGTGCTTTTTACTTATTTTAATATTTTATTAATTTTTCTTTTTTTGTATTTAGAAAGAACAAAAGGTACCAGAAAAACAAACATATATTTTTTATTTTTTCTTAACGTAATTACATAGCTGTCCTTATTAAATTTTATGAACAATTTTGAATATTAAAGTTAGGTAAGAGCAACTATATTTCCTTTTGTTTTTTGTTTTTTTTTTGCTAACCTAACCTAATTGTACCAAGTATAACGATAAAAAATATCACAATTTATGAAATTATAAAATTTTAACTGAAATAATATCATGTATCAAATTCAGAAATATCTCAACTAGCATTCTGCATATATATGAGATATACAATGAGTCGACCACAAATCATATCTATAAGAAAAGTAAATTACACTATTGATATTGTCAACTAATATATAAAGAGTAATACTAATGAAATATACTAGTGAGAAGTAGGAATTCTTCACCAACCCACTCGCTAGCTCGACCCGCCAACCGATCCTAAGGATCCCAAATCTCTACTTTGCAACAACATATGAAATAGAGGGTGAGCAGTCCCCAGTTGGTAAACAGAAACTTGTCGATCACATTCTACACTTTCAAAAAATATATATACATATAACTGAGAAAGAATATTAATATATTTCATCATGAAAACTGCAATATGTATATAAGAAACATGTCCTATTTGAAACTCTTTATCTTTTAATCATAGTAAACATTATGCAATTAGGTTACATAAACCTTAGGATCAGTGTGGTGAATAATATACGGTTAATTCTAAAGGCACTCCATATTTTACTCAAGGGTAGTCTATTAGGACTACTAACAAAGTTGGCAGTCCTAATATTAAGAAGAACTTCATTGACAGCTTATCTTAAAATTCAAATTCTTTAGGACTGACAACTTTGTTGGCAGTCCTACTTTATGTTAGGACTATACTAGGACTGAACTGTCCTGAAGTAAAATGTAAAGTGGTTTTAGAATTTACCATAATATATATACTAAATCCATGCAAGTGCACTAGCATACTAACCTGCCACAAGTGCTAGCCAACCGATTACATTTAAAATATCAATATCTCAATAATGCACTATGAGACACAGGCATGCATGCTCTAAACAAGATATATAGATAATAAGAGCTGAACATATTGAATAATGAGTAATATTCGTACCTCCAAATTATCCCTCCAATACATTTCTCTTTATGTGGCAGCTGACGTGGCATGCATATTAAATAATATTATGTGTCATATGACATGGCCGATGACATGACAAATTTTAACCCAAAAAATTAATTATCCAATTTTGTCCATATTAATTTAATGTTAATATTAATATTAATTAATGTTAATATTAATATTTATATTAATATTAATTAATGTTAATATTAATGTTAGTGTTAATGTTAATAATAATATTATTGTTAATGTTAATTTAATGTTAATGTAAATATTAACATTAGTTTTAATGTTAATTTTAATGTTAAGTTAATTTGAATTTAAATTTTAAAATTTGTCATGTCAACTGCTACATCAACATGTTACGTTAGCTGTCACGTAAGGAGGTACGATTTGGAGGTACAATTTGGAGGGACAAATAGCATTATTCATATTGAATAATATAGCTTAAATTGTCATGTTCCACTCGCTCCTGATAGTCAAGTTTTGGCGGTGGTGATCCCATACAAGTCTAAGTTGATTTATACAGGACCGGAATATTCGATTCTGATCAACTCGGTATAAGCAACGAAAATTTTGAATACAACTAAAAGAAAGTCGAAAGGAATTTACTTTGCAAATGGAAATAATTCATTTGAACTTTAGAGTCCAACTGAGGATGCTATAGCAGTGGAAAAATCAATGCTAAAGAAAACGATAAAATTTCATATGAGACTCAAAGAGATTAAATTCATGTTTAGTTCACTGTAATGTAATGTAATCGTAATCGTAATATAATTAAATAATTTTTTTTATTTAATTATATTTCTATTACGATTACATTACAGTGTACCAAACGAAATCTAAGTACAAATAAGTTATATTCCATACATTACAATCCAATTCATAGTTATAAAACACCTCTAGTGAAATTGTAGTCCAAGAGCCTCTTGCCACAAGCTTGTCTCGTTGCTCATGTACTTGTGAATGGAAAACTGCATCTAAAAGCAAAAACAAAAGTATTTATGTGATTGAAAACACAGACATCTGTTATTAATCTAGTGGTCTTTTTATTCTTTTAATTTTACTTTCATTTAATACCATTTATTTAACCAATTAAACATATTCCATTAACTCTTTGGAAAACTATCAAAGTAAACCATTCTATAAATAAAAAATATATTTTTAAGTATTCCCTTCTACGTTAGCATGTATAGATATCTTCATTCTTGCCTTCTATACGACAAACTGAGTGAAGTAATTCATATTGACCCAAAGGGCCAACGTTAGGCAGTCTTTTTGTGGCACTTACACAAACACAATTTTAGTAAAACAAATACTTATTCAATTAACAAGAAGTTGACGATAATTTATTGTTAGCAATAGCTTGCAAGAATAAGGCAACTGTATCTTCTAGTTGTTGTCAGAGGTAAATAGTAAGACCATCTCCAATGGGGGTTTCTACCTTTCCTTTTTATATGGAAGAAATCCATTTTAGAAAAACCTTCTCCCAATGGTGATTTCTATCACCATTTCTATCCTAGGTGGCAATGATGTAGGATGAAAACTTTCTAGGAGGTTTTCTACATATAGAAACTCTCATAGAAATTCTCCTATCTCTCATGACAATTATTATTGGGCCCCACACCATTAAATTGGTCCTTTTACTATGTGACACATAGGATAGAAATGGAGAATCATTAGAGAGCATTTTGTATGTCTACAATTTCTATGTAGAAACTCTTCCAACTAGGAAAGAAATTTCCTTAAAATACAATGCCAAGTAGGATAAGAATTCAATTTTAGAAATCACTATTGGAGATCGTGTAATACTCTCGTACGAGTTCAAATTCTCGAAATACGCATCATCTCAAAAGTATTTATGATGGTAAATGTAGTTTTAGTATTTTGAAACTTATGGCATGTATCAGTAATTTAAGGATTTGTACTTTATTCGCTACTAATGTAGCACAGGATCCACAAATCCTTAAATTAATGACACATAAAATAAGTTTCACAAAATTATAAAGAAAAAAAATACATTCACCACCACAAATACCACAAATACTTTTGGGGTACTTTCGTCTTTCTAGAATTAGAGCTTATATTAAAATATTACTATTTTCTCCGGTAGCAACTCGATGATCCACTTGTCTCCTTCTTGCAAAATTCTTGCAAGTCATTGCTAAAAGAAAATTGCTGCGAACTCATTGTTAATTAAATAGCCATTTGTCTTGCTAAAATTTTGTGGTCAAAGTGTCGGACATTAACTACCTAATGTCGTCTCTTTGGGTCAATAAGAGTTACTTCACTCAATTTGTCAATACCAGTGGACTGTTCAAAGGGTATTGGTCCATTCTAATTAAGGCGAGTCTATAATTAGCAGTCTTGACTTGACAATAATCCTATGGATGTCCCTTCCTACTCTTGATAATGATGATGCGATGACTCAATACTCTTTTATAGCGTGCAATTGATTACGTTTCTTAGTTTTACATTAACATTAATATGCGTAAGGTTCTGTTCAACAATAGATATTATACATATTTTATGAGAATTTGTGATACTACACAATGTTCTAAAAATCGGCCTAGGCCCCCGTCTAGGCGCCGGCCCACCGCACCAAAAATCCCCTAGGCGGTGGGCTAGGCGGCTAGGCGGGCTAAGGCGGGCCCTAGGCGCTCCTAGGCGGGTCCTAGGCGCCCCTAGGCGGCCGTTTTTTTTTTATTTTTTTGATTTTTTTGATTTTTTTTGATTTTTTTGATTTTTTTGATTTTTTTGATTTTTTTTTTTGATTTTGTTTATTCTTAGTTGTATTTTGGATATTTGTTTGGGTTTTAAGATAGTATTTGGATTTTAGAACATTGAAATTTCAAATTTCAAATTTTAAATTTCAAAATTTCTAAAAAAATTTAAAAAAAATCTAGGCGGCCGTCTAGGTGCTAGGCGGACCTCCGCCGCACCGAGTCCGCCTAGCAATTTTTAGAACACTGATACTACATATGAAAAAAAAACTTAGATCATTCTTGGTGATGTAAGCAAGAAATGAAGAGAATTTGGTTACTATCCTGAGCAACCCATTGTATAGGTATAAAGTGTTTGGGGTTTAATGAGCAATACCATTAAACCAGACTATGAGACTTGCCTGAGTTGGTTGGGACCATCGTTCACCGTGTGAGTCGGTGTGGGAACGGAGGACGATATCAGATCTAGATACACATCCATCGAATCTGGAGGTAGGTTTATTCCTTTTTGCATTCATATATAAATTTATTCAATATTTATATATGTATAGATATTTGCTTGAGAAAATTTGAGTGTCATCTCACTTTTTTAATGCATATTTAATGTGCACCCCACACAATTACACTATTGTATGACATCCCTCACTTTTGACGGAAAACGTCTATCGCTAACGGTCAACTTCTTTGACCATTTATTGTGGACGAAAATACCCTCGCTCGTTATGCCCCTACCCAACCCTTGCGACTCCCTCCCCTATTGCTGTCGCCGGCAGCCCTCCTCCCTGCCGGCAGCCCTCCGCCCCCAGCCCTCCTCCCCGCCGGCAGCTTCTCCCCCCCTCCCCGACCTTGCCGCCCCCTCCCCGACGTCGCTGCTTCCCCCTCCCCGACCTCGCCAGCAGCTTCTCCTCCCCTCCCCCCTTCCCGACCTCGCCGCCCCCGCTCCGTCCCCCACCCCCGCCCCGCTCCGCCAGTAGCAACAACAACAACAGCAGTAGACGGTTAGGCGGGGTGCTGCACGGACGATGGGGAGAGGGGGAAGGGGGGTGGAGGGGGTCAGTGGTAGTGATGATGGTGGTGGTGATGGTGCTGGTGGTGGTGATGGGGAGGAGAGAGGAAGGCGGGGGAGGGGGGAGCGAAGGGGAAAGGGAGGGGCTGCGCGGACGGGGGAGAGGGGGGGGGAGAGGGGTGGAGGGGGTCAGTGGTAGTGATGATGTTGGTGGTGATGATGCTGGTGGTGGTGATGGGGAGGAGAGAGGAAGGCGGGGGAGGGGTGGAGCGAAGGGGAAAGGGAGGGGCTGCGCGGACGGAGGAGAGGGGGGAGAGGGGGTCGGTGGTGGTGATGGTGGTGGTGATGATGCTGGTGGTGGTGGTTGTGGTGGTGGTGATGTCCGGGGGGGGGGGGGGGAAGCGGAGGCACGCCGACGGTGGGGAGGGGGGCATCCACGGGGAAGGGGGGACACATAAAAGGAGACGGGAGTATTTTCGTCAAAAAAATCGGTCAAAGGGGTTGACCGTTCGCTATGGACGGTTTACGTACGTTCAAAGTTGGGGTACTTTACATTCTTGTAAAATTGTGGGGTACACCTTAAATAAAGATAAAACAAGTGGGGTGCCACTCAAATTTTCTCTATTTGCTTTCATGTATTATCTCTCTTTTCCTTATATTTTGTTTATTGATTTTATACAATCAACTTGTATAATGAAAAAATATATAATACATGAAAGTAAAACATCTATACATATAAATTGATATATGAAGTGTCCGGCACCTACTTTCCAACGTTGACCCTTTGGGTCTAGAAGAGTTAACTTCAATACTAGTTAATTTTTTAAAATGAGACTAAAATTAGCAGTATTGATTTGGAAATAACCCAATGGATGACCCTCCCACACTTGACAATGATGATAAGATGACACAACACTCATTCAACACTCTTTTATATATAGTAAGCAATTGATTACTTTTAGTATCTTTACATTATGAGGGTGCTTTTGTTCTGTTCAACAATAGATACTAGACATAGTTTACAAGAACTTATGATACCACATATGACCAGAATTTAGATAATCTACGATAATGTTAAGGAAGAAAGAAATGAAGTTTGGTTACTATTTTGAGCCATCCATTGTAAGAGTATAATTTCTTTGGGGTTTAATGATCCATATAAATCCTGAGTCAAATACAGATACTACTTTATGTATTTATTGGAATTAGTTATCAATTGATACATATACACATACTACGTTACAAGGTTTACAGTGTTTATGTTGCGACTTAGATGTCGAGTACATAGTCAAGGCTAAAGCAGGAGTCACCATGAGTGGCGGACCTTGAGCGGCAAATTATCTCTCTTCGAGGTGACTTGTTTGAGAGCATGTCCCAAATCCTGACGCAATCATAGACGCAGCCCCATCACCCATGCTCTGATGGATGAGTCAGCCTTCCCAAACTTTGATGCACTCGAGCATAATATTAAAGAGACGACGGGACAAGTAGTTTAAGGTTTTTTCTATGGACACCACAAAAAATATTTGAGAGCAGTCCTTACTTGGGGGCAGCTCATAAATGTGAAAAAATTGTTAGGAGGCACCCAAAACTTGCTAGGGGGCAGTCCAACCCCCCAAACTAAAAATTTTACTCACATTTCTATTCTTCACTCTCTCTCCTCAAGAAGAAAATAAAAAGCTCTCTCCCTCTTCCTCTCCTAAACCCTAATTTCTTCTTCTCCACCACTCCATTCTCAATCCCTCCACGAAAATTCTCGAAGAGATGACACGCAAGTCAAAACAACCGGAATCCAGGTACATTCTTCCCTAATTTCTTCGAGATTTTTGTACATTATATTCGAAACCCTAGAATTTGTTTAATTCTTGAAAAAGTTTTGGTAAAATAGGTTTATAATCTCTTGCACATTCTCTTCTCTAATTTTCGAACACAAGAAATCCCAATTTTATGTTGAAACCCTAACCCTAGAACACGACAAAGTAGGATGTCATTGTGGCAGTTCGGGTTCACGACAGTAGGACTGCCAGACATGTGGCAGTCCTAATAAAAATTAGGACTGCCACAGTCCTGGCAGTCCTCTTGTGAAAGAGAACTTCCAGGACTGTGGCAGTCCTAATTTTCAGTAGGACTGCCACATGCCTGGCAGTCCTAATGTTATGACATATGGGGGTTGGATAACTGCATGCTGTTTCTATTGTTTAATAAGTGTATGTTGTCATGCAGTCCACCGGCTGCTAACAAAAGAATACGGCCCACCGCGTCAAAGCGGAAGGAACATACGAGACGTCCTCTCGAGCGTCCGATAACAATTACCGAACCGGCGCCCGAAGCTCGGTCTCGGACATCGCCACCGGCACGTCAAGCTCGGTCGAAGCAACGAGCTCCTACTCCTACGCCTCCTTCCGATGACGACGACGTGCCAATTGCCCGACTCCTATCACGTCAAGACGGTTCTGCTCCATTTGAGGAGGTCGGTCCTTCTGAGTAGGTCGGTCCTTCTGAGCCGCCTGTCCGTCCGCCCGGTTGCTCAATGTTGTTTTCTTTTGAGAACCACATTGCGTATGAAATATGGAAGAACCCGATATGTATATGACGTTTGTAAGCTACCAGTTTAGTATACTATATATATATATGTATTTCATAATTGATATATTTTTTGTTGTTCGATATACAGAGGACATATCGTATCCTTAGGGCTGTGAGTCACGGGAAGAAAACCGTGTCCTGGCAGTTTGCAAGCTTATCGGAGGCCATCCGGAGCAAAATCATACCGAACGGCTTGCACAATTTGGCACAAAATGCCTACCGGACAATGGATAGTCCCCTCACATCCGTCTTTGTGGAGAGATGGCACCCGGAGACCAACACATTTCATCTCCCAGCCGGGGAGATGACCATTACACTTGACATCTACCAGATATTGGAGCTGCCAATGACCGGGCGCGTAATGACCAAAGAACATTACACGAATAAAAAAATCTGTGAAATGGTACGAGAAGATCGTCAAGTTCGTCTCAACTCACCTTGGAGTTCCGGCTACGAGTTTTACAACTCTACCAGGCTTCAAGAAGTCGTACGGAATTCCTCTATTATTTCTGGTGGACCAGTTCATGGATATGGAGGTGGATGACGATGACGATGATACGTTCGACGCGGTGGCCCGTGCGTATATGATGTTCGTCCTAGGAATGGTCGGCATTTCAGACAAGTCCGAAAGTCAATCTTTACCGCGATATATCCTGGGGAAGCGGTATCCTAGCCAATCTTTACCGCGAGTTCGGTATCGCATCCCGTGTCGGGACTAAGATAATGGCCGGCTGTCAGACTCTGCTACATGTAAGAAAACTTCTAATAATTTAATCTTGTATACTTCAATTTGTTGTTTTAATTTTTACTATTTATCTATAAATTGAATAGGCATGGATATACGAGCACTTTTCGATGCTTAGACGGGCTGACGAAAACCCAGAGTATCTTGAACACCTTCCTAGAGTGTGTCGATGGAGGCCATCCCAGCTGGAAACCAAAAATTGGCAAACACTGGCTTCCATTCGTGAAGTATTAGACAGTTTGGTGCCAGAAGAGGTACTAATTTTTGACTAACTTTTTCATGTTGATTTTGTTTTGTTGTTAACTATTTTCCTACAGATTTTTTGGAATCCATACCGGGATGTATGTGAGCTGAATCGTGAGGTCCAACCAGTTTCTTTATTTCATGACATGATCACATGCTATGAAATCACGGAGCCTACATGCCCGATAGAGTACTCTGGGCATGTCTTCTATGGAACTCAACATAATGAATATCAGCAAGCAACTTGAGCACTTCTTGTATCGCCATTCTTGATTTCGTCCGGACAGCATTTGAAGAAGCTAGGGCATTGTATATTGACTTCATTGTAGACATGTTCTTCTCATCTTCATGTCGTATGACGGAATATATTTGTCTCGGTGCAACTCCGAAGGTGGACAAGTCTTCGACTATCTTCTTCTCCGTATTGTTCAACCGTCCGACATACGGATGACCCAATAGTGTCTCGACAATATCATGGTTGTGGGTTCCATTCTTCACTTCTACTATCCATTTTCCTTCTTCTTCGTTTCTAATATGTATCGTGAATGGACAACCACATTTTCTCGTTCCAACAATTCTTCTTGGAACTTTACTTTGGATAACTGTATTTTTCTTGTGCGTTCTGAACATACCACCTCTTTCACAGCCAACCACCACAGTTTGTCGTCCCGGTTGATTTTGGGCCGATCTGGATATCACTAGAACAATGTTGTTTTTTCATCCGACTTCTCGACACCAATGTACCGCACCCTCGCTTGATTCAAAACATAGATCGGTCCAGAATAAATGGGCTACATTGACTGCAATTGGAGCCGGTATCGCAAAATCGGAAGATCTCAAGTCCTACAATATAACTTAAATGTTAGTACAATTAGACAACATCCTAAAGCAAATAGGTTTCATAGATTAGGACCGTGCATAAGATTGGTGTCCATAAATAGCAAATTGTGTTAATAGCAAGACCGTCTTTTGTACAGCAATTGATGTTCATAAATTTCAAACACCTTTACTGACTAAAACTCTGCATTCAGGTATCATAGACTAGGACTGCCAGAGTGGTGGCAGTCCTTCACAGAAGAAGGACTGCCAGGACCCTGACAGTCCTACATATGTGTAGGACTGTCAGGGTCCTGGCAGTCCTTCTTCTGTGAAGGACTGCCACCACTCTAGCAGTCCTAGTCTATGATCTGGACTGCCAGAGTGTTGGCAGTCCTCTGTGTCACAGCACGAATTATAACCCAATGACAAGTTCAAATGTAGTTACCAAGAGGGCTTCCGATGCATCAAAATTATCTTCGGACGTTGCGGGAACGTGTTCTTCGGACGTGGCGGGAACATTTGATGATCCTGGTTGATCCATGTTCAATATTTTTCTACATTTAATACATAATTCAACTTTTATATGTGAAATTCTGTTTTAAAACATGAAACATATTTTAGTTCGATGACTTACCAATAAATTGGAGAAGTCAATGACGTCCTAGAGTTGAGGGAGAGAACAATTTGCAAAAAATGTAGGGAGAAAAGAAAAGATTTGGGGTTTAAATTCTTTAACCTAAGAGAAGGAGAGAAGAAAAGAGTTGAGGGAGAAAAGAAAAGAGAAGAAGGAGAGAGAAAATGAAAAGAAAAATTGGTATTTATAGGTTTGCTTGGGCTAGCCCCTAGCAAAAAAATTTGATGGCAAACTTGTAATATTCTTGAACTATTTTGGGCTAGCCCCTAGCAAAAAGGGTGGCGCCCTTAGAAAAAACCTAGTTTAATAGAGACAACTACGAGGATCAAAACGGACTGCACCTACTACACTTGCTGCCCCTGCCACCCTTATTGTCGATGTTGTCCCGACAACCCTTGATGCGCCTTTCATTGCGAACGTGTCCGAGATTCGTGAGTTCCCTTCCACTGGATGTCGTGACTAGAGAGAAACTTTGATACAGTAGGGATATCAAAGTTTTGATACCCCCTATGTATGACATGTGGACCCTCTCAAAATTTATGTGTATATATATATGTACACGTTTTACAAAACAGGAGGGGCCCACATGTCATACATAGGGATATCAAATTGATACCCCTACTATATCAAAGTTTTTTCCGTCATGATAGCTCGTCTGCAGGTCCCACCACTACCATCAGAATAGTAGTTTAGTTTGTATTTAGTAATGTTTAGACACATGTTTGTTGTATATGTATTATATATAATGTTGTATGAGGATTCTACATCGGGCTGTTAAAAGTTGTATAACTAAAATATATTTCTTCTATTTTCTATATTTTTATCGAGTATTTTGTGCCGTTGAAGGTCCGATTGGATGAGTATTCTACGACAGTTTTGCCGGTCTCATATATTAAATATATATTGTATTCTGATTATGTTTTTGGATTTATAGTGAGTGTTTTGAGTTGCAGAAGGTTCATTTGGACATGAATTTTTTGACGGATTGTGCTGGGTCCCATATATACACTATTATGCATTTGTGGTTTTGATTAAATTTAAAATATTTTTTTTTGAAATCACACGCACACACACAATTGGGAGGTTCGAACCTTGCCGGCTCCTCCGGATGTCCGCTCTAATACCACTAGGCTAAAGAGCTCGGACAAATATTTTCTTTCAAATCTATTCAATTTAGCAACTTGTTGGGAAAGAAGCGCGGAAACCTTTCCCCAAACCGGAGAGTACCTGCGAGAGGACCGAGCAATACAACGCACGAACCCAAAAACAACCACACAAAATAATCCACGCAGACACAGAGAATTTTTGACGTGAAAAACCCTTGCGGAAAAAAAACCACGGGACGATCGGAGTCCAACCCTGAGAAGCCTCCACTAATGGAATAGAAGAATTACACCCTCTACAAACTCCTCCCGATCCAAATCGGATCCCCACAACACTCAGAAGTAAGAACAATGATTACAAGGCTACGAAGAGCGAGAACGACGAGTAGAGATTACCCGAAACACGATCTCCTTCGAAAACGACCTTCAATCCTCCGTCTTCTCTTCCGAAGTTGTAATGGCACTCTTGCCTCCTTCCTCTCTCTTCCTTGTGTGTTACTTGCGATAATGTTGCGTATTGAATTAGGGTTGAGAAAACTCAACTTAACTCCCCAATCCCGCAACCAACCTGGACCGTTGGATTAGATCCAATGATGAAAACTCATCCAAATTTCCGCATCAGCCCCGACGACACAGAGTTCGGCCAGAACTCTGTGTCGAGCAAACAGAACCTAGCGCCACAATTCTGGAATGGCCAGACCGAGTTCGGCCAGAACTCGGCCTGGGACCGAGTTCGGCCCGAACTCGGCTGCCCCGTTCCAGAACCTCCTTCTGGGTCACCAACAGCAGCAGCGACTCCGCGTCGCCTACTTCCCGAGCTTCTTCAACACACGAATGGCGCTCGTCGCACTCCGGGGTCTTCTCCACATAGGTTGGGAACTCCACCCACTCCAACAAATCTCCCCCCTTCACAACTATGGGGAGGATGTCGTCATCCCGACGATCTGCCTGCAGTACTCAAACTTCCCCCTTGGTAGAATCTTCATGAACATAT
Organism: Iris pallida; assembly: GCA_029216955.1. NCBI lineage: Eukaryota > Viridiplantae > Streptophyta > Magnoliopsida > Asparagales > Iridaceae > Iris > Iris pallida. The sequence goes on from JANAVB010040818.1 coordinate 30,198,360, forward strand.
CAGCTCCGTTGTCATCTGTATGAACCTTCTCAAGCTCCACGTCCTTCTTGTCAACCACATCCCGTATCCAGTGATACCGAGTCTCGATGTGTTTGGACCGGCTATGAAACGTCTGATTCTTCACAAGATGGATAGCACTCTGACTGTCGCAAAGCAAAGTATACTACTTTTGCTTCAGTCCCAATTCCTGCAGCAGCTTCTTTATCCACAACAGCTCCTTGCAAGCCTCCGTCGCCGCAATGTATTCCGCCTCCGTCGTCGACAAGGCAACACACTTCTGCAACCGCGACTGCCACGATACCGCTCCTCCGGCAAACATCATCACGTAGCCCGAAGTCGATCGCCTCGTGTCTACATCTCCAGCCAAATCAGCGTCGGTATACCCAACCAGCTTCGGCTCGTCACCACCAAAGGAAAGTCTCTAACCAGCAGTGCCCTGAAGATATCGTAGAATCCACTTGACCGCACTCCAATGTACCCTTCCTGGATTTGAAAGATACCTGCTAACCGTACCAACTGCATGAGCAATATCTGGCCTCGTACACACCATAGCATACATAAGGCTCCCCACAGCTGAGGCATATGGAACCCGCTCCATATCTTCCTTTTCGTCCTCGGTAGATGGACACTGTTCCTCAGTGAGCTTAAAGTGAGCCGCAAGAGGGGAACTCACTTTCTTCGACCCGTCCATCCCGAAACGCTGAAGTACCCGGTGAATGTACTTCGTTTGGGACAAGTGTAGCAGCTTGGACTCTCTCTCTCGGCTGATCTTCATCCCAAGAATAGTCTTCGCTGCGCCCAAATCCTTCATAGAGAAGGCCGCGCCCAGCTGGCGCTTCAACTCCGCTATCCTAGTGGCATTCCGACCCACTAATAGCATATCATCAACATAGAGCAACAAAATGATGAAATCATCCTCGGTAAAATACCTCACAAATGCACAATGGTTCGACGTCGTCCGTGCATAACCATGCTCCCCCATAAACGACTCGAACTTCCTGTACCACTGCCTCGGAGCCTGCTTCAGACCATACAAGCTCTTCCTCAATCGGCAGACCAAATGTGACTTGTCCTTCTCACAGAATCCCTCTGGCTGCTCCATGTACAACTCCTCCTCAAGATCACCGTGGAGGAATGCCGTCTTCACGTCCATCTGCTCGACCTCCAAGTCGAGACTGGCTGCTAATGCTAGCACCACCCGAATAGACGAATGCTTGACGACAGGCAAAAAGATCTCATCATAATCCACGCCTTTCCGCTGACCGTAGCCTTTGACTACCAGCCTCGCTTTGTATCGAGGGCGAGTAGCATCATCCGTCTGCTTCACTCTGAACACCCATCGATTCTTCAAAGCCTTCTTGCCCTTTGGCAACCGCACCAGATCATAAGTGGAATTGGTGTGCAAGGAACTCATCTCCTCCTGCATAGCCTCCATCCACTCTTGCCTGTGTTCGTCTTCCATAGCCTCTGCAAAACTTTTAGGCTCTCCCCCGTCAGTCAATAGCACATACTCATCTGGTGAGTATCTCGTAGATGGTCGACGATCCCTGTCACTCCTCCTCAAAGGAACCACTGGTGCTGGCTGTATACCGACATCCTCCTCCCCTTCAGGAACTGCCTCCCCGACATGCTCATCCTCCTGAGGGACACCCTGACCACCATCAGCAAGCTGATGATCAAGGTTGGGAGCAACTCCATGTACTGGCTCCCCCATAACTGGATCCTCTGCGATGTCCTCTGGAAACTGCTCGAAGCGAAATGACTCTAACTCAGACAATTCCTCAGCCTCAGAAGGTGTCTCGAAATCCTGAGTGTTGGTCATGGTCTGATCCTCGACGAATACCACGTCCCTGCTTCTGTAGAGCTTTCCTTCCACTGGGTCCTAGAGTCTATAGCCAAACTCATCCCGATCGTAGCCGACAAAGATGCATCGCCTCGTCTTCGGCTCAAGTTTGGTCCTCTCATCCTTCGGTACATGTACGAAGGCTTTACAACCAAACGCCCGCAGGTGATTGTATGACGGCTCTTTGCCGTACCATACTTTATCAGGCACATCACCCTGCAAAGGAGCACTAGGAGATAAATTAATAACATAAGCAGCTGTGAGAAGAGCCTCACCCCAATAACTGCCCGGCAAGTTTGCTTATGACAGCAAACACCGCACCCTCTCCATCAGTGTCCTGTTCATGCGCTCCACTACACCATTGAGCTGAGGTGTCTTTGGCGGAGTCTTCTGGTGTCGTATCCCTTGCTCTCTGCAATACGCATCAAAGAGACCGATGTATTCGCCGCCATTGTCGGACCGAACACACAACAACTTCTTGCCCGTCTCCCTTTCAACAGAGGCCTGAAACTCCTTGAAAGTAGGCAGCACCTGATCCTTGGTCTTTAAGGCATAGACCCAAACCTTCCTGGAACAGTCATCAATAAAGGTTACAAAGTAAGAAGCACCACCAAGAGATTTTACCTTCATAGGAACGCAGACATCCGAGTGAATCAACTCGAGCAACGCCGGCTTCCTCGAACTTGGGTGACTTTGGAAAGACACCCTATTTTGCTTCCCAGCTAAACAGTGCGTGCACTTCTCCAACTTTGTAGACTTGAGCCCCGGAATTACCTTCCTGTTCACCAAGTAGCTCATCCCCTTCTCGCTAATATGGCCGAGCCGCCTGTGCCACAACTCGGTAGACGCATCACTGACTACGTTCACCTCCTGTGCCCCCTCTGCGCTCCCCTCCATATAGTAGAGACCGGACTTCTTGCTTCCTCTGGCAATCACCATCGAACCCCTGGAAAGCTTCCACTGACTGTTCCCGAAGAGACTGAAGAATCCCTCGTCATCCAACCTTCCAACCGACACCAGGTTAAAATGGATATCAGGGACATGACGAACATCCTTGAGAACAAGAACCGCACCCGTCTTCGTTCTCAAATGCACATCTCCAATGGCAACCGCCTTCGACACATCTCCATTGCCCATCTTCAACACTCCACAGTCGCTTGTTGTGTAAGTGACAAATAGTGTCCTGTTGTGAGATACATGTGCTGAAGCCCTTGAGTCCACCAGCCAAGAATTGTCATCGCAGGCGAGGTTAGTAATGACCTCATCACCTACGACGATCACATCGCCTCCATACACCGAGGCCGCCGCTGTAGTGTTCTCTTCTTGCTTCCCCTTGTCGCCCTTCTTCTCTCTCTTCCAAGCGAAACAATTCCGCTTGATATGGCCCTTTTTACCGTAATGGTAACACTCCGAGTCCTCGTACCGACCTTTGGACTTCCCTCTGCTCTTGTCTCTGCCACCACCTGGACCCCTGCTTTTGCCCCTTCCGCGGCTCTCTGAAACAAGTGCCTCTGAGTGGTGGGATGTGGATGAAGTGCACTGAGAACGTCTTCGCATCTCTTCATTCAATACCCCGCTCTTGGCAAACTCCAGACTGACCACGCCCTCTGGAGTAGAAGCGATCATAGATACTCGTACGGTCTCCCACGAGTCTGGCAAAGTACACAGCAGCCACAGTCCCTGAACTTTGTCGTCGAACTTGACTCCCATAGAAGATAACTGGTCAACCACGCCCTGGAACTCACTCAAGTGATCCGAAATAGACGTCCCATCCTTGTACCGTAGACCCATCATCGTCCGGATCAGGAACAACTTGTTTACCCCGGTCTTCTTCGCATACAAGGATTCCAGCTTATCCCACAACATCTTCGCGTGCTCAATATTGGCAACGTGGATGTACACGTTCTCATCAACAAACTGCCTGATGTATCCGCACACCTGTATATGCTCGAATTTCCAGTCCTCCTCGGATTTATCACTGGGCTTCTCGGATGCAAATACGGGTAGATGCAGCTTCTTGACAAACAACAAATCTTTCATCTTGCTCTGCCAATAATGATAGTTTGTGCCATTGAGGTTCACCATGCGCACCGGTTTCGCGTCCATCTCTCCTCTCTGGTTTCTCTGTCAACTACTGACACTCCTTCTGAATTCCAGAACCTGGCTCTGATACCACTCTGATGGGAAAGAAGCGCGGAAACCTTTCCCCAAACCGGAGAGTACCTGCGAGAGGACCGAGCAATACAATGCACGAACCCAAAAACAACCACACAAAACAATCCACGCAGACACAGAGAATTTTTGACATAGAAAACCCTTGCGGGAAAAAAAACCACGGGACGATCGGAGTCCAACCCTGAGAAGCCTCCACTAATGGAATAGAAGAATTACACCCTCTACAAACTCCTCCCGATCCAAATCGGATCCCCACAACACTCAGAAGTAAGAACAATGATTACAAGGCTACGAAGAGCGAGAACGACGAGTAGAGATTACCCGAAACACGATCTCCTTCGAAAACGACCTTCAATCCTCCGTCTTCTCTTCCGAAGTTGTAATGACACTCTTGCCTCCTTCCTCTCTCTTCCTTGTGTGTTACTTGCGATAATGTTGCGTATTGAATTAGGGTCGAGAAAACTCAACTTAACTCCCCAATCCCGCAACCAACCTGGACCATTGGATTAGATCCAATGATGAAAACTCATCCAAATTCCCGCATCAGCCCCGACGACACAGAGTTCGGCCAGAACTCTGTGTCGAGCAAACAGAACCTAGCGCCACAATTCTGGAATGGCCAGACCGAGTTCGGCCAGAACTCGGCCTGGGACCGAGTTCGGCCCGAACTCGGCTGCCCCGTTCCAGAACCTCCTTCTGGGTCACCAACAGCAGCAGCGACTCCGCGTCGCCTACTTCCTGAGCTTCTTCGACACACGAATGGCGCTCGTCGCACTCCGGGGTCTTCTCCACATAGGTTGGGAACCCCACCCACTCCAACACAACTAACCTGTGACACGCTAGCGACAACAACGACGCACGGGCGACTACTATGTGATATTTACTTTCGTCGCTAACTAAATATCAGAAATGAAACCTATGTATCAGAAAATAACATCCATCGCGAGTTCCTCGCCGGTTTGTCGTTTAGTTGCCAAAATTCTGTCGTTAAGGGCATCGAAAGTTCATCATTGGTGTGTCGATGACAATTTTTAAACAGTTATCATTTGTTAATCGTCAGTATGTCTATCTGTAGTATGACGTTGAAGATAGACGCTGAGTCGTCACTAGTTTTCCGTCACTCGATTGTCGACCGTCAGTCATACCAATCACTATAAGGCGAGACTTTTGGATAGCGATAATGGCTTTTTCGATGACAAATTTTTATCTCATGGTCGTCGCTACATGCATGTATTTTTATAGTAACGGCTGTCTAGTTTTTATGGCATATGGTTATAGCTGCTTTGGTTAAGAATTTGACACTCATATAGAGGATCGGTGCTGTGAAGGTGGAAATTTATAAAAACTTTTTCTAGTATATAGCGGACACAATTAGGAAGCGAGAAAGCAATGTATCGAGATGCTTACCAAATAATAATATAAATATTATTATAATTGTTTAAAAAAAGAATTAAATAATTAATTTCTTTCATTTGCTTTCCTTTCCGCGAATCAAAACGACACCTTACCATCTTGGTTGCTATAATCCTTGAGAACTTCACAAACTTTGATGAACATTGATATAACGAAACTAACTTTTAGATGCTCACGAATATAATTAAATTACACATGAAGTGTATCATGTTTATTCCTGTCATGAGTCTATTAGTCTGTTCTCTTGTCACAACTACATCAATCATAGCTACTTTATTTTGGCAATTGGACATAGATTCCATAATCTTTTTTTTTTTTTTTTTTTTTTTTTTTTTTTTTATGGTTTCATGCTCTCTTAGCAAGCTACTTGTGATCATTAATTGAGCCAATATCTATATCACAGTTCAATTCCAGTCACCAACCTCTTTGAACTGATCTCACATTGCTTTCAGGACAAAGCTTTATATAAAAATTAAGGTACATAAGTAGCTCCCATGACAATTGGGCTATTAGGAAGCTCTCAATTCCTTGGGTCTCACCTTCCAAATTTCTTATTTAGACTTTTCTCAATTAAGTTTGTTGGTGTGGTCCAAATGAGTTTGGTACCAAACACATTGCTATGTTGGCACCTAACATTGTTCAATCCTACTATAGTTTGTGAAGGATTTGTACCAACTGTCAATATTTTCCTAAGGTTTAATTATGCGATTGCCTAGGGATTACGAGACACTCCAAAAATGTGTTTAGGTTGTGTCAGACACGTATCAAACAAAATACACATATTCCAAAATATATTAGGACATAAAAAAATAGGTGCGTGTCACTGTGTCATGATCATACCCGTGTCTGTTCTATGTAGATGATTTGGAAGTAGTAATTTTATGTTAAGTGTGTCAGTGCCGTAAGGCTCCCACTAATACGGGTTAGAAAAGAATCAAGATGTATGCAGTATTATTCTCCATATATGCATATATTGTTTATGTTGCTCGAGCACATATGTTCCATGATGTAAACCCAACTAAGGTGGATATTGTTGGTTGTATCTCGTTTTTTGATTGAGCACTCAAAGGGGTGACAATGGAGTTGATAATTTAGTCTCACATCGGATAGGAGGTTGGATCATGAGATATAGATAACTAAGATTAGTTCAGGCTTTACATGAGAATTTCCTTTTAAGGATATGAGCTCAGTCCAATATCACACCTCATGGGGCCAACTCCAGTCCAGGTCACACCGTGTTCCCAATAAGTCCCTACTTGAAAGAGATGTGGGACTTGTTAGACGTGTTGGAATTACCAACTCCATGTGGTGTGATATTGGATTGGACCCATATGTCTTAAAATAAATTCATAATTATTTGTACCTCATCATCCCCTTTCTGAGGGCTCAGCCGAAGACGAGATACAATCCAACAATATTCACTTTAGCTCGTTTCGCTAGCCGAACAACTTTAAGACACCTGCAACTTTTGTTCGTTCCCGCCAGCCAAACAACCTTAGCACCCCTGCTACCTTTCTTCGCTCCTTCCATAAGAACAACCACAACACCTTTTCTCCCTTTGTTTCGTTCCAGCCAACCAAGTACCTATAAGATCCAATATATGGTTATCTCGATTTGTTCGACCACAAAACCAAATCGGCTCCAACATTAGGTCTAACTTGCCTTCCACCAAAAAACCTAGACCACCTTATAGAGGATGCTCTTAACCAGGGCTCACTACAAGAAAATATGGTTTCTGTGACACGTAAAGTTGTCAAAGAAGTGTAAAACTTGTCACTGAAAGAGATATTTTTGTGAAAAATAAATTTTGTTGTCACTCATAGTTTGATTCTGTGACAACAGTGATTTTTGTCACATAGTTAAATCATTTAGTGACCATGTTTTTATTGGTCGTCACTTAATGTTGTCACTGAAATAAAATTTAAATTTTAGACTTATGTCAAAGACAAGTTATGTGTGACAAGTGAAAATACTTGTCACTTAAGGTATTTTTATAGTTACAAGAAAATATTATTGTCACATAAAAATATTAGCCACAAGATTTAAATTTTATTCATATCACTTAAAAGTTCTTTTAGTTACCAAATAATTGTATGTCACACAAAAGTATTAGTGACAAAAAAAAATTTATTTTCTGTAACAAAACATAAAATAATTTTTAAAAAGTTAAATAAAAAAATCTATATCAACGAAATATAGCAAGCATTGCTAAAAATTTCAAAATAAAAAAATTAGTACCCAATTTTTGTTGTTTTTGGTTTAGGAGGCAAACCAAAAATATTTCCCTCATAATCAAAATTTTGGAGACTGTGTTGAGTACAAAACCCCCAAATCCCCGTCTGTTCCTAATACTAAACAAACATCTCCCTTCCTCTCGATAGCCAGTCACAAATCTGGTCGATTTTTTGGGTTTCCATCTCGGAAGAAGAAGGAGCATTGGTGCTCTCGAAATGGAGAGCGTTCGTCGAAGTCGGCTATGTCCAGGAAGGGCCGTCTAAAGGTACTCACCCAAACGTTCATCGATCCTCGACGGGAGGGACTTCGACGAGGCCCTGGTCCTGCAGCGACGGGAGTACCATGCCATCGTCTCGTCGTCGGTTGGGCCGGAGTACTCTGTTATGGAAGAAATTTAGTGTCGGTTTGTTTTTCTTGATTTTTTTCCTCATTGTGTGTATAATTTATTTCACGAAGCCAATTTTTTTTTTTGCATATTCTACCATTAATTCCTGTTTTGATTTTTTTGGGCTAGGGTTTGGGATAAAATCTTTGGGAGTTTATGGTTAATTTGTAGATTAGGGTAACAATTTGCATATTCTTGAAAAAATCGTTTATTTTTCCCATGTTTTGGTGTCACTACACCAAAATCGTTTATTTGATTACAATTGTTGTTGAATACACAGTGTTGGAATAATTTTTCGAGTTCCTGTTGTTTTGATTTCTACAACTGTTAGTGCACATTGCTTCTACTAGGCAGCAATTTTTTAACAACCATTCAACCTGTTTGCTATATCAGAAGTTGAATTCCTTGTAGGACTGATTGTAGAAATGAGTTGTAAAGCACAATACTCTAGAGGGGGGGTGAATAGAGTAGGCAGCAAAAATTTACTATTTAAAAAATGTTAGTAACAAGATCACATAATATATGTATCACAGATATGTAAATGAAAAGTAGAGAGTAAAGAGCAAACACAAACACAAGGATGTATACTGGTTTCCCTCTTGTGAGGACTAGTCCAGTCGGAAGAACTCTAGCTTCCAATTGAATCCATTATGGAAAATCACCACAAGTTTTCATCAGAAGTTCTTACAACTTCTACAACGCGAGCTTTGATTCGAAGTACTCGACCAACTTCAATTGTGAAGTGTCTAACTTCAATCAAGCCTCTGATTACAACCACTCTGAAACTTCTAGACCGTACCGCACTGGCAAATTGACTAGAGGATTGTAACAGGCTTGGAATTTGAAAATGAATAGCTCAGAACACTTTGGAAGAAGTAGTAGGCTTATAGAGAAGAGATATGAAAGTGAATTGGTGTATGAGTGAATTGAAATGATCGAAATCCTTTTCTATTTATAGTTTTTCTAAAGGCAGAATTCGGACAGAACACTATGAGAAAATCTCGTTGGGATCCGTAACTGTGGGAAGACCAAGTTCAAAAAACAATGTTCACTAGCCGAACTCTGGCCGAACTCTGGCCGAATTCGGGCCGAGTTCTGCTAGGGTTCTGTTAGGATTTTGCAAATTAGTTTTGGGCTTTTTGAAAAGTCAAACAGTTAGAAAGTAGTTTGGGCTTTTGTAAGTGGGATTGTTTTCAAAATGAAAGGGTATTTTAAAAACGTTTCTTGGGTAGCCTATTTGCCAGTACGATGCAGTGTACATCGTATTCCTAGACTCAATAAATATGAAAAATTACATTGATAAAATAGGAAAACCAAGAACCCTTTGATGACGCCTTTCTTCTGAAATTTGAGCAAACTTGAATATGCCTTTTTCCTTGACGGCGGTCGTCCAAAGATTAACAGATCTTGAAATCTGAATACCATTCGGGGGCTTCGCCCCCGAACCCCTGACGGGGAGCGCTGCCCCCTCGACCCTGTCCGCTGACCGGGCAGCAAAACCCCCGATACGAGGCCCCGGATAGGTCGTTAGGCGGTTCATAGAAATCTTCTTGTATAACGCCGTCTTTGGCCCATCAATAATTTTCTATTGCATATGTCCTGGTTTGATCATGTTTGATCATGCTTACAGTTGTCTACAAATACATGTTAGACAAACAAAATAATATGATACAAGCATAGCAATATGATATAGAACATTTATGACAATGCTAATATTAGGACAATGCTAAGTTTAAGTAGCAACATGAGTGATTACATGAATATTAGTGACGTCATTATGTTAAACTCAATTGATTAGCCATATTCAAAAACATGATATAATTATTGGGCTAACAATCTCCCCCTTTTTGATTATGGCAAATCGGTTAAGTTTAAGATATATACAATAGATGTATGTATCACTAATAAACACATAATACTAGAATATTGTGTGCTAACTTAAACTTATTTCTCCCCCTTTGACATGAACAAAAATAAGCTCCCCCGTAATTAGAGCTAAAATGAACTCAAGCATATGTAAAAGGAGGAAAGCACAAATAATCATGATCAAGGAATAGGAGAACAGTGTAACGACAAGTTTAGAAAATTGCATAACTAAAGAAAAATATGTCAAAACGCAATAGAGTTGGTTGAATGTAAACAAAGAAAACTGAAATCAAGCAATACATAGTTTACCAACTAGAAATCCAAAAATGACATTCAAAACTCATTTAGTTCATCATATTGTGTTTTGAAATAGACCAAAAAATATATCAATGATTGAACTTGATATATATTTTGAAATAGAACAATTGACCAAAAAATATATAGAACAATTTGCCAGTGCGGTACGGTTTAGAAGTTTCAAGAGCAGTTTTAATCAGAGGCTTGATTGAAGAAAGTCTCTTCACAATTGAAGTTGGTCGAGTATTTCAGATCAAAGCTCGCATTGTAGAAGTTGCAAGAACTTCGGATTGTCTCTTTGACATGATCAAAAATAAGTTCCCCCGTAATTAGAGCTAAAATGAACTCAAGCATAAGTAAAGGAGGAAAGCACAAATAATCATGATCAAGGATTATGAGAACAGTGTAACGACAAGTTTAGAAAATTGTAAAACTAAAGAAAAATATGTCAAAACGCAATAGAGTTGGTTGAATGTAAACAAAGAAAACTGAAATCAAGCAATACATAGTTTACCAACTAGAAATCCAAAAATGACATTCAAAACTCATTTAGTTCATCATATTGTGTTTTGAAATAGACCAAAAAATATATCAATATAGTAGGAATCAATCATTGGTCATAAATGAATCATGAGGAATAGAAATTCGCGGATCTAGTACATACCAAATTAAAAAAAATAGGACTTTTAACAATGATCACAAAAAAAATATGATTCATAATTTGCCCATACAAATTAGTGAATCAATTCCATAAATAATATAATCATTTAAAAAGAAATCAAAATAAGTATACTAGAATCTATGCAAAATCTATACCAAAGTTCATGCATTTGAATTCAATTACCTTAGCATGATATATGCATATCCATTAGATAAAACATGAAGGTAATGAAGAAAAAATACTTGAGAAAGAGAAATCCAGTCGACTTGAATGCTCCCCCGCAAAGTATGATCAGTCTAAATATAGATAACCATGAACTTTTAGATAAAATCTCAATAAGAAATGCCAAATCAGTTTAAAATCAAAAGGGTTATCAATAAATTAAATTAATTTTGGCAGGATAACTTTTAGAAACTCAAAAATGAGATAATTAAAAATAATATTAATCATATATTCTCTAATCTAATACAAATCCAAATATCATGAACAACTCAACAAGATATTTTAAGTAAAATAATATATGTCCATGATGAACTAGGTATACCACATATTAAGGGCATATAAGAATTGAAACAATTAATTTGCTCCCCCTTAAAATATGCGTGTCTAGTTCTGAATAAATTTATATGCAAAAATGGATAAAATAAATAATAACAAAATCTAAGGAATATCTAAGATATACATCTTTTCTTTCCTTTGATCAAATGCATGTAAAATTCCAAACTCAAAACAAATATCATCTTTAGGCAAGAAAAATAAATATCCAATAAAGAAATGCTTAAAGATGAACAAATAAAATATATCTCCAATATATATATATATATATATAAAAGAAATATTTCAAGACATTAAAAGATTTTGAAAACTGTCTTCAATAATAACATTTGAGTACCGGACATATTCAATAAATCAAAAAGAAATAAAAAAGACTTTTAAAAAATGTGGAATTTATTACGAAAAACTGTCTTAAGAAATGTTCGAATGCGTCCATTTAGTCCTTAAACTGAAATGGCAATTCGAATCACAAAAAAAATTTCAATAAAAGAATCCATAAATCATAAATAAATCCATTTCAACAAATAAACATAAATAGTTAAATGTCCAAAGAAAATGTATTCTAGATATATGTCATGTCAAGGGGCTAATTCACTCGAAACAATTAATACTCCACCTTTACTTGGTTATATCCAAAAATTATATTATAGATAAGATATAAGAATAAAATTCAGAGACATATTTTCAAAAGTAGAAAACTAATTCAAAAATATTAGGTCTTCTTATCAAAGTTCATTTTTTCCCTTTTAAAGCCGTTGCATGGTGTCCATCTGATAACCGGAGGCTTAAAGAAAAGAAACATTTTGAGAGAGAAAAATTCAATATGCTTGACTTCTCCTTCGCAAAGAGTTACTGCTATAGACAGTAAATAACTAGAATAAGAAAAGAATAATAAAAAGCTTAAAATCATGAATATTACGCAAGCTAAAGATGAAATCACAAGACCATAATATTCAATGAGTAGTCACGAATACGAAAAACAATCATCTTTAGACAAAAGAAAAAATATCCATTAAATGAATATTTAAAAATAAAACAATCAAAAAATATTTTAAATTAGCATGATGAATAATCGTATAAGTCAAAAGATGACATAAATTGATCTATGTTATAGAATCTCACAATCGACAAGATAAATCAACATATGCTACCTTTTGTGACAATATAAAGAGAGAATATTATCCATCAAATCTAAAATCCAAAATCAATCAGATAACAAATGCAACTAGATCTCAATAAATCTTTAGTTTATAAAGCGTTGATCAATCTTGGGTTAGCTGTAGGGGTACTGTCCCAGCTAACGGAGGTTCACCGGGGAACACTTAAGTACCGTTTCACTTCGACCGTAGTCGTGGTGACAGACAGACCCTTTATAGGCTTGTACCCAAAACAAATCTCTTCTTTAATAACCGAGAATTTAAGAAGAATTAGTACAATATGAAAAAAAATTATATTCTTTGGATAAAAAAATATTAGAACAATGTAGCATACGGTATAAGATGTATGAATAACATTTATCCATATGTGCTACAAAATTATTGGGTAACAATAAAATATAAAACATTTGTAAATCAAAATGTAGGACCTAGTTACGTTGATGTATTCTGGAACCTAGGGGACTGGGTTCAGTACCTTGGATCCAGAACTAGACGATTGTTGCAAGTACACCTTAATAAATCTTAAGTCTATAAAGTATTGATCACTTCAGGTTAGCTGTAGGGGACGTTCGCAGCTAGCAGTAGTCCGAAGACTAGTGCACCATGTCGTTTCAGGCTATTTACACCTGTATGACAGAAGGACCCTTTCGGTTTGTTTCCAAAATGATCTCTACTCTTAAGAACTTAGATTCAAAGGAATATATGCAGTATCATCGAACAACATTAAAATCCAAAATCCCTAAATATAAAAGAAGTAAATACCCAAATAATGGTTTATCAAGATGAAGATATTAAAAATATCATATATCCAAAATGTCAACCAAAAAGGCCAAGAAAGACATAATTAAAAGTGGCTTTGGGGAAGAAGCTAATAAGAGAAGAACATAAATTTGTTCAAAGTAGTCAATAGCTAAAGTATGAGATAAGCACAAGTTTGAAACTACTTAAAAATAATATAGAACTTGAACTTAACTCATATATCCCCATAAAGATATTTATACAAAAATATAAGAAATATGAGCAATATATAAATAAAAATGAATTATTCATGTATCATTAACAAGCATAAAAAAATTATCACAAAATCAAAAACAAGCATAAATATGATTTATCAGACAATGATGTAATTGATTCATAAAAAGTTACTCAAAATAAAATATGAGAATCAATAGTGAAGTATATTATGCAAGCACAAGGTTAACATAAAAATATATGTATATACTTTTCAAGTAAGTAGAAGACTTGTGCTAAAGATACATGCTCACAAAATACTGATCAAGGTAAACACGACATGTTAAAGACAAATTAGTAAGAAGTGACCATTAAATTTTTTTTTAAAAACGAAGGTTCAAAAGCATATTAACTATAAAAAAAGCTCCTATGCATGCTTCAAGGATAAAACTAAAATAAAAAGATAAATGTGTCACACTAATAAAATACTATATAGTGTGAACTAAACATTTAAGCTAAACAGCTAGTCAAACTAGAATTATGTCTCACATTGATTCAAACAATAAACAATTTTAAATATCACTACAAGAAAAATGACTTTTTGGAACGATTTTTTTTTGCAACAAAATTTGTTTTATTGCAAAAATGATTTAATTGCAACAACATTTATATATTTGTTGCAAAAATTGGATTTACAATTTTTAAGAAACAAAAAGTAAGTTGTTCAAAATATTTTGTCGCAAAATAGTTGGGGGCACTCTATTCTCATTCTTAAAAAATGGTGGTAAATTTATTTGCAACAAAAAAATATTGTTTAGAACAAAACATAATCATGACAGGAAAAAAAAAATTGACAACAAAAAGATATCATTGCAATAAGTTAATAACCCTTTTGCATAGTTGATTTTCCAAAATAATCCTCTAAAATAGGTTTAGAATAATTCTCCACCTCACCAAAATTTCCCTGAACTAACTCCTTAAAGCCCGTTCCATTAAGAATCGCTCTAATCCTAGCTACCAATAAACCCGCGTAATTTTCCCCCCTAAAATTTTCGTTCCCTCAATTTTTTCTCGAAATCTCTCAACGAATCTCTCCCCCACCCTCTCTTACTAAAATTCCCTCTCTACCAAATCTCTCTCTCCGTCCGCTCTACTCCTCTCTCTCCTCTGCGCACTCCTCTCTCGGCTAGACTGAAGCCAGTAGGAATTTGCGGCGCGCCCCCTCTGCTCCACTCTTTTCTCCCCTCCTTTGAGCACTCTGCTCTCCCTCCTCCTTTGCGGCCAGGCTGAAGGACAGAAGGACGGTGCAGGAAGGACGAATTGAGGTAATTGTTCATGCTTCCCAAAAAATATCATATTTTTTTATCATATAATTTCATTTTTAAGGAGTTGTTCATGAATAACCATTTCTAGAACCCTTACAACATATACTGATGTCGTCGCTATTTTTTCCCAAATAAAAAGTAAGAGAGACAAAGCTCTTATTTTTCTCTCTTTCGATATATTGGAATAGACTCATTTTTTTATCCTGATGTTGTGTTGTCCATTTTAGCATTATCACTAATTTTTTTGATAGGTTGTTTCTTAATTGCTAAATATTATAATCTATAAATTATGATTGGTTTTATAAGATTTTCTTTTGATTTGAAAGCTCTCTCATCAAGAAGTATTCCCATTGTGTTTAATTCTATGTATGAAATAGATGAAGGTATGTTGCTTTACATATCATTTGGATGGAGAAAGGAAAAACAAAGTTTCTAGTATAAAGCTTCTGTGAAAAAAAAAACAACTAGAGGATAAATGTGAATCCATCAACATTTATCCTAATTCTAATGTTTGGTTGGCTGTAAATAGAGCCATCAATATAACAAAAGTTGCAATTATATGTACAAAATTCTACAGCATTTTGTAGTATAGTTATTTTGCATGCAATTTTAATTAGAGTTCGTTTACAGGAACTCAAATGGGAACTTGTATATGGAAGGTTTAGATCATAGTTTTGGTCTTGTTGGTTTTCAGTCTAAAAGTTCTGAGAAGTATTAGAAGTTGTTTTAACATATGATATATGGAAGGTTAAGTTTGAACATGGTTTTATGCATAATATATAGTTCGTTGCCTGAAAGTTGTTTTGTTGTGAACCTCTTTCTGAGTTTTGGTTTCAGTAGTTTCCAGCAGAATTGTAGGAGCTATATCATAGTTATGGCATTGTTGTGAAAATATTAAATATTGTTTTTAGAATATGAGCTATCAGCTATGAAAGATTAAATTTGAACATAATATATATTTAGTTCAATATTTATTTTAATAAAAATATTGGTTGATATCGTATGGTTAAACCTGATTCCTTCACTGCTCTACCTTGTTCGGGGTTGTGAATATTAATCTAAGCAGTGTAACTCTGGAGATCCACTTACCATATTATTTTCTCGGCACTCGTTACTCAAATATGGGTCTTAATGTTCACATTCAAATCACTCATCTGTTGGTAGGGTCTGAATTTAGCTATAAGAGGCATATGGTTTAATTTGGGGATTTTCGCTAAATAGTATAGAAATCCAAATTTACAGTTTCAAGCAAGGTTGTAAGAGGGTTATTAGTATTTATCAAATATCTTCCTATCTAACGGAACACTATGGGATCAAATGAAAAAGACATTCTTGAGAAAGAGATGGCTTTTTCTAGATGAAATGAAACATTTGATTCATGTACCAGGAGAAATATTTTACATTCCTTAGCCGTAAATATATGTGGCCACGAAAAAGGGATTAAGTGGAACAGAATTGGTATTTGTGGTCGTTACTCTAAAATAGTTTTGTTTACAAGTAGCTAAAATCCATATGATTGGTCTTGCTTTTGTATTATATGAACCTGAAATAGATCCCGATCCAATTCAGATAACAAGGCAACTAGATTTTAGTGCATTCTTACACTTCTAAATTCTTAATAGTGGTTCTCTTAAAAACTATCAGGCCCGACACGTGGGGCAATATTGGTTCACAACCATCTTTGCGAAAACCAGAACAAATTGCTGAATGTATCAATTTGAGCCAATACGTCAAACTATTATAGGTTCAGTATTCCAGACGTATCTTAAGAAAAAAAAACTCTTGTGATTGCTCCTCACCTTAACCCTGTCAACCTCTCTATAACTCTCCAAATTATAATCCTGATCCATTCCTGTATTCCATTGCAAAGTTCTACCTAAAATTCGTAAGAAGATTGCTAGTAAGCAAGGTTTTTATTTCCGTACAAAGATAACTTTTGAATTGTTTTGTTTTAGAATGATAGAAAATAACTCTCAACTCACACAACAATTACAACAATTCTAGAGTTTCAGTGAGAAGAATTTTAATATGTTATCAAAGCAACCCATGTTCAAATCTGTTGACCCGAATTTAGGTGGACTTCATATAAAATGATTGTACTGTTGCGTGAATCCAGCTCAGTCCAAAATTGGCATTTGACTTGCAGGTGTGTGTTAAGAGTAATGTAAAAGTATAACCTTCAACCCTCATCATAACTCTTGTTTTGATCGTAGTGGCATAGGACTTTTAATAGCTTCAAATCGATATGACTTTGTATTATACTTTAATGTTCTTCTAAATATGTTACACAAACAAAATGTATTATACTTTAATGTTCTTCTAAATATGTTACTACACAAACAAAATGAAGATAAATATTGAAGTACAACAAATACTTTATCAACTAATAAACTTAATGTAAAACACTTTTGGTGATATAGCACTTTTTTTATACAGACTTGAGGTGTGTTCTATTTTCCAATTCCATAATCTGGAAGTATTCATTGGAAGTGCAAGTTCCTGAAAGCATAGTAGTATGGCTTTGAACATGGGATCCTGGAGGAATCTCGAACGGCCAAACCAGACCTACTGTTGACTCTTTTTGACCTCTATGTGCAAACTGATCAACTATGAGGTGATAGATACTATATCCTGTCACCTGGCACGAGAACCAAAGCGGAGCAAATCTGAAGTTCTGAACTAAGGCTTATCCGGTTAAAACCTTGTTGTATGTCTCAAATACCTCAAGTCATCTGGCCATCAACACATATCTTTATAGGAACATTAGGTATTTGAAGTCATCATTGATGTTCTATATTTATAAAGAGAAATATTTTACTTAATTTCTCACCCTGTAAATCATTTCCTCAGTATCCTGTCATTTATGACCAATTCAAGGTAAAAGGGGGGGGGGAGTTGTCCAAACCCGAAGTCTTGTTTGGCTTATCTCTGGGCCGGCCTTCCTTATGAAGAGCTGCTTTTGTCGTCAATACGCTAGCTGCAAAGAAATAGTTGCTGCTGCTCTGTATTGTCACACTTGCGCATGTTCACTAGTGACACTTGTGTACATAATAGCTACAACCCTCTCGGCTATTTAATGCGACAACTGTAAGCCTGCAAATGTTGCATGAGAATCTCAATTAGCCAACCAAGCATTCTTTAAATAAAAAACAAGTGAAACATGAGTATCAAGTGCCACCCCAAATATATTCAGAATGTACTAAAATAAAAAACAAGTGAAACATGAGAATCTCTTTAGTTATCAGCTTTGTATTTTCAATTTATCTTTCATTTATCTTTCTCTTATATGTTGCTTTGTATTTTCAGAATTTTGGTTTTGTTATCAGCTTTCAATTCTTTTGTTTTTGATTTAGGAACACAAATATGGATAAAAGTTGGGTGAAGCTTACAAATAAATCCTGTCGGCAATACATACTAGGAGTAAAAGACTTTATAAAGCAAGCAAGTAAGTTTGCCCCAAAGAACAATAGGATTCGTTGTCCATGTCGTAACTGCAACAATGTGTATTTCCAGCATATAAATGTGGTGGAAACTCACTTGTTTGATAAAGGGATGACTAAAACTTACACCAATTGGGTGCATCATGGTGAAAAGTTTGAACCTACGATGATTCTTGATGACGATAGCAATGATGATGGCACAAGTGAAGGAGAGGGTCCATCGGATAATATTCACGAGATGCAAGATTTTTTTGAAGACTTACATGCCGGAACATTTATGAATTCTAGTTTGGGAGAAGTAGCTTTTAGTCAGGAACAAGCAAAAACTAGTAATACTCATCCTAATCAACAATCTTCAGAGAAGAAATCGGAGAGACTTTCAAGCTTATTAAGAGACGCACAACGTGAACTTTATCCTGGCTGTAAAAAGTATTCAAAATTATCTTTCCTAATAAAGTTGCTTCATTTAAAAGTAATCAATCGTCTAAGTAACAAAGCCTTCGATCAGATCCTTGAGCTGTATAAAGATGCACTTCCAGATGGGGAAACATTACCGAAGTCATATTATGAGGCTAAAAGTATAATACGGGACCTGGGACTTGGTTATGTGGCCATACATGCTTGTAAGCATGATTGTGTACTATTTTGGAAGGAGCATGAAGATAAAGATGAGTGTCCTGTTTGTCATGAGCCTAGATATATATTTAATGAAGGTGAACATAAAAAAATACCTCAAAAAGTTTTGCGATATTTTCCCTAAAACCAAGACTGCAAAGGTTATTTATGTCAAAAAAGATTGCTACAGATATGAGATGGCATAAGGAAAAGCGGCTTGAGGAGGATGGTGTACTTAGGCATCCAGCAGATTCAGAAGCTTGGATCGAATTTGACAAGACACATAACTTGTTTGCAAATGATCCTCGTAATGTGAGACTTGGTTTGGCAAGTGATGGTTTCAACCCATTTGGGAACATGAGCAATTCTTATAGTATGTGGCCGGTAATTATTATTCCATATAACTTGCCACCTTGGATGTGTATGAAAGAACCTTATCTATTCATGTCCTTGCTTATTCCAGGGCCCAAGTCCCCTGGTAACGATATCGACGTGTATTTACAACCATTGATAGATGAGTTGAAAGAATTATGGGAAGATGGTATTGAAACTTTTGATGCCTCGACCGGAGAGAATTTCCAATTACATGCAGCTCTACTTTGGACTATAAATGACTTTCTAGCTTACGGAATTTTGTCTGGATGGAGTACAAAAGGCAAACTAGCATGTCCGAATTGCAATAAAGACACTTATTCAATATCACTTAAGCATGGAAGGAAGTTATGCTACATGGGCCATCGACGCTTCTTGCCAAAAAATCATGCTTGGAGAAATAGTGATCAATTTGATGGCAAAAGAGAAAGGAGGTTGAGACCAAAGGAGTTACCTGGGATTGATGTCTTGTACCAGATTAGTCGGTTAAATAATATGAAATTTGGGAAGGGCCCAGCTAATACTAAGAAGAGAAAGCGTGAAATATGTGAGCTGAATTGGAGAAAGAGAAGCATCTTCTTTGAATTGCCATATTGGCAGACTCTAAAGTTGCGGCATAATCTTGATGTAATGCATATAGAAAAGAATATTTGTGAAAATGTGGTTGGAACGTTGATGAATATTGATGGAAAAACAAAGGACACTGTGAAGGCTAGATTAGATCTGGAATTAATGGGCATACGAAAGGAATTACACATAATACAGGATGGTAATTCATTTGTGATGCCACCAGCATACTATACAATGTCTGTTGAAGAAAAAAGGAGTTTCTGCGAATGGTTAAAGTTGGTTAAATTTCCAGATGGCTATGCATCCAACATATCTCGGTGTGTGAATACTAAAGATTGTAGACTCTTAGGAATGAAGAGTCATGATTGTCATGTTTTGTTACAACGACGACTGCTTCCCATTGGAATACGTGGATATATGCGTAAAGATATATGCAATACATTAATTGAGTTGAGCTTTTTCTTCAAAGAGTTGTGTTGCAAGACTTTAAAGTTAGAAGTACTAGAGCGGCTGGAGAAAGATATTGCCATGTACTTTGTAAGCTTGAAAAGATATTTCCACCTGCATGTTTTGATATTATGGTGCATCTAGCTATTCACTTGCCACATGAAGCAAAACTTGGAGGGCCTGTTCATTATCGTTGGATGTATCCAATAGAAAGGTAATTTTTTAACTTACTATATTAATTACTTTTTCCTTTGAACATGCATAAATCTTTTTCAAGTTTACATGATGCAGTGACTAATATAGAGGCTTATTTATGTCAACAGGTTCTTATGCACACTTAAGAAATATGTGCGTAATAAAGCACGTCCTGAAGGTTCAATTGCTGAAGCTTACATTGATAGTGAATGTCTTATATTTTGCTCAATGTACCTCCAGGGTGTTGAGACTAGATTTAATCGAGAAGAAAGAAATTTTGACGGAGGTGAAGATAAGCATAATAACATATCTATTTTCTCAGCAAATATGCGTCCCTTAGGATCAAGAAAAGTGTATGAGAAAATGGATATGACAGAATACAGTAAGGCTCGATTGTATGTCTTGAACAATTGCAATGAAATAGAGCATTATATAAAGTGATTTACATCATCCTCGTTACTTATTCCTAGCATCAAATAATTTATTTTATTATTATCATTATTTGATTTTTGTATGAATATATGTAGTGAACACATGGCTGAGCTTGAGAGGCAAAGTACACATAATGTACAAGAAAAACATGACCAACTATTTCCAAAATGGTTTGAAAATCACGTAAGTCTTATTTATGGGTAATTAACTTAATTTACGCATGAACATTTATCATTCTTACTTACTTTTGATGGGTTATTCTTACTAATTTACTTAAATTTTTATGGATAGATGAAACTATTGCGTGCACAAAAATCACCTGAAGCTACAGATCAACTATATTCCTTAGCTTGTGGTCCTGATCAACGAGCAAGACGATATACAGGGTGTATCATTAATGGAATGAGGTTTCATACAAAGGAGCGGGAAAGACATCGTAGAACTCAAAATATTGGTGTGGTTGTAAAGGGAGATCACCAAGGAAAAGACATCGACTTCTATGGTGCTTTAACAGAAATTATTGAGTTGAGCTACTTGGGGGGAAATCGAGTTTTTATGTTCAAGTGTGATTGGTTTGATGTAGGAAATAAAAAGATAGGGATCCAAACAGATGGTTACTTCACTTCCATTAATATATCCCGTAAATGGTACAAGGATGATCCGTTTGTTTTAGCATCTCAAGCCGAACAAGTCTTTTATGTTAGTGATTCTAAATTGCGAGGTAGCTGGCAAGTCATGCAAAAAACTCAACCAAGAAACATTTATGATGTTTCAGAGGTAGTTATAGAAGAGGGAGAAGAAGATGATAGATTGATGGGTGATGGTGAGGCTTATCAACAACATCTGCCGAATGATACGAATGTAAATATTGATGAAGAGGTACCGCATTTGTCATTAGGAAGGAATGATGTGGTCTTAAATGTCGTTGATGTGACCAGCCTTCCTCCAAATGAATTAGATCTAGAGGATGATGATTTCATTAACGATGATGAACTTTCTGAAGCAGATGATACCATTGAAGACTACTACTCTGATAAGGGAGAATTAATACACAATGATGATGACAATGATATAGATGATTGTAGTTCTCTCTATAGATGAAATTAGTTTATGTTTTAAAAATATAATCTTATTGCACTTATGAATTTTTTTGATCTTAATACATTTATCAGTTTATTTGTGTTTACTGCAGTTTATTTTTTGATAATATAATCTTATTGTACTTATGAAAATGTTTGATCTCATTTGCACTTATGAAATTGGTTCATGTGTCTTCTTCTATGTTTCAGATTTGTGTGTACCTTCTCCTCCAACTGGCTACTTTAATCTGGAAAGACACAACTAGAGCACATATACTCGATACATATATACACAGAGGTTCACCCAGGATACTCATTCCTGATACTTCTCTATATTCTGATACTCCTCTATATTTCTGATACTCCTGCAGTTTACATATTCCTGAGACTCCTGCAGTTTACATACTCCTCTATATTCCTGATACTCCTGCAGTTTACATTTGCATACTCATGAGATATTTCTATGTAGTCCATATACTATGTGAAGGCTGTTGGCAAGATGAAACTTAATATATGTTGCATATGACATAGGTAGTAGAGGGACTGTTATGCCTTGGGAGTTGGGACTTTAGTTGGTTCAGAGGGAAGTATAATTGTCAATAGCATGGGTTGATGCATACAATCTGTAGTTAGTTTGGAGGAAGTATAACTGTATGCAATTTAGCTATGCCTTGGATAAGTGGTGATCAGACTATAGTTGCATGAAACATAGGAAGAAACTCTGTTATACAAGCATAAATATGGCACAAAACAAAAGGTACATGGCGATACAGATACAACATTAATTTTGGCATGTTCGAGTGTATTTTGGAGTATTTGTGCCATCTCTAATAGGTGTCCGGTACAATACAACAGGAAGACGACACCGATATTTGGAGTATCAGTGTTTCCAAGAGTATAAATAATTTGGTATAGTTGTGTATTTGGGTAATAGCAGATATGATCCCTTCTGTACAGATTGAACCTAGTGCTATGACTATGAAAACAAGGAAAATTTTCTCTTGCAATAGGAACTAACTGGAAACGTGGAGGTCAGTTTAAGCATTCTTCTCAAATTTTTGGGGTTGGTTGGCCCTTTTAAAAAGAGATGCTATATATAAAGAAACACATGCACTGACAACCATGTAAAATGTATTGCCACTGAACATGAGATATTTACTTACCAAACTGTAAACTTTAATGATAATTAATACTTGCAATGGAATTATAACATGGATAAAAACCTGATTTGATAGTATATTGAGGGTACTCTGCCCATTCATGGCTCAAATAGCTGTTGTATTCATTTGCATAGCTGCTGTATTCATTTGCATACTCATGATACTTTCCATAGCTGTATTCCTGATACTCATGATACTCTCCATTGCTGCTATATTCATTTGCATTTTGATCTCATTTTCAACCTTGGTGCCATTAGTAAATATTTTCTATTACATTCCTGATACTCATGATACTTTCTATTTTCAGTAGCTGCTATATTCAAGAGTAGAAGGAAACTGATCTTCCATTTAATTTGTTTGTTGTACTCATGATACTCATGTCTGTATTTTCAATAGCTGTTATTTCAATAGTTGCTGTATTTTCAATAGCTGCTGTTTCAATAGTTGCTGTATTCAAATGCCTAATAGGATTCTGAATTCTACCAAAAGGAACACCGATGAGCTTTGCTAAACGTACACAACATTCTGAATTCTACCAAAAGGACCTACTTAAAAAATCTCAAATAAAATGATGCTAATGTGAAAATATGTCAAGCTTTACTAATAAAAAATAGTAGATTTGTAAATTTTTCTACTTCTTCTCAATATATATCATCCATTTGTATGAAGAGAAAGAGAACCAGGTCTTTTGGAAAGAGGGAGTCTCAGAAGGCCAGAAATGTAAAACAAGCAAACAAATATTAATAGGATGATTTACTTGGGTTTTGGTCAGCAACTAAGCAGATATTGTAAATATACTATTAAGGTAAATTCATAAGCATAGTCGACTATTTCAACTGCATATCTATATATCATACTTCTTAGTAAACTGATTAGTGTAAACAATATTATAGCATACAAAATTAAACAAAATCAGGCTCAAAGAACAAGATGTAAAATATAATTCGCAGGAGAAGATTTCAAGTTGAGTTGAAATGAAAGTAAAGTATATCTTTCTTAAAGATACTATATTAACTTGGATTTAGTTATTGATGGAACCATTCAACTGGAATTTAGTCAGTTTCAAACTAAAATACAATAGAATGATCTTATCGGAAGCAACACCAATGGAATGTAGGTAGACAAATATTGATGGAACCATTTAACTGGGATTAAGTCAGTACTAAACTTAAATGCAATAGTCAGATGATTTCATAAGCATAGTAAAAATATCGAGCATTGCCTTGCCTTGCCTTGTACCTTTTGGTTTAGTGAAGATAATTTCTAGACATAACAAAAGAGAGTGGAACCAATAACTATCTTTCATAACACACACAAAAAAACCATCTAACATATTATAGACGGCTTTAAGGATCAGAACAGCAGAAATTAGATAGAAATGAACATATATAGAGCTTCAGGATCATAATAATCGTTTTTCGATTTTTGAGAATAAATGGTGGGTATAAAATCCCTCCTCGTTTCATTAATGATAATTAACAACATAATGACCCAACTATAAATAGTAAGTCCCAAAAGAAAGAAAAAATGATAAGACAAGATAAAAACTCAAGTCAAAGCAATATGAGAAAAGCATCTCGTGTTCTCTTCTCTTCACGTTCCCGTTTCAATGACATGTAGATCCTTACTCTCAATCCCCCACATACCCTTGACGATCTGATACACCCTTATCTCATACCCAGAGTTTAGAACTCTTAGTAAATGCATATACCATGACAGCCCCACCATGGACCCTTATTTTTTGCATGCACCATGGACCTTTATTTTTAGCCTGAAATGTTGATCCCCCTTCTCGTCAATTCATGGCTCAAATAGCTGCTGTATTGATTTGCATAGCTGCTGTATTCATTTGCATACTCTTGAAACTTTCCATAGCTGTATTCCTGATACTTATGATACTCATGATACTTTCCATTGCTGCTATATTCATTTGCATTTTGATCTCATTTTCAACCTTGGTGCCATTAGTAAATATTTCCTATTACATTCCTGATACTCATGATACTTTCTATTTTTAATAGCTGCTGTATTCAAGAGTAGAAGGAAACTGATCTTCCATTTAATTTGTTTGGTAGAAGGACTGATCTTCCATTTAATTTGTTTGTTGTACTCATGATACTCATGTCTGTATTTTCAATAACTGCTGTTTCAATAGTTGCTGTATTTTCAATAGCTGCTATTTCAATAGTTGCTGTATTCCTGTCTCACTGTTCATTTTTTATTTGGTATGTTCTAACCTCCTTTATTCCTTACATGACATGTGCTAATATTATAAAAAGAAAACTACGTAATTGTTGCAGGATTGATTTGAAATGGCACCAGGGACACGAGCACGATCAACCTCCAATTTAGTATATGCTGACCCCATAACAGATCCACAATTATCGCAATCCTCTCAAGGTTCAAATAATAATGAAAATGGTAATTGATTATCTTTAAATCCAATAGTCTGTGTACTTTCAACTTACTCTATGTTACTTGTATATCATTTTGTCCTTTCTCTCATTTTTTTTTACAGGTTCTACTTCAACAAACATATCCAAAAAAGGACGTGGTAAGGCTCGAGGGCTAGAACTGGCAAAACTTCTTGAAAAGGGACAAAAGGCAAAGATCGTATTCCCTCCGGGATGTTTAAAGCCTGTGGGAAATTGGTCATCAAACTGGGCTACAGAGCTAGGAATTATATGTCGAAGTTTGGCACCAGTTACAATTAAGAAATGGAAGAAAGTAACCAATGAGGACAAAGAAGTCATTTATGGGCGTATGATCACACTCGATTTTGTTTCTCAAAGCCTTAACAAATTATACCGATTATATGAATTATCTATATTTTCTTGTGTTATAATGTAGGATGTTTTTGACATGGACATGTCTCAGTGGAACGTGAGACAAGGGACAGAAAAATACTTGCAACAACGAATTCGGAGTTATAGGTGTTATCTCAACGCACATTATAAAGAATTTAAAAAAATATCTATTGAGGCAGCAAAATCAAATCCACCTGATGATATTAAAGAAGATGATTGGAAGATATGTTGTGAAATCTTTGAGGATCCGGCATTCTTGGTGAGTTAATTAAGGTTAATATACATTCCTTATCTCATTTATTTTTAAAATTCTTTCTGTACGCTCTACGGTTTTATGTATACATTTAATGTTATGTTTCATTTTTAATTGCAGAAACAAAGCGAAAAAAATAGTCATAATCGAAAGTGTTTGAAAGTGAACCATTGCACCGGGAGGAAGTCCTTTGTTCAAGTGCGCTATGAGCTTGTACGTTTTGCAAACATGTTCATTTATATTGTTACTTATTAAAATATCTATGTGTCTTTTTATTGATTAATTTGAATAACATTTTAATTGAAACGGTATAGGGAGATAAAGAAAATGAAGTTCCTTTGGATAGGATTGAATTATACAGGGAAACCCATAAAAGTAGTAAAGGTTGGACATCCAATATTGCACAAGCTAATTATGTAAGTATCTTTAAAATATGCCTAACTTGTCCAATTATTTGTGTTTGTTGAAAAACATATAATATTGATAACAAGTGTCTTTTTATATATAGGAGAAGATGATTGAGCTCAAATGTCAACCTACTTCGGATGATAAAATGCTGGCCCCAGATGAGATATGTGACATAGTACTAGGGACGAAAACTGGATATGTTCGCGGTGTTGGGCATGGTATGGTTTGTCCATTATCGAGTCAAAATAGACGACATTCAGAGATGGAAGACTCTAGAAGAAGAGCTGAAGAAGCCGAGAGAAAAGCTGAAGAATTAATACGAGAGCTAGAGGCTACAAAACAAGAGCTTGGTAGTACAAAACAGGAATTGGGAGTGGTGCAAAATAAGATGGATGAACTAGTGGTTGAGCAGGGCAATATGCGAACAATGTTTGAGACTTTTATGTCACGTTTTGGAGGCACACAACCTTAAGCTCTGGTAAGTTTTTTGTTATCTTTGTTACTTTTGATACAGTTGTTTATGTTTCCTTGCTACAATTTCTGTATTAGGTTCTTAGAATCAATTTTTATTTACTAAAAAATTAGAAAAATCTATAAAGTTTGTACGGGTCATTTTATGCTTGAATATTGAATCTCTTTTGATCTTCAGTAAAAAGTTTTTGCCTCCTTCGTTGAATGTAGATGTATCTCAAATATTTTCTGTAAAATGGGTGACAAATTGTCACTTGTTTATATATACACTCCTTTGCACCTATATGTACATGCACTTGCTTATATCTTGTCAAAATTAAAATAATGTATACAAATACTGTTGTTTATATATTACACATTATTGGATCATTTCATATCTATTTTTAATGTTTTATCATATAATTTATTGTAGGTTGGCTTGCATGTTGAGGAAAGACTTTTACAGCAGCAAAGCTCAAGATACCTTAGGTGGTTGGGACAACATTTCAATGTTGCTATGGAAGCTGCTAAACTTATGCAATCACAATAGAAGCTGAATAATCATTTTTTTAGACATGAAATTAGGGAATATTTGTTATTACACTTTTGTTGAATAGAAACTTGATACAAGTCTTAGAACTTGTCCTTATGCAATGTATCAGCTGTATTAGCAAAGAATGAGAATGGATCTTTTTAACTCTTTTATTTTAATGAAATGAATTATTCCAAGGTGTTTTATTGTTTGTTACAACAAGATTTATAGTCTTATATTAGAATTAATGTTAATTGCCAGGTGATAAAGAAGCAACTAGATGCACTACATTATTTTGTTGCAACAAAATTTTTCTAATTTTTGCAACAATTTTTTTGTCGAAAATATTCATTTTTTATGAATTTTCTCAAACTTTTGAGACAACTAGAATAGTGTTTGTGACGAAAAATTTGTTTCCAATAGAAGTACAAAGGGACAAAAATATTTGTTGCAAATAAAAATACGTGCAACGAAACCATTTTGTTGCCATAAAATACTATAGGCAACAAACTATTTGTTGTAAATAATATTATTTATAACAAAAAAATTGTTGTAAAAAGACATTATTTACGACGAGAACTATTTTGTTGCTAAGTTTGCAGCGAACCAAAAAATCGTTGTAAAAGACCTTTTGGTACGCACTTATGGCGACGAATTGGATAACAAAACAATTTTGTTGCAAATACCTTTTTATAACAAATTAATCATCTTTTGCAACAATATATTTTGTTGCAAAAAGTAGAAATTCTTGTAGTGTATATCAATGAAAGCTAATAGCAAGACATCAAAAAGAATATGCTAGATATTAAAAACTATTTAGAAAGCATGTTACCGAAGTGGTTCTAGTGACCACACTTCTGTTGGTGCAATTGCTTGGAAGATGACCTTTGTAGCTTTGCAATCACCAACTTGTTCCATGGTTCTATTTGATATGAGAATCTTCACCTGCAATATTAGGTGAAGACTTTGGTATCCAATACTTGGATCCACATTTGTTAGTTTTGGAAACCTATTTGCACAAGTTCATATCAACAAGTTTTCTAATCTGACAATGATTAAAAACATGTCCATTCATACCTCAATAATGACCGAAAGAATTAACATTAGTACTATGTGCAGTAGTATAAGAACGTGCAGTGGTATGATATGATGTGCGTGGATACTTGTAATAGAAAGCATGGTTGTGTGAAGCTTTAGCTTTGCTTGCTTCCTTTGTAAAAGACCTGACATGTGTGACTTTGTGATGTGCTACGTGTCTTGTGTTAAAGACTGAGTCGTAGGTTGTATTACCTGCTTTCCCAGTCTAATCTCTAACTTTTTAGAGTTAGCACAGATCTCATCATATTTAGCATTAAGAGCATCAATTCTAAGAGCAGCTATAGAGTACTTCTTCTTTTATGTTTCTAACTCCTCCTTAAGTTTAGCATTTTCTTGAGTGCTTTTCTCAATGTAATCAAGTGCCTCATGCAATCTAAACTTCAGTGTGGAAATCTCAGTAGAATTATCAGAAGGAGAACTATTTCTAGCATCATTCAATAAGCAAGTAAGCTTTTCATTCTCCCGCTTATAAGATAGAATATCCTTTCTAACTTGCTTATACTTATCTAATACTTTCTTGTGTTCTTCTAATAGATCACTGAAAGCATCAGATAACTCATCATGAGAAAATTCACTCTCTTCAGAAAAAGAATTATTTTGTACCTCATTAGATAATGCCATTGAGCATAAATTTGCAGCTTGATGAGGTCTCTCTTCTTCTTCTTTTTTTTTTTTTTTTTTCTTTTTCTTCTTCTTCAGAATCTCCTACTTTGCTTTCACACCATATGCTCGTGCTAGTGTACTTGTGAGATGATGATCTTTCTTCTTTTGATCGTTCGTAGTGACTCTCCTTTCTAGCAGTAGTACAATCTTCTTGGATGTGGTCTATCTTCTTGCAGTTGTCGCATACAAGCTCTTCTTCGTATAAAGGATTGTGTTGTACCTTAAATCCCAATTTTGTCATGTACATATTTGCATCATTATGAAGACTATCCTTCTCTTTGGAGTTGCTAGCTTTGCTTTCATACCTGCACTCATAAGTAGCTTCAAGAACTTTCCAACTTTTATGAGATGTTGTGCAAGTATTAATAAGATTAAATACATTTGTGTCTACAGCACAATAAAAGATATGCATAGCTTTCGCATCAAGGTTAGCTAACTTCTTCTCTTCCTCCGTGTAACTATAATAAGGCTTATTGATTATAGAGGATGTGAGAATAGAAGTGATAGTAGGCTTTTTGTAGCCATTGACAACAATTGACCATAAGTCAAAATCTAGAGACTTCAGGTAGAAGCTCATCCGTGTCTTCCAATAGCTATAGTTTGTTCCATCAAATAGTAGGAGTCTATTTGAGGATTGCTCTTCAGTTGTGAAGTACATACTTGCCATATGTGATACAGTGATCTATGTAACAGCAGTTATATAATAATAATATTACCTCGCTTTACCTGTATAACCCGCTATGATAGTGAGGATCTGCTCCAAGGCTGTTAAGCCAAATAATAGAGTCCTTGCTAGGATACCAATTGAAGGAGCAATTGGTATAAGCAATAATATCTCTATAAGGAGCACCTGCAATAATATCTGTAGAAGGAGCACCTGTTCTGATACCAATTGTAGGAGCAATTGGTATGAGCAGCAATATCTATATACCAAGCATCCGCTCTCTAGTTGTAGCACTGGCTCTGACACCTATTGTAGGAACAATTGGGATCAGAATATAATACCTCGAGATGCAGCACCGGCTCTGATACCAATTGTAGGTCCGATTGTAGAAATGAGTTGTAAAGCACAATATTCTAGAGGGGATGAATAGAGTAGGCAGCGAAAATTAACTATTTAAAAAATGTTAGTAACAAGATCACATAATATATGTATCACAGATATATAAATAAAAAGTAGAGAGTAAAGAGCAAACGCAAACACAAGGATGTATACTGGTTTCCCTCTTTTGAGGACTAGTCCAGTCGAAAGAACTCTAGCTTCCAGTTGAATCCACTATGGAAAATCACCACAAGTTTTCATCCAAAGTTCTGACAACTTCTACAACGCGAGATTTGATCCGAAGTACTCGACCAACTTTAATTGTGAAGTGTCTACCTTTAATCAAGCCTCTGATTACAACCACTCTGAAATTTCTAGACAGTACCGCACTGGCAAATTGACTAGAGGATTGTAATAGGCTTGGGATTTGAAAATGTATAGCTCAGAACACTTTGAAAGAAGTAGTATGCTTATAGAGAAGAGATATGAAAGTGAATTGGTGTATGAGTGAATTGAAATGATCGAAATCCTTCTCTATTTATAGTTTTTCCAAAGGCAGAATTCTGACAGAATTTGGGCAGAATTCGGACAGAACTCTATAAGAAAATCTCGTTGGGATCCGTAACTGTGGGAAGACCAAGTTCAAAAAGCAACATTCACTAACCGAACTCTGGCCGAACTCTGGCCGAATTCGGGCTGAGTTCTGCTAGGGTTCTGTTAAGGTTTTACAAATTAGTTTTGGGCTTTTTGAAAAGTCAAACAGTTAGGAAGTATTTTAGGCTTTTATAAGTGGGCTTGTTTTCAAAATGAAAGGGTATTTTGAAAATATTTCTTGGGTAGCCTATTTGCCACTACGATGCAGTGTACATCATATTCCTAGACTCAATAAATATGAAAAATTATATTGATAAAATAGGAAAACCAATAACCCTTTGATGACGCCTTTCTTTTGAAATTTGAGCAAACTTGAATACGCCTTTTTCCTTGACGACGGTCGTCCAAAGATAAACAGATCTGGAAATCTGAATATCTTTCGGGGACTTCGCCCCCGAACCCCTGACGGGGGGTGTCACGACCCGCACCCTAGAGTTAGGGCACGAGAACGTAACAACGCCCAGCCTACGCCGCAGTGTCGGCGGTAGAACGCTGTCCTAGGTCTCATGCATCTAACAGTATAAGGCTAAGCAGTTTATACTCCCCGAATGGGGGTGACATAGCAGAATGTAAACTCAATCACATCTAAGGTAGAGCATAATGGAAGATAGATAAAACATGAAATCCAAAAGAGATACAGGAGATAGAAGTCTAAGTGTCTAAGATACATAAATCCAGAAGTACATCTCAAAACTCAAATACAGTAATCCACAAAGTAAATACAACTCCCGACAAAATGAAATAACTATCTAAACAACCTCTACTGTGTCTCCTCTAGGCTAGCAGGCAATCCCAGGCTATCTATAAAATTTATCAACAGGTCCAGTCAGGACAGGAGCGAGCACAATACATCTCATGCAGTTCATATCATGTCAGGAAATATAAAGCAGGCAATAGAATAAGATACATGAAACGCTGTAAGAAGATGTACATGAAAACATGAGAGATATTTGATAACTGAAAATATATACATGATAAGTAAGAACTGTAAGTGACTAGTGATTTAGCGTACGAGATGGCATATAATTGGCTTAGGTTGAACATGATGTACATGAGTGAACATGTAGGACATCAGCCAATAAGGCTGTGTTGTACATGATAAAACATGAAAAGTAACAGAGTGAACATGATGGGTAAATCATATGACCATTTATACTCACCCCTACCCATAATCAATACACAAGGATCTATTCAAGTTACGTAACGGACATGATGTTTTGGTTATACAAGAAACACATGAGGAAACATGAGCGTACATGAAAGAACATGAGAGTACATGAACGTACATGTAAGAACATGAGAGAACATGAGTGTACATGAATAACGCAGAAGCAAGGAATACATGATGTACATGAAATACATGTCATAAAGTATCTGATGCGCCCGCTAAAGGGGATAACATCCCAAGAAGAGATCCATATAGTACCAATCCGTGATGATAATGTGACAGCATCAAGTAAAAGTAATCTAGAGCGAGAATATAAGTCGTGACAAGTATGAAACGATCAGAGAATGTACTCGCCTGATATCTGAATGTCCAAGGTAAAGATACTATCCGAAGAGAGGTGTCTGGCTCCTAATTAGAACAGCACAAGTCACAACATGTCCAGAAGGGTAATATAAAGCACTACAATGCATTCTACATGAATCTAGGTCAAACTAGGTCAAACTAGGCCAAAGTTAACCCTTGGTCAACTCTGGTCAACTGTACTAGTCAAACTAGGTCAAACTAGGTCATGTCCTAACCCAGCAAGTCTTACTAGGCCTAACCAAGACTATCCTAGCAAGCACACATCAATACAAGGCTATACAAGCCAACATACACCCAACTCTATATAGCATTCAATTATTCAATACTCAAATAGGCAAGAATTCACATTGGATATATAATAGGTAATCTATTACTTTAAGCTATATATGTCTACACATATATACACATGCATATATTGGTATTCAACATTAAGTCTATAATCATGGCATTTCAAATGGTTATATAAACTTATATATTACGACACAATATGCTAACATATATATAATATACATATATAGCTAAGTTAACTATATTCATAAATACTTATTTAAGAGGCTATGTGTGTGTATGTGAACAGAACAAAGGGGCAAGTGAGGGTTAAATGGGCATATATAGTGTATACATATCAAAGAGTGTCAAAGTGTAAGTGAACAATGTGTCAAGTGTGATAGTGTCAACATAGTGTAAGGGGATACATGAGGTAATATAGGATTTGTGTTAACATAGAACATTATATCTCATTAACTTGTATATTGCATACATTACATCTATTATTACATTACATTCATGCTTGCATTCATTCATCATTCATTATTCTCTTGCACCACTATATGCACCATACATTACATACTATGGAACCTACATATTCATTACAAGTCATACTTATACATGCTTACATTAGATAGGATACTTACACCTCATACATTATTTATTTAACCATTTACTCATGCTTGCATTCTCTATTTAATTACATAATGTATATACATTAACATGGATTAAAATCAAATAGAACATTATATTACTCACAAGGGTGCACAAAATGCATATGCCAAATAGTAACTCCTACTAATAATCAATACTGTACCATCTCAGCATGAATTCAAATTTAGGATTAAAGTATGTTATAGATCTATGTGTTAGCTTTCCGAAACTTCAAACGGATCGCATTTTTGTTTCCGGAAACTCCCGGAATCGCGAAAACACCGAGAACGCGTTTGTCTTTCGTACAGCTGACACTCAAATAATTCTCCAGAACGTTACAGAAAGAATTAGGCCTATTAATATATGTTTTTGGAAAGCTAACTTCAATACGCTTCTTTTAAAAAAAACGGGAGATTAAACCGAGCTTTGAGCTAGAAGTTATGACATTTCTAAGTTAGGGTTGAAATTAAAAACGTGGATAAAAATCATGACGGATTTAGATAGTTTGAGCCAAAAGAATACACAATATATATCCTAATTATCCACAACAATAATATCAATAATAATATGAGGAACCACACTCACAAACTTGATTATATAATCATCATGAACCATTTATTATATATATAAATATAGATACACTCTCATTACAATATATATATATATATATATATATATATATATATATATATATATATATATATATATATATATATATATATATGTAACATGAACACATCCACAACACAAAGGACACTCCTATGACCTCCAAATGGACACAAAATGGACACAAATGGAGATACAACCGTGGGGGTCATTCCTATGGGTTCAAAATAGACCTATATGCATGAGGAAATGAAAAGGAGAAGGGATTTATACCTCCCGGTAGATCGAATCGAAGAAAAACCTTCCCGGAGTGACACCGACACGTAGAGATTCCAAAAGGACACGAACGAGCTCCGAATCCTCCCAAACTTGGGTAGCTTCCTCCTTGGCTAGAATGGAGAAGGAAAGAAGAAGATTTGGTGGTGAAATGGAAGGATTTGGTGGAGAAATTGCTAGGGATTGCTCTCTAGGAATTTGGGGAAGAACAAGAGAGAGAAAAATAGATGGTTATGACAAATGGGAGGCTCAACCCTATCCTTATTGTGGCTGGCCATAAAGGTGGTTTTGTCCTATTAGAAAAAGTCCAAAAGCCCCTACTAACCTATTCTATGAGTATTAGGAAAGGGCTAATTGGTTGGGGCTAAATTAGTCATTCTAAAGTCTCTAATCACACTAACCTTATCCATAATAATTAGTCTAACCTCTAACTAAAATATTTCTATCATGTGGACTAAAATTAATATCATTTGGGCCATGCCTAACTAGTGTGTGGGTCCCACTAGAGTCAAACTACCCCCGGGTCCCCGTTTCAAGTCGGATTGAGTTGAAATTCGAACCCGACTCAAATAACCCCAAAATAATATCACAAATAATAAAATAATATCAAAATAATTCAAAGAGGTCAAATGCAAAAATATTCTTAGGCCAAAAATGATATTAAAATATCATAATCACATGGTTAGGCTCTAGGTCAAACAGTCTCTAGGGTTTCACTAGCAAAACGTCAAAACCATAAGTCATTGATTTAAATAATTTTAAAATGATTTAAAATTACCAAAAATCATATCATGAATTAAATATCATTATTAAAATAATTATAAACACGAAATTTCAAAATTATCCTCATTTGGGAAACTGAGTGCTACAACTCTACCCACCTTAGAAAAATTTCGTCCTCGAAATTAAAATGTCCATACTCCCTCTAGGTCAAACCCCCACAATCAAAGTCCCAGATTAAAACAAATCATGTGATTAAAAGGACGACATACAGGGTCATGGCATACGGTGGTAGTGAAAGTCTCATCTAGGTATACTAGTCATGCTAACCGAAACGGTCATAGGGTATCAAAACATACAAGCAATCTAGGGTGTTAAACTAGAGAAGTTACAGAAACAACAAACCATCAAAACTATAAGGCGGTCTACCATCCTATATGAAACTAGTACTTATCAAAACAAAATAAAGGCAACTACCAATTATCTGAAAAAGTGTACAGAAAATCAAATTCAAAAATTAAGGAATTGAAAATCACTTGCATTGAAATCCAAATCACAATATATATATATACAGAGAGAGCGTTAGAGAGAAAAAACTAGCATTATGTAATGTTATGTGATTTGTGTGTGTATGAGTGTATGTGAAATATACATGAAATTGTATATGAGCTATCCTATTACACTACTCATGGCATATGGGTTAACAACCTACAATACACAACCTATTTAATCGTAACATGCATGGCTAACCATAAACATCTATAAGAGGTAGAGATTTAGTTATGTATATACATATATTATAACATGTATGCCTAAGCTCTATATATATTTATACAAGTATGTGATCATAAAATAGAGAGGAAAGGTTAGGTTACATGACAGCGTATACTAAGTTAGCGTGTGTGTGTGTCCTTGTACAGGGTTATAGCTTGGTATTGAAAGGTTAAACCCAGTTTTAGTTCAGCATTTACATACAAAATCTGAAAATAATCTAACATTTAAACCAGTGTAATATTAACATAATGTAGTCTCAGATTTTACAAATTTAACATAACTTAACCAATTTCTCTAAAAATTGAAACTCTACAGATATCATACATGTGCAGTTATGTAGACAAAACTAATAACATGAAATTTATATTTAAATTACAAATTTAAACTGGAAAAGCAGAAAACCAGAAATATTAGGGTTTTGAAAATTTTAACATTAACAACATATTAATATGTATTTAGATTGGTAGAAAATTAAGTGTAGCATGCATACGTATCAGGCAAGTGTCCACTATGTAAATATACTCATATATTCTCATGTCCCCAAAAAAATTAATTCTACGTTAAGACCAACATTTAGATTCCTACCAAGATCGTAAAATAGGTGATTGACGAAATCAAGGCAGTTTTATTATTATTATTCAATACTAGAATAATAGCAAGAAGGAAATAACAATAAAAGTTGTTTGCTTATTTGCCTAAAAGAAGGAACCATTTTGAAACCAGAGATAAATATCAAATCCAAGATAAAGTCTAGCAAAATCATCGATTCATTGTATTAAGAAGAAACTCATAGCAAGAAGTTACACAAGCTACTCCTAAGTTAAATAATTAGAAGCAAAACAAAGCAAAACAAATAATAATTCCTTTTGAAGGACTGCATCAAAGTAGAGAAAATATGCTTGAAAATATTTAAGGTACAATCTGATAATCATATGCGTCTATCCAAAATCATGGTACTCTAAATCCCCGTCATACTAGTAAGCAAGGCTACGATAATCACAGAGTCCTTGACTTATGCATATACCTCTAGAATCATGGTATTTAACATTTTCGCGGTGTCGCTAGCTTGGCTGCAAAAACCTTAAATTCCCACACCCGAGAAATATATCCAGAGTCAGACTATATGTCCTCACCATGCTGGCTAATGTGACTATAGAAGACTAGATTCCATAACATAGATGACCTAGCCCATATAATTTTATCTTGTCAAAAAATTAAATTAAATCAACAATGAATACCCATAAATCAAATCAAATTTATCAACGAACTTCAAAATTCAAAATGAACAAAAATCCATCAAAATACAACTCGGATGCAACAGCTATCATCAAGATTCAAAATTCGACAATCATTCATCAAAATCAATGAATACAACTCAAATTCAACCATAATCCATCAAAATCAAATTTAACAATAGTAAGTAAAAATAAATCAAATCAAGGGAAAAAAGAGTTCTCAAATCAAAGTTAAAATAAGATTCTCAAGGGTCGTTTCGGGAATCTCTCAAGGGTTCCTAACTGTGATTGAGTACCTTCAAGATATATCCTATTCCTACTGCAGGCTGTAGTGGTACTCAAGTTCGAATACCACTACATAAACTCGACCTGCATGGGCCACCACTAAAAACGTGTCACGACCCGCACCCTAGAGTTAGGGCACGAGAACGTAACAACGCCCAGCCTACGCCGCAGTGTCGGCGGTAGAACGCTGTCCTAGGTCTCATGCATCTAACAGTATAAGGCTAAGCAGTTTATACTCCCCGAATGGGGGTGACATAGCAGAATATAAACTCAATCACATCTAAGGTAGAGCATAATGGAAGATAGATAAAACATAAAATCCAAAAGAGATACAGAAGATAGAAGTCTAAGTGTCTAAGATACATAAATCCAGAAGTACATCTCAAAACTCAAATACAGTAATCCACAAAGTAAATACAACTTCCGACAAAGTGAAATAACTATCTAAACAACCTCTACTGTGTCTTCTCTAGGCTAGCAGACAATCCCAGGCTATCTGTAAAATTTATCAACAGGTCCAGTCAGGACAGGAGCGAGCACAATACATCTCATGCAGTTCATATCATGTCAGGAAATATAAAGCAGGCAATAGAATAAGATACATGAAACGCTGTAAGAAGATGTACATGAAAACAGGAGAGATATTTGATAACTGGAAATATATACATGATAAGTAAGAACTGTAAGTGACTAGTGATTTAGAGTACGAGATGGCATGTAATTGGCTTAGGTTGAACATGATGTACATGAGTGAACATGTAGGACATCAGCCAATAAGGCTGTGTTGTACATGATAAAACATGAAAAGTAACAGAGTGAACATGATGGGTAAATCACATGACCATTTATACTCACCCCTACCCACAATCAATACACAAGGATCTATTCAAGTTACGTTACGGACATGATGTTTTGGTTATACAAGAAACACATGAGGAAACATGAGCGTACATGAAAGAACATGAGAGTACATGAACGTACATGTAAGAACATGAGAGAACATGAGTATACATGAATAACGCAGAAGCAAGGAATACATGATGTACATGAAACACATGTCATAAAGTATCCGATGCGCCCGTTAAAGGGGATAACATCCCAAGAAGAGATCCATATAGTACCAATCCGTGATGATAACGTAACAGCATCAAGTAAAAGTAATCTAGAGCGAGAATATAAGTCGTGACAAGTATGAAACGATCAGAGAATGTACTCGCCTGATATCTGAATGTCCAAGGTAAAGATACTGTCCGAAGAGAGGTGTCTGGCTCCTAATTAGAACAGCACAAGTCACAACATGTCCAGAAGGGTAATATAAAGCACTACAATGCATTCTACATGAATTTAGGTCAAACTAGGTCAAACTTGGCCAAAGTCAACCCTTGGTCAACTCTGGTCAACTGTACTAGTAAAACTAGGTCAAACTAGGTCATGTTCTAACCCAGCAAGTCTTACTAGGCCTAACCAAGACTATCCTAACAAGCACACATCAATACAAGGCTATACAAGCCAACATACACCCAACTCTATATAGCATGCAATTATTCAATACTCAAATAGGCAAGAATTCACATTGGATATATACTAGGTAATCTATTACTTTAAGCTATATATGTCTACACATATATACACATGCATATATTGGTATTCAACATTAGGTCTATAATCATGGCATTTCAAATGGTTATATAAACTTATATATTACGACACAATATGCTAACATATATATAATATACATATATAGCTAAGTTAACTATATTCATAAATACTTATTTAAGAGGCTATGTGTGTGTATGTGAACATGGCAAAGGGGCAAGTGAGGGTTAAATAGGCATATATAGTGTATACATATCAAAGAGTGTCAAAGTATAAGTGAACAATGTGTCAAGTGTGATAGTGTCAACATAGTGTAAGGGGGTACATGGGGTAATATAGGATTTGTGTTAACATAGAACATTACATCTCATTAACTTGTATATTGCATACATTACATCTATTATTATATTACATTCATGCTTGCATTCATTCATCATTCATTATTCTCTTGCACCACTATATGCACCATACATTACATACTATGGAACCTACATATTCATTACAAGTCATACTTATACATGCTTACATTAGATAGGATACTTACACCTCATACATTATTTATTTAACCATTTACTCATGCCTACATTCTCTATTTAATTACATAATGTATATATATTAACATGGATTAAAATCAAATAGAACATTATATTACTCACAAGGGTGCACAAAATGCATATACCGAATAGTAACTCCTACTAATAATTAATACTGTACCATCTCAGCATGAATTAAAATTTAGGATTAAAGTAAGTTATAGATCTATGTGTTAGCTTTCCGAAACTTCAAACGGATCGCGTTTTCGTTTCCGGAAACTCCCGGAATCGCGAAAACACCGAGAACGCGTTTGTCTTTCGTACAGCTGACACTCAAATAATTCTCCAGAAAGTTACAGAAAGAATTAGGCCTATTAATACATGTTTTTGGAAAGCTAACTTCAATACGTTTCTTTTAAAAAAAATGGGAGATTAAACCGAGCTTTGAGTTAGAAGTTATGACATTTCTAAGTTAGGGCTGAAATTAAAAACGTGGATAAAAATCATGACGGATTTAGATAGTTTGAGCCAAAAGAATACACAATATATATCCTAATTATCCACAACAATAATATCAATAATAATATGAGAAACCACACTCACAAACTTGATTATATAATCATCATGAACCATTTATTACATATATAAATATAGATACACTCTCATTACAATATATATATATATATATATATATATATATATATATATATAT
Organism: Iris pallida; assembly: GCA_029216955.1. Classification (NCBI taxonomy): domain Eukaryota; kingdom Viridiplantae; phylum Streptophyta; class Magnoliopsida; order Asparagales; family Iridaceae; genus Iris; species Iris pallida. Next base: position 30,238,629 of record JANAVB010040818.1, read on the forward strand.
ATATATATATATATAAAAAAAAATATATATATATATATATATATATATATATATATATATATATATTATTTTAAAAAAAATATATATATATATATATATATATATATTATTTTTTTATTTTTTTTATTTATATATATATATATATATATATATATATATATATATATATATATATATATATATATATTTATATATGTAACATGAACACATCCACAACACAAAGGACACTCCTATGACCTCCAAATGGACACAAAATGGACACAAATGGAGATACAACCGTGGGGGTCATTCCTATGGGTTCAAAATAGACCTTTATGCATGAGAAAATGAAAAGGAGAAGGGATTTATACCTCCCGGTAGATCGAATCGAAGAAAAACCTTCCCGGAGCGACACCGACACGTAGAGATTCCAAAAGGACACGAACGAGCTCCGAATCCTCCCAAACTTGGGTAGCTTCCTCCTTGGCTAGAATGGAGAAGGAAAGAAGAAGATTTGGTGGTGAAATGGAAGGATTTGGTGGAGAAATTGCTAGGGATTGCTCTCTAGAAATTTGGGGAAGAACAAGAGAGAGAAAAATAGATGGATAATGACAAATGGGAGGCTCAACCCTATCCTTATTGTGGCTGTCCATAAAGGTGGTTTTGTCCTATTCGAAAAAGTCCAAAAGCTCCTACTAACCTATTCTATGAGTATTAGGAAAGGGCTAATTGGTTGGGGCTAAATTAGTCATTCTAAAGTCTCTAATCACACTAACCTTATCCATAATAATTAGTCTAACCTCTAACTAAAATATTTCTATCATGTGGACTAAAATTAATATCATGTGGGCCATGCCTAACTAGTGTGTGGGTCCCACTAGAGTTAAACTACCCCCCGGTCCCCGTTTCAAGTCGGATTGAGTTGAAATTCGAACCCGACTCAAATAACCCCAAAACAATATCACAAATAATAAAATAATATCAAAATAATTCAAAGAGGCCAAATGCAAAAATATTCTTAGGCCAAAAATGATATTAAAATATCATAATCACATGGTTAGGCTCTAGGTCAAACAGTCTCTAGGGTTTCACTAGCAAAACGTCAAAACCACAAGTCATTGATTTAAATAATTTTAAATTGATTTAAAATCACCAAAAATCATATCATGAATTAAATATCATTATTAAAATAATTATAAACACGAAATTTCAAAATTATCCTCATTTGGGAAACTGGGTGCTACAGGGGGCGCTGCCCCCTCGACCTTGTCCGCTGACCGGGCAGCGGAACCCTAGATGCGAGGCCCCGGATAGGTCGTTAGCCAGTTCAGAGAAATCTTCTTGTATAACGCCGTCTTTAGCCCATCAATAATTCTCCATTGCATATGTCCTGGTTTGATCATGCTTACAGCATGTCTACAAATACATGTTAGACAAACAAAATAATATGATACAAGCATAGCAATATGATATAGAACATTTATGACAATAATAACATTAGGACAATGCTAAGTTTAAGTAGCAACATGATAGTAATTATATGAATATTAGTGACGTAATTATGTTAAACTCAATTGATTAGCCATATTCAAAAACATGATATAATCATTGGGCTAACATTCCTATTGTGTTATACTTGAATGGTTGCAGTAGGACTGTTCTACTATGACTATATAAAGCAGTTAGTAACTTTTTTATTTCAAAAGCCCAATAGTAACAGTTTTTGAATTTGGGTCATTGAGAACAAAGTCATTGTTTACTGTAATTAGAAGACTTCAAAATCTAGCTCTGGGTGGATATAACAATCTACAGTTGCATCAGAACCAATGACCCAAATCAATGCAGCACCTCATAAAATAGCACAGTAGCAAAATTTTAGGAACTCAAAACATCTTAAATTGATTTCAATGTTACGTTTCTTTTGTTCATTTATAGATTTGATGAGCATGTACGATGGAGTAAAACTAGAGGAGGTAATTCTCGTGAGATTGACTTCGAAAGCTTTCTGGATTTTGTGTTGTCTCTGGAAAACAAAGACACACCACAAGGAATGACATACTTATTTCGATGCCTTGATCTTCAAGAAAGAGGTTTCCTTACCATAGCTGATATTCATACCCTTTTCAGGTAAGCTGCATCACTTACTAGGTTCTTATTATTCCTTGCTGACTAGTTTAATTGACAAGGTATCATGAAGTTGGATACAAGACTTATCTCTTGCATCTTTTGAACTCGAGGGCAAACATATTGCTATAGACAGTTCCCACTTAGGCATATGCACTCGCTCATGCTTGCACGTAGAGGGACTTGTAGCCAAAATGGATTCGAATCATGCTGTTGACTCTCTGTAAGAAGTCTAAGCAGCAAGTATTTCACTCGGTCCTTGTTTTTTTCCTTGCGATGCCCACTTGGTCCTGTTGGTGTTTTTGCCTTTGGACTAGAAAAGATAGTCTCACATCGGCTACACCAAATGGTGAGTATCTCAATATAATGCATTGCTTGTGTTGAGGTGTGCACATGAGGTGTAGTGGGGCACAAGTTTGTGCGATGTGGGAGTATTTTCCTAGAAGGAAAAAGGATTAAATCCAACATGGATGCAAGTTGATTTTTGTTGTGCGGACTCAGACTCGGACATGGACTCCAGGATGTCTTGTGCATGCACGGGAGTGATCGGGGGGTAGGCGTGGACTGGCACACTTCTATGCTGATTGTGGGATGATCTAAAATATCAAACTCTATTTTTGAGTATTGGTATTTTAGTCCCACATCGGATAGGAGAAGAGGTGAAGTCTCAACTCCACTCTATAAATAGAGCCCCTTGGCCTCCTATGAAAGATGCACCAAGAAGAGAGTTAAAGGAGTCTGTAAAGTCCAGGAAGCCCGTTCAAGTCTCAAATTTTGACTTACAAGCGTTCCAGAAGTTCTTCGTGAACTTGCTGGTTCCTGGAAGCAGATCGTGGTGGGGCGAATCTTGCTCTGAGTAACGGTGATCTTTATCACCCAGCAAGAACCTTTCCTCTTTTTTTTTCTTCTTTCTTCTTTCTTCTTTCTTCTCCTTCATCTGAATTGTAACTCAGTTCTGTCCGTCTGCAACTGCGATTGCAAGGAAGAACGTGAGATTTACTTTCTGATTATTGTTGCTTTTGTAATCAGATTCATATTATAGAGTTCTTTTTGGATCTCGAGAATAATTAGAAGGTTAACGTTTGTTGAACCTCTGATTTCGACATCGAGTCTACCATCTTTGATCAAGCCCCGGGACTATAAATCTCAAAGCAAGATCCTTGTAGATGGAAAACTCTCGTGCTTCTCTCATCGATACCAGCTTTAACAAGTTGGAGAAATTCGGCGGAGAACATTTCCAAATCTGGAAGAGGAAGGTCACCCTTAATCTTCAATTCGTGGACGTAGACCATGTATTGATTGAGGATGAACCGACAATTCCAGAAGGAGGAACTACCGATGCTACTGCTGCTGCACTCGTCAAGCAGAGCAAATGGAAGAGAGAAAATAGCATATGTAAACTGCTGATTCTCAATTCTATGGAAGACTCTCTGGCTGAGTCATATTCCAAGAAAGAGAATGCCAAAGAGATCTGGGATTCTTTGGGTAAGCTATATGAAGATGATGAGAATAGTTCCAAAATCTTCATCGTCGAGAAGTACCACAAGTGGCTCTTCGAAGATGAGATGGCGATGCTACCTCAAGTAAAGGAATTCCTGAAGTTGCACCAGAAGTTAGATGACGAGAAGATGCCCCTCGTCGACAAGTTTGTCGTTGGAGGGATAGTCTCGAAACTTCCTGCTGGTTGGAGCAACTTCTATACTAGAATGCATAGAAAGAAGCTGGACATTATCTTGGAAGTACAAGAGATCCATGTTGAGGACAAAATACGATCTCAATAGAAGATGGACTCTCTGTCCAAACAACTGGCTAAGGCTAACTTGGTGCAGACAAGAGAGTTCAAGGGGAAGCAGGTGGCTTCTCATCACAAGAAGAAGGACTCCACTAAATCTAAAAGTGAACGGTCCTTCGTTCAAGCAACAGAAGTCCAAGTCCCACGTGACTTGCTTCAATTGTGACAAGAATAGCCACTACATGAGTGAATGCAAATCCAAGCCCAAACCAAAATAGCAGGTATAGCTAAACTTGGTTATTTTGATTACTTAACTTGGTTGCTAGTGTTGTACAGGTTGAGTTATTTAGCATAGTAGCTGACTAGTGGTCTGACACTAGTGCATCTGACCACGTGTGCTCTCAAAGGAGCTGTTTACCAAAGATGAGCTATGTTATGACGAAGGTCTCGATGGCGAACATATATCTAGCAGAAGTTCTCACTACCAGAATAAGTCGTTTTAGCGACGCCTAAAGACATTGCTAAAACGACAAATTTCATCGCTAAAAATATTTAGCGACGAAATTGCCGACGTTTTGGGCTTGTCGCAGAAATGTAAGTCGCTGATCTTCAAAACGTCCCCAAATGTCGCAAGTATCGATACGTCGGTATATTACCGACGTATATATACGTCGGTATATTACCGACGTCTACCGTCGTGTCGTCGGTGGATTAGCGACGTGTTTACTGTCGCTACGAGTCGGTAAATTTATCGACGATTACTGTCGTGTCGTCGGTGGTTTAGCGACGTGTTCAAAGTCGCTACACGTCGGTAAAATCCTGGGAATTTACCGATGTTTACCGTCGTTTAAATTGTCAATAAATGTCAGTAATTCCAGGGATGATTACCGACGTGCACTAACGTTTACCGACGTTTTCCGACGTATAAGGACGTCGGTAACCGTCGGTACCATGGAAAATATTGTAGATTTACCGACGTTTACCGACGCAAACTTACGTCGGTGGACGTCGGTAAACGTCGATAAACGTCGGTAAACATCGCTAAATCTGCAAAAAAATAAAAAAATAAAATACAGAATGTCCATTTACACAACATTTGGTTCCCTGTTTTGCGGAACACAATATTTGGTTCCCTATTTTGCTAAATCTGCACAATCTCTTCAAAATCTGAAATATGTAAACACAACATTTGGTTCCCTGTTTTGCTGAACACAGGCTATATACACACACACCCTTGTGAATGACACACAATCACACACACACTGTTTTCCCTCACTGTACACATGTTTCAGTCCCTATAACCAAGTCTACAACAATCACACAACAACAAGTATCCAAATAACCAAGTCTACACCAAATAACAAATTCTACAACCAAATAACCAAAGTCTACACACAACCAACAAATAGAATAGGATCCAAACATCCAAATCTACACAACCAACAAATATAAAAGTCACAAACAAAGAATGAAACAAACACAAACAAACAGTCCTAACTAGGACTACTAAGGATCTGGTACAGGAGGGGCACCGCCGCGACGAAGGGATAAGAATAACTCATACTCCTCAAGTGAAATCGATACCGATGGAGCAGGTAGTGACGTCGATAGAGTCGGTGTCGAAGAAGAAGGCGGTGGAGGCGACGGAGTCGATGACGATGAAGGCGCACCCGGAGGACCAGCATGCTCTAACACTGTAAGTCGCTGGTGGTATGAATCCATGATAGATAATATTCTATCACTGCTCTGGACCATCGAATTCTGCGCCAATCTCAGCCTCTCGGCCATGGTCACCTGTCCTGTCTACAGCTCCATCAGCCTCTCGGCCATGGCCATGGTCACCTGTCCTGTCTGTCGATGGAGACAGTGGTTATTAACCACCGACAAGGACACTAGAATACGTGTTGCATGTACCAGAGATTTTTAGGCGATCTGATCTCAGAAAGTCTGTTATCTGATACAGACTTTAAAGATGGACATTCGTACTAGCCAGATGATAATTTCTTGGCAAGGAACATGCTTTGAAAAGATGCTCGGTGCTGAAGGAATGTTCGAACTTCTGCTGATGGCGATGAAGTTATTTCATTGAGTGGACTGAGAGTTGTTCTATGGCAAAAGCAGACTCAAGCTATCCTACCGGGACCTTATCTTCGGAATGTGGGGGTAAGGAGGTGGAGGAGTTTAAGGTCTGTACAGATACAAGACTGTTGGGAAGCTGCTCAGACGATTGAACTAAATTACTGATCATCTGGAGTTAGTACACTCAGATATCTGTGACTTTTATCAATTCTCCACAGAGGCCGGTTTGAAGTGTTTCTCGAAGTGCACGTTTACATGACTTCTCAAGTAGAAGGATGCAACATTCGAGTAGTTCAGAGACTTCAGGGCTGAAGCTGAATGTTAAACTGATCTACAACTACTCAGAAGTGATCAAGATGTAGAGTATAGGTCTCATGAATTCGCATTGTTCTGCAAAGAACATGGAATCATCAATAAGACTACTGCTCCGTATTCTCCTCAATCTAACGGGATAGCGGAGAGAAAGAACAGAACGTTGACAGAAATGATAAACTCAATGCTGCTAACTACGGGTCTTCCTAAATGCTAATGGGGAGAAGCTGCATTGACAACCACTTTTATTCTAAATAGAGTGTTGTATGCAACTTCGGACGTAACTCCTCATGAACACTAGTTCAAAGTCAGACCTAACTTGAATGCCATTCGAGTGTGGGGGTGTCTGGGCTATATGAAGCTCCCAGATCTGAAGATTCAGAAGATGGGGACAAGGACTACGAAGACGATCTTCTTGGGGTATGCCGAAAAGAGTGATGCTCGAAGATTTTTTGATATTGAGTCAAATTATATCATCGAATCTCGCGATGCTGAATATTTTGAAGACAAGTTTACAAGAAACAAGAACATTATTCGAACGAACATTCTGGAGAATGATGAAGGTGCTAAGGTGACTGAGATCTTCAATGAGCCAGTTGTCCAAGATGAAGTTGCTACTGAGGTGACAACGATTGAACCAGAACTCGCTGAGCCGTCGTAGAAGCGAGCGAGGAGGCCGAAGAACTTCAGAGATAACTTCGTCACCTATCATGTGGAAGCAGATCTGCTTACCTATAATGAGGCGATAAAGACCAGAGATGCTATTTTCTGGAAGGAGGCGATAGACAATAAAATTGAATCAATCACCTCCAATAACACTTGGGTGTTGGTTGATCTACCTGAAGGAGCAAAACCTATCGGATGCAAGTGGATATTCAAAAAGAAGATGAAAACTGATGGAACCATTGACAAGTTCATGGCCAGGCTAGTGGCAAAGGGGTTTTCTCAGAAGCAAGGGATCGACTACTTTGACACGTATGCTCCAGTAGCCCGGATGACCACCATCAGAATGTTGATTGCTCTCGCAGTGATACATAAGATGGTGATACATCAGATGGATCTGAAAATGGTATTCCTGTATGGCGAGCTGACCGAAGAGATCTACATGCAACAACCAGAAGAGTTTGTCGTCAAAGGTCTTGAAGACAGTCTGCAAGTTGGTAAAATCTCTGTACGATTTAAAGCAAGCTCCTAAAATATGGCATGAGAAGTTTGACAAAGTCATAAGGTCAAATGGCTACAGGGTCAGTGAAACAGACAAGTGCGTCTATACGAAGTTTATTGACAAAAGAGTAGTCATCTTTTGTCTATAGGTAGACGACATGCTAATCCTAGGAACGGATATAAGTTGTGTCACGGAGACAAAGAAGTTCCTCTCGACGAAGTTCAGTATGAAGAAGTTGGGGGATGCTGATGTTATCTTAGGACTTAAGATCATCCGGACAGACACTGGATTAGCGCTATCATAATCTCATTACATTGAGAAGAAGCTCACTCGATACGGGTATCATGATCTTCCTTTAATTGATTCGCCGTACCGGGGTGATCAGAAGCTGGAGCCAAACTCAAAGGAAAGTGTCAGGCAACTGGAGTATGCAAGCATAATCGGGAGTTTGATGTATGCCACTACTGCCACAAGGCCTGACATAGCTTTCGCCGTAGAAATGCTGAGTCGTTTCATGAGCAATCCAGGCATTGAGCACTGGAAAGCTGTGAAATAGGTTATGAGATATCTCAAGAAGACTCAGACATGTGCACTGCACTACAGCAGAGATCCGTCGGTAGTGGAAGGCTTCAGTGATGCCAGTTGGTACTCAAAATTAGAGAGCGAGAGGTCCACTGGTGTATTCATATTCACTATGGGTAGAGCTGCTATATCGTGGAAGTCGAAGAAGCAGACTATGCTCTCGCGATCATCTATGGAATCTGAGTTCTTTGCACTTGATACTGCAGCAGATGAAGCAGAGTGGCTTCGGTAGCTCATGTATGATCTTCCAGTGGTTGGGGCACAGATACCGGCAATTCTGATATACTACGACAACCAGGCGACTACAGCGGTGGCATCAAATGATCTCTTCAACGGAAAGAAGTAAACTGTGCGGTTGAAGCACAGGGCAGTGAACGATCTCATCAAGAGAGGTTTCATTACAGTAATTGATGTTCGGAGTCAGGAGAACCTGGCAGATCCGTTCACCAAGGGCCTCAAGTGCCATCTGGTCGATGACACAGCTTGTAAAATAGGCTTTAATGCATTCTGATATTGTGGTATTACAATCCTACCATAAAGTTTTATGCTATTAGTTTAAAGAGAAATCTACTAGGCATCTAGCTTTTGGTTCAAGGGAGGACTATTAACCAGAAGAATATCAGGAATGGTGGGTACTTACCCTCCGTGACATGGAGAGGTTACGGACCTACAACCACTGTTGTCTACTGTTATTTTCTGCAGAAAACGGATCCTGTGGGAAGGTTGGCTTAAATGCCTTAATGAGTTCTCAGGCAAAGTTAGTGCCTGGAGTGCTTTACAGGAATCACGGTAGTGCAACACTACAAGGAGTGTAACTCCATGCTACAGTGAGGTGACTTCACCATGAGGTTCCCAGGTAGGGGTAATACTTCGGCTTTACAAGCCAAGTCACAGCGGAGTAGCACCACAAATAGGCAGTTAGCCTAATGTTGTATGATAATCGTCATAAAGAGAGGTAGACAACACTACAAAGAGGACAATGTCCTCATGTTACAGTGGCATGACACCACGAAGAGGTACCAGGTAGGGTAAAGCCTCGGCTTCGCAAGCCATGTCATAGCGGCGTAACACCGTACGGAAGCGCAAGGCTTCATGCTGGGTAGTTTGGCACTACAAAGAGGCTTGTGACCTCATGCTACAGTAGTATGACACTACGATGAGGTACCCAGGTGGGGTAAAGCCTCGGCTTTAAGCCATGTCATAGCGGCGTAGCACCGCAAAGAAGCGCAATACTTCATGCCATAACTCTTTATAAAGAACTCACCTATAGTGTATGGACAGATATATCAGACCATCTCTTGAGGGTAAACTTGTAGACGCCCAAAAATTATACACTAAAACCAGGCTGGCACAAGGCCTTCAATGTGCAGCGAGAAGCACAGTTGATGTCATTATGTGAGTAGGAAGAATTGCAGTTATGGTACAGAATTCAAGGCTTAGTCCATTCTTGTATCATGCTGTTATTTATCCTATGCGGGAAGATTCAAGTCGTAGCGACATCTCTCCTAATGCATGATGGGCAGTCACTGTAGGGAACGCTCAACCCATATATTGAGATATGTGGGAGATTATTGGTGTTTTTGCCTTTGGACTTGAAAAGATAGTCCCACATTGGCTACACTAAATGGTGAGTATCTTAATATAATGCATTGCTTGTGTTGAGGTGTGCACATGAGGTATAGTGGGGCACAAGTTTGTGCCATGTGGGAGTATTTTCCTAAAAGGAAAACAAATTAAATCCAACAAGGACACAAGTTGATTTTTGTTGTGCGGACTCGGACACAGACTCCAGGATGTCTCGTGCTTGCACGGGAGTGTTCGGAGGGTAGGCGTGGACTGACACACATCTATGCTGATTGTGGGATGATCTAAAATATCACTCTATTTTTGAGGATTGGTAATTTAGTCCCACATCGGATAGGAAAAGAGGTGAAGTCTCAACTCCACTATATAAATAGAGCCCCTTGGCCTCCTTTGAAAGATGCACCAAGAAGAGAGTTAAGGGAGTCTGTAAAGTCTAGAAAGTCCGTTCAAGTCTCAAATTTTGACTTACGAGCGTTCCAGAAGTTCTTCGTGAACTAGCTGGTTCCTGCAAGCAGATCGTGATGGGGCAAATCTTGCTTTGAGCAACGGTGATCTTTATCACCCCAGCAAGAACCTTTTCTCTTCTTCATTCTTCATTCTTCTTTCTTTTTTATTCTCCTTCATCTGAGTTGTAACTCAGTTCTGTCCGTCTGCAACTACGATTGTAAGAAAGAACGTGAGATTTACTTTCTGATTATTGTTGCTTTTGTAATCAGATTCATATTATAGAGTTCCTCTTTGATCTCGAGAATAATCAGAAGGTGAACGTTTGTTGAACCTCTGATCTCGACATCGAGTCTACCATATTTGATCAAGCCCCGGGACTAACAGGTCCTTGTTGATTTCAGCATACTGAACCTACCCAATTTGATAGCATTAACTGAGTAAAAGCAATAATCAAATCCCAGATAGACTGGTAAATCGAGTCTTGTACATCTAATTCCTGTTGGCATGGTTGTGGGCTGTTCCACATTATGTTTAATTTAATGGTCTCCTTCACAGATGGAATAAAGATGGTCTGTTAGTTAAATTTTCCTTTTTACAAGGTGGTTGAATTCTAGGTAAATTTGAATGATGCAAGTCTGACTATACTTCTTAGTTGGATAGACTCTTGACTTCTAATAGTGATCGTTTAAATGGTTGAGTTTGCAATAAGGTGCACCTATATTGCATGGACACGAATGCAACACGACATGATAGGGATACGTTGACATGGTCTTGCCTGAGTTAGCTTGTTCCTAGTATATTTTGGAGTGTTTATAATTTGTATCATGTCCTATGTATCCGACATTGATATGACATGGATGGGACAAACATTTTTGAGAGCCTGTGCTTCCTATCAGTCCACCATTCACTTCTGACTGTAAGTGGCATGTCATATTTTCCTTACAATGCTTTTCAATTAATTGATATTCTTCTCCCCATCTTTGTTATCACTCTAGACTTCTCTCAATTTCTAACGTGTTCTTCACAAGTTATGGTGACAGTTTATATTTTATACAACATGAGATACAAGTATAAGACTTATTTAATTTATGTCAAGCTTGTCGAATTTTCTGCTCCGCCCCTAAATTGAATTTTTCTATGTTACATTTCTTTTATTCATTTACAACTTACAAAGATGGAGTTGAGTTGGGCTATTTTTCTGATAATATTTACTGTATGTCACAAAAGAAGTAAGATATACCCTTCTCAAAAGATATAAAGCAGTAGTCACCAGTTCCAATCTACCTCCACTATCATGTTCCTAGAACACTAGGTTTAGATCTACAAAATTGGGGGTTCTTGGAGCAAAAAAACTAAGAATAAACATGAAACAAATTAATCCGCCTAAACCCCAATTGAGCAATCATAGTAATGAGATATCACCACCAAATTAGCAACTTCTAAATAAAAGAACAATGTAAGCTATAAGCCTATAACTACCATAAATGTTCATAATGAAACTAATTACATAGAAAGAACCAATCAAAGAATCCAAATAAATTCAAAACTGTTACCAAGTAAAAGCTTTCGAACATACACGTTTACACCTTAATTTTGTATTGAGGGTCCAATTGGTCCTTTGTACAAAAAGCAACTGGAAGATAAATGATGTCCTATAAAATAAATTGTAATAAATATGTGTTGGATCATTCATCGTGAAGATAAACAAATCGAGAAAAAGGAAGTTTTTGTATAAATATTACGATGCATAGTACAAAAGAATAGTATTATGATATTATGATGCTTTATTTTGTGAATAATACACAATATATCTTCATCTCTGAAGCATTAATGTTCCAAAGTTTTTTACTTCTCAATATTAGGAATGTGAAATTTGCTCTCCCTTGTGTAGATTTTTGCTGGGAAAGGTCATGAGACATATCAAATTGAAGGTGATAAAAAAGAATACTTTCATGATAGAGAAGAGTGTAGAAAAGCTCTGTGTTAATGAATTGCACCAAGCAGGGATAAATACAAGTGAATTTCTGTTTCGGTAAGATGAAAAACATATGCTTTGTTGTAATTCATCTCATCATGGTGACTCTTCACCTTTGTAACTCCCAAGTGACTTTTCATTTTGTAACTCCCAACCTCTCTCTTCCTATATAAAGAGAGGTTGGGATGGCTTGTATTGACATATATTGATATAAAGAGAGGTTGAGCTAATTGTCTACAACACGTTATCAGCACTTTGCTCGTGCAACGCCGGAGACCCGACGTACCGCTCGCCTCGACGTCCGCCTACCGTTGCCCCGCGCGCACCCCGTCGCTCGTCGCCGATCCCGCGTATCCGCAATCGTCTTCCCACTTTCTTCAACCGTACGGTAAGAAAGGTAAAAAAAAAAAAAAAAAAAATTTGCTTATTCTTTTGAATTTATTTTTTCACAACTCTGAAATCTATGTGCTGTTTTCTTTACTACGGAAAAGAAAAAAATAATAATAAATTGTTACAATCTCTTAGACTAGATTTTTTTTCTGCTCTGTTTGTTTCTGCTCTGTTTGTTTCAGAGTCAAATTGCACATAGATTTTTTTTTCATACCATATTATAATATGGTTTAGTATTATTCTATTTTTGTTATAAAAGCCAATATCAAATGCATGTTATTCTATTTGTGTTTCAGAGTCAAACTTCCTGGTAATGTTGTGTCTGTTATTAAGAAGTAACAGGAGCCAATATCAAATGCATATTATTCTATTTGTGTTATGAAAGCCATTTAATTACAGTTTAGTATTACATTTAGCTTCTGGTTTTGATTTTGTTTTATTTAAACTCTTAAAATTGGTTTTGACTTATTCTATCTAACCAGAACACAAAAGAACACTTCCTGAGTTCAAGCCCAATGTTGGGAGTGGGTTGTAGGTTTTTATGTATAATTTTGCTATAATCTAACCTTTAGCATACTAGTTTTTTTTTAAAAAAAAACATATTTGTTAGTTAATTTCTGAGAAAATAAATTTTTGATAGCAAATTTTCATGTTGAAAAAGAGAATTTAGATGCTAACTTTTTTTTGGTAATGATGGATTTGGAGCGCCCCGGCGAGCGTCTGCGTCCCGACAAGCAACTCAGTAGCAATTTTGTTTATGTTACTTAGTGAATTATTGTAACAGATGGGTAGTAAAAATTGTAATTTTTTTTTCTCGCTATTTTTTCGGCGTCGCTTCATTAGACGTCGGAAAAATAGTTGATATTTTTTTTGGTGCCGCTAGCTTAGGCACCAATTCTTTTGTGTGTTGTTGCCTACTTATGTTGTACGTTTTTTTTAGCGTAATGGCGTAAAAATTGAAAAATTGGTTTTGGCTATATAAACAAATTCTGGCACCGCCAAATTTGGGCCTCCCAAAAATAACTTTTTTGGTTAATAATTTTTCAAAGGCAACGCTCATTTTGAGCACGCACTAAATTGTCACCTATTTTGCACAGTTCGCAAATAGCGTGAATTTCTTGAAAAATCTTATTTATTCTTACATTTGACAAAAATTTTACGAAGTCTCTCCGAATAGGCTCACCTACTTGGGTATGATGTCAGAAAGAACTTGGGGCTTGGTTCTTAAGAGGTCCCCGGTGACCCTCCTCCCCCATTTTCCCGCCTGGTTATATTCACGTAGAGCTACTGAAAGGGGTTGACCGAATATTATTTTTTGCTCAAATTGTATTTATAATTATGCATTTTTGCAAGAAACTTATTGACCTCTCTATATCGGCCCGTTGATCGAAATAAGATAATTTTTAAACAAAAATCGTTTTTTCAAAACCGTTGTTTTTATTTACGATTATTTGTTGTTGCTTATACAAACCAAATCCATATAAACATGTCGTTTTATATGTTGACTGATCAAGATTTTTTCTCCTGTTGTAGAAAAATGTCGATCAAGATTGATTTTTCCATCCTTGAAGCCTCTGGCAAGAACTACTTGGACTGGACGCAAGACATCCAGAACCATCTAGATGCGCAGGGCCTCTTGGACGTCATCTATAACGAGGAAGAGCGTGAAGTGGAAGTCACTCGCTCAATGAACGCCAAAGCGATGATTCTATTCCGCAGGCATTTATCTGACGCCATGAAGGCGGAGTTCATTGAAATCTCCTCGCCGAAGACGCTATGGGACTCTCTGAAAGAGCGCTTCGACCACCAGAAGACCATATGGCTACCTGAAGCACGCCATGACTGGTTGAACCTGCGCTTCCAAGACTTCAAAAGTGTAACTGATTACAACAATGAAGTCTGCAGGATTTGATCACTTCTCCAATACTGCGGTGAGATATTAACCGACAGTGATCTATTGGAGAAAATATACACCACATTTCCTTCCACTGACAACTTGCTCCAAAAGCAATACCGTCAGTCTAAGTTCACCAAGTTTCCCGAGCTCATCACCCAGCTTTTACTAGACGAGAAGAACAGTCTCATTTTAATGAAAAACAACAATTCTCGTCCTGCTGGAACAAAGGCAATTCCAATACCTGATGCAAACGCTCTCCGTGGACCAAATCCACGGTGGAAACGAGACAAGGGCCAGTCGTCCCAGCTAAGGAACAGAGGCGAGTTTAAGTCTCGCCATCCAAAGCGAGGTTCTAACAAGAACCAAGGACCTTTGACTCCTAGGCAGTCTCATGGTAAGAACCAACGGGCCAGTCGTCCCAAAGCGAGAGTGGAAGGCCAAGCGCCTACTCTTTGCTACAAATGTGGTGCTTATGGTCATATGCAACGGACTTGCAGGGCGACCCCCCAAGAAGTTAATAACTATCACAAGGGGCGCCGGGCCGAAGCAAATCTGGTCAACGAGTGCGAAAATCTAAATCTTGAGACCCCCAATTTTGTAGCAGAAATGGAAGAATGAATCTCCATTTTCTCTATATTTGGTTTAAGTCATGAAACTTTTGGTGGTTTGTATTTTCTGTTTTCTCGATAAATTAAAGTTCTATTTCGAGCACTTTCCTCAAACGTGTGACAAACTTTAATTTTTTCTTTACTTATAGGCATGGACTACGGGACAGTGGATTGTCTGGTTGATAGTGGAACGACTCACACTATCTTGAGAGATAAATCATACTTTATCTCCTATACGCCTAAAGTAACCTCAGTGACAACCATTTCGGGACCCTCAACCCTTGTTCAAGGTTTTGGCAAAGCCCGTTTTTCGTTGTCCAATGGTACTCCCGTTGAAGTATCAGAGGCCTTATATTCTCCAAGGTCCAGTCGTACCTTACTGAGTTTTAAAGATATTCGAGAAAACGGATTTCATGTTGAAACTGCTCGAGAACATGGCTTCGAGTATCTTTTCATTACCTCCACGCAGTACGGCCAAAAGCGTATCTTGGAGAAGTTGAAATGTCTTTCAAGTGGTTTGTATCTCACTACGATACAACACATCGAGAGTAATCTCATTATTCGCCGAGCGCCAGTTGATGAGAGGACTTTTATGCTATGGCATGACCGGCTGGGTCATCCGGGTCAAAATACGATGCTTCGCACTATGAATGCATCACATGGGCATCCTCTTGGAGGAAAGAATTTCGTTATAAATCCGAAAAGCCTATGCCAAGCTTGCTCGATTGGGAAGACGAATCTCCAGCCACTCCATGTGAAACCTACGAGATTGGTTTCCCAATTCCTTGAGAAAATTCATGGAGATATTTGTGGACCAATCCAACCAACATGCGGACCATTTAAATACTTCATGGTTTTGGTTGATGCATCGACTAGATGGTCACACGTAGTGTTGTTGTCCACCCGAAATGCAGCATTTCCTAAACTCCTTGCCCAGATTATTAAGTTAAGGGCTCACCATCCGGATTATCCGATAAAGTCTATTAGACTTGATAATGCCGCGGAGTTTACATCGAAGACTTTCGATGACTATTGCATGACTTTGGGAATAAATCTTGAACATCCTGTTGCGTATGTTCATACCCAAAATGGCCTAGCGGAAGCTTTTATAAAGCGACTGCAAGTGATAGCGAGGACCTTGGTTATGCGCACCAAACTCCCACTATCTGCATGGGGCTATGCAATTTTGCACGCTGCAAATTTGGTCCATCTGAGGCCCATGGCCACCCAACCATTTTCCGCGTACCAGCTGGTTACTGGATGTGAGCCTGATATCTCACATTTACGCGTGTTTGGGTGCCTAGTCAATGTTCCAATTGAGCCGATAAGGCGTTCAAAATTTGGACCTCAGAAGCGACGGGGAATATATGTCGGTTATAACTCCCCGTCCATCATTCGCTATTTAGAGCCCTTGACAGGCGATCTCTTTACTGCGAGACACGCGGATTGTGACTTTGATGAGGCAATCTTTCCGTCGTTAGGGGGAGAAATGCACGCTAACGTTGATGAGGAACGACGTGAATTAGCGTGGCATGTGCCCGCTTTTGCTCATCATGATCCCCCCTCTGCACATAGTGATAAGGAAGTACAGAGGATTCTAAGTCTGCAAGATATTGCAAATCAAATGCCAGACGCATTTAGCGACCTAGCAAAAGTCACGAGATCAATTATACCTGCTGCAAATGTGCCTGCAAGGATAGACGTCCCTGAGAGACGCCATGTTCCTGTGAAACATGTTGCTCCGGTCGAACCCGCCGAGCAAAGGACGCTGCCATCGGCCGTCCAGTCCGCCGCTATTCCCAAGAAGAAGGGAAGACCGGTTGGTTCCAAAGATGTTCTGCCCCGGAAGCGGAGAAATCTTGTTAAAAGCGTTTTGCCACATGAGATCATTAAGGATCACGGCGATGTATTAGAAGAGCGCGTTCCAAATGAAATGCCTATTCCTAATCATGCCGATAACCTCGAAATATCCGTCGAGTATGCTAGCTTAGACGATATTTTGAAGCGAAACGAAACTGTCATCGATGATGTGTTCATATACTCAGTGGCCACTGACATTATGAACAATGATGACATGGAACCTCGTAGTGTTGTCGAGTGTCAACGACGAACGGACTGGTCACAATGGAAACAAGCAATCCAGGCTGAACTAGACTCCTTAGCGAAAAGAAGCATGTTTGGACCTGTTGCTCCAACACCACCCAATGTTAAACCAGTTGGTCACAAATGGATTTTCCTAAGGAAGCGTAATGAGAGAAATGAGATTGTGCGATACAAGGCTCGTCTTGTGGCGCAAGGCTTCTCACAACGCCCTGGAATTGATTACGAGGAGACGTATTCTCCCGTAATGGACATCATAACGTTTCGCTACTTAATCAGTTTAGTAGTTTCCGAAAAATTGAATATGCAGCTCATGGATGTGGTCACAGCCTATCTCTACGGGGATCTAGACACAGAGATATATATGAAAGTCCCTGAAGGACTAAAGATGCCTGAATCAAGTAGTTCCCGACCACGGAACGCGTTCTCAATAAGACTGAGGCGTTCGCTATATGGATTGAAACAATCCGGGCGAATGTGGTATAACCGCCTAAGCGAATACTTGATCGGTTTGGGATACGTTAATAACGAACTTTGCCCATGCGTGTTCATAAAGAAATCCACTTCAGGATACGCAATCATCGCGGTCTATGTAGATGACATGAATCTCATAGGAACCGAAAAAGACTTGTCAGAAACTGCTGATATCCTGAAGAGGGAATTCGAGATGAAGGATCTTGGGAAGACACGGTTTTGCCTCGGCCTGCAGATCGAGCACCGTAAAGATGGAATTCTTGTCCATCAAGCAAACTACACCCAAAAGGTGTTGAGACGCTTTAGTCATTTTGACGTTAAGCCGTCCGCTACTCCCATGATTGTCCGCTCTCTAGACATTACTAAGGACCCATTCCGTCCAAAGGAGGACGACGAAGAGATATTGAGTCCTGAGTGCTCTTATCTGGGTGCAATAGGCGCTTTATTGTACTTGGCCCAATGTACTAGACCGGACATCTCGTTTGCTGTGAATTATCTAGCTCGACACAGCACCGCGCCAACACGCCGCCATTGGAATGGCATAAAAGACATTTTCCGCTACCTTAAGGGTACTACGGACTTGGGCTTGTTCTATCCCTACGCGGTTTTGAGTGAGTCCAACGCTCTTGGCACTCGAAGCAACGCGACCCTTGTTGGCTACGCCGATGCGGGATACTTATCTGATCCGCACAAGGGGCGTTCCCAATCTGGTTATGTCTTTACCATTGGGAACACGGCGATTTCTTGGAGGTCTCGCAAACAGACCTTAGTGGCTACTTCAATGAACCACTCTGAGCTACTCGCGCTCTATGAGGCGACTAGAGAGTGTGTATGGCTTCGAGCTGTTATTGGCCATATTCGAAGTACATGTGATCTTCCATATGACCCAGATGAACCTGTTGTCGTCTATGAGGACAATACCGCTGTTATTGATCAAGCGAAACATGGTTACATCAAAGGGGATGCTACCAAGCACATATCGCCCAAGTTGTTCTTTACACATGAACAACAAGCGCTTCAAAAGATTGAAGTGCAACACATTGGATCGAAGAATAACCGTGCAGACTTGTTCACCAAGTCACTGCCAAAACACTCGTTCCAGAAACATGTCAGAGCGATTGGACTTAGGAAGCTTTCAGAGCTAGCCTAAGTGAAACATGTTTCCCGTACCCTGTTGTGTGCATGTGAGGGGGAGCGCCCCAACGAGCGCCTCCAAACGCCCTGTTGTGCGTATATCCCGTGCCCTATCGAGTGCGAGTGGAAAGGGGAGCATCCTGATGTATGCTTGTGTACTCTTTTTCCCTTAGACCAAGTTTTTCCCATTGAGTTTTCCTTGGCAAGGTTTTTAACGAGACACATTTCAAATCTCTTATTCACTAAGGACTATTGTGATCAGGGGGAGTATCCAGTGTATACTTCTAAACCATCGTGTACTCTTTTGTCCTTCGATCAGCGGTTTTTTCCCACTGGGTTTTCCCTGACAAGGTTTTTGACGAGGCACCTTTGCAATGGTTAAGTTTACCCCCATCACACTGACCTGTGTGTACTCTTTTGTCCTTCGACCAAAGTTTTTTTCCCACTGGGTTTTCTTTGGCAAGGTTTTAATGAGGCACAAGTAGGTGGTCATTTTTGAATCTGCAAGCTACAGACCGACAAAGAAGCTCAAAGGTGTTTACATGCAGAGTTTGTGAAGAGCCAAGGGGGAGTGTTGTAATTCATCTCATCATGGTGACTCTTCACCTTTGTAACTCCCAAGTGACTTTTTATTTTGTAACTCCCAACCTCTCTCTTCCTATATAAAGAGAGGTTGGGATGGCTTGTATTGACATATATTGATATAAAGAGAGGTTGAGCTAATTGTCTACAACATGCTTGTAATATTTTAGTATTTTGATCTAATATGGTGCCTTTCTTCTTGGGAGTCCCCTTTTATATTATTACAAGCTTTCATACAGTTGTCATTTAGATTGAGGGAAACATAAAACAAAATGCCAAAGAAAAACACATCAGAACCACAGAAGAACAGGACAGTTTCAACAAAGTTGTTCCTTTCTTCCCCTTATTAATGTATTTCTACATGATCACTCTGTCAAATCTTTAATTTTCAGTAGAGATCTCTATTTTATGAACATAGAAGAAGCATGAACAATGAAACAATTTATTTTTCATTTCTAGTACTGCCTCTATATCTGGACTGATATTTTATTTTGATCTTTGGGTCATGACTGATCATTTAACAAATTTTAACAAAAAAGGGCAATTCTATAGTACTGTCTCTATATCTAGACTGATATTTCATTTTGATATTTGGATCATGACTGTTCATTTGGACTTAATTAGAAACTTTTCAGTATGAATGTTGGACTTTTCTTTTTGAACCATTATAGTACGTTTCTATCTAAGAATAAGTACTATGGGGTATTGTTTAACCATCTGCATATGAATATTTGTGGCAACGTATTTTAGAATGTTGTGAAACAAATATTCTGAAACCCTAGCTAGTTAATTAGTAGTTAGTACTGCCGGTCTAATTAAGGTGCAAGCGAAGTTGATGGCAAAAATTGATAGAATGATGATGAATGGATCTTTCCTTTCTTGAAACTGAAAAATAAAAAAAATGAAAAAACATGTTCAGTCAGTTATAAAAGTATAGAGAGATTTGGTATACACTAAATATTAGATTGTCTCTGTGTATATTTGATTTTGCATGATTTCTTTCAAGAAAGTTGCAAAACCAACTTGATAGCCAACTAAAACTTGGAAACATGTCTACAGATATATGGAAATAAATCCAAATTACTTTCCAATGTAGCTCAGTTAAGCAAATTACATGTCTAAAAATATATCGTGTTCAGAGTTGTGCTATGCAATATCCTAAGAACAAATTACATGTCTTAAATGTGGAATGTTTGTAGCAACATATTTCAGAATGTTGTTAGCAATTTTTGTAGTTGATTTTTTAGCCTCACTCGAGTTTAGCAATTTTTGTAGTTGATTTATTTTATTCAGATTTAGTCTGCTATATGCGGCTTCTGCGCCTGCCAAATTCCTTGCTTGATTTCTTTTTTCAGACTCGCTCTAGTTTTTAGCAATATTTGTAGTTGATTTTTTTCCAGATTTAGTCTGCTATATGTGACATTGCCTGCTGTATGTGGCTCTAAAAATACTTTTTTGTGGCATTTGCGCCTACTATATGTGGTTGCACAGTGGTTTGTTACTTGCTTGGTTGATACCAAGTACACCTGCATCTACGATATGATTGTTTCCTACCTAACATGCCACGATTTGGTTACATACTTACATCGCTAAAAGATGACCCAAATTTCTTAGGCTGCTGATTTGATATTCAATTTTTTCTCATTGTGAAGCAAATATGTTCATGATTCATGTTTTTCTCATTGTGAAGCAAATATTCAGTTTGTTACTTGCCTGGTTGATACCAAGCACACCTACATCCACGACATGATTCAATTTTTTTTCTAATTACTAATCTGAAGTCATTTTTTTCTCTTGGTACTTCTCTTCTTCTTTTCTATTGTTCCTTATGTAAATTCTTAATATTAATGGTTATTTAAGTGTTTTATGATGTTATGATATGTAACTCAATGATATATGCTTGATAATTGATCTATAGATTTTGATTCCAAAATAAAATGATAAGTTTCTTGGATTTTGTCTTTATTGATAACATGATGGACACTTTTCATCGGCCATTTATGCTTGACAGAAGGGACAACACCACTGATGGCCGTCTTTTTATGCTCTTCGTCACAGTCTGCAGATATTTTACTTCCTACAAATACAAGAGCTACAAACTCCAATAAGTGTTCAAAAACAAGATACCTCATATTTCCATTTATCTTAGTAAATGTAAAGACACCTTTTGGCTTTTGAACTAAACTGCAAACATTTGTGTCTTTTTTTCCATTCTTATTGCTTATATTGTAGAAATTCTGGTTTCATTCCTTTCATATAAACACCACAAGTTTGATCTTGTGAATTGATTAAAGGTCCACTTCATAGGTAAATGTTGTGAACGGATGAAGGTCAAGGCTTTAAACATAAGTATATGTGCCTAACAGATCATTTTTAATAAGTGAAGTAGATCAAGTTTTATCTACATGATGCATGACATGAATGATCAAGTTTTATTGACAACTTTTTCTTTTATATATATATATATATATATATATATATATATATATATATATATATATTCTAAACAATCTCTTTATTAATTTACGCATGTCATTAAAGATTGATCATCACCAAGAAGGGAGCTGCATATGCAATTGATCATCAATTTATATTATAGATTACTCTAGGTTTTATGTACCAGCTAGTTTGGATACTCTTTATTTTATAAGTACTCAATATTACTTCTCTTCATGTTATATGTACTAAATTTTGTGGAGCAATATAATTATTTTTATAGGATTGATATAATTACTTTTAATGTTATTGTTGTCTATAATTACTTTAGATTATTTGCTTATATAAAGGTCTTTTAGAATTTGTGAATGTTAGTTCTGGTTTACATTAGAAAGTCGATGGGGGTGTTCTTGGAAGATTAGCACAATCATGCATACCCTCTTCTACAAGAATTATGTGATATTGTATTGTGTGTTCTTGTGTTTCAATGTATAATGACTGACAAAAAAATACTCGTGATAATATTGATTTGCCACAAAATATATAAAGTGTACACTACGGTGACAATATTTACATTCACTAAACATATAAGTATATAGTGACAACAATAAAAGTGTTACTGCAAGTGTTTACAATGATGACATGTACTTGTCACTAAACATATACGTTTATTGTGACAACAATAAAAATGTTACTAAAATTGTTTTGTGATATCAAATGTCGTCCCTGAAATAATTTTTAATTTTTTGTCAAAAAAATGTATATTTATTTTTAGTTACCATAAAATGCTATTTGTGACAATATTGTGCGTCACTTATAATATTTTTAGTGACGCATTTTTTGTCACGGAACGTTTACTATCACTGACAACATATTCTTGTCACAATAGAGAACTTTCTGTGACAACGACTTTTGGTCGTCACTTATACTTTTAGCTACGGAGGTATAGGCTACGAAAGTAAGTCGTCACTGTACTCATCACAGAAGATGTGTTGTGACGAGTTTCATAACTTCTGTGACAACGTTACATGTCACAGAAATCATGTTTTCTTGTAGTGGCTCCAGCATTTTGGAGGCCCTAGACAAGTCCAAAAAATGGGACCTTCATCCCCCTATATAATTTTTTTTATAATACAAAATCCAGCAAATCCAAAATACAATATAAATATTACTAAGCAATTCCAGGTTCGAAATTTATAACAAAGTTTCTGGATGTATTCAGATTTATACTATAATTAACTGGATAGCAGAATATGGATAAAAAAAATCATATACAAAGTAGTCGAAGATGACAAATAGTATGTCAGGGGTCCTAAAGTTTTCTATTGCAAGAATGAAGATAAATATGGATGAAACTTTACAGAAGATGGAATCAGAAATCATGTACAATTTTTTTGGATGCAATAAACCATGAAATTATTCGTATACATTGATAAAAATATAAAAAAATAATTGCCAATAACAATATCACTCAAGGGCCGGACGAGCTCCCTATCCCCACTAGTGCTGACCCTCTCTCACCAAATAAAAACTTATCATAAAAATAAGAGTAACTGCAAAAAAAGCTCAACCCCACTCAAGCAAGGATCAGGCTCCTTCTTATCGTGACTTGTAAAATCGCTTCAGATTTAGTCGCCGCAAAGAAGCAGAAGAAGAAGAAGAAGAAGAAGAAGAAGAAGAAGATATTAGAAATTGAGAGATAGATGATATTAGCGTAGCAAATACAAGCGGAAAGGGAGAGAGAATTTTATTTTTTTCAAATTTTTTGTGGGATAGAGGAGATGAAGAGGCGAGTTAGAAATATGATGACATGTTATATTTTTATTGGTTTTATTTGATTCTTCTCCAGGCAGTTATGTACATCCCATGCCTATAATTCTTTTTACTGGGCCAAAAAAACTGTTGCTTCAAGAAAAAATGGAGGCCCCATTGGGGGAGGAGGCCCTAGGCGGCTACCTAGCCCGTATCCCCTGGAGCCGCCTATGCTCTTAACTTCAACTTGAGAAGTGAGCCCATATAATATGATTATACGCATGAACGTTCACCACCATCTTTCTTGAACCAATTAGTGCCGCCCAAACCAACCCCCGTAACCATAGACTCCGATACTACTTGTTGGGAACACGGTGTGACCTGAATCGGAGTTGGCCCATGAGGTGAGATATTGGATTGGGCTCATATGTCTTAAAAGGTAATTCCCATGTAATACCTAAATAAATCTCAATCATCTATACCTCACGATTCCATATCCTACCCGATGTGGGACTAAATTACCAGCTCCACCGTCACCCCCCTTTTTGAGGGATCAACCAAAAACGTGATACAATCCAAAAATTGTGAGGATGTACAAGCCTCAAGGTGTCCCATCTCTCTTAGGTTGATATGATCCTAATGTTCCTTAAATCGTTCGATAGAATAAGCCTCATGCACAAGTTGTCTAAGACTAATACATGATATACAACTTCTATCAAATAAAAAAATATGAAACAATATCTAATTGTAAAGTAAAATGTTTCTTTCTATCTTTCTTTCAAATCATAGAGCCATATAGCTCTGATCTTCCTTTTATTTATTCTGATGGGCATGGTGTGTTCTTTATTTCTCTTACATAAACATATTATATGAGTACAACACTTTAATTTAACAATTATGTCTCATATTCATCTAAAACAAGCATACAATTCAAGTATATTATTATCATTCTTTATATGCAACAAAATATTAGTTCTTTTAATTCTATAAACAATTTATAACTCAAGCATGCAATTCTTCTATGTTTAACAACATACAACAAATGAATATACAATCATTCTTTCACTAACACACATAGTAACAGCTCTTTTAATTGTACTTACAATCTAAGTTAAGCATGCAATAATTATATCTATCTTTTAACAATTATAACAATAGTTCTTTCAGTTAACAATCTATGATTCAAGCATGTAATTCTTCTCTTTTAATAACATGCGATAAAATATTTGTTAAATGGCTCATTCTTTCTTTATCGAGTATATTAGCAGTTCTTTATTAATATAGAGTCTATAAATTTTTTTTTTTGGTTTATTATTAATAGTGAAAGAATCAGAAAGCGAAATCTTGCCCACTCATCTATGATGAAACGTTTTACTATTCCAATAAAGGAGTTCTTACTGAAAATCTTTCTCTTACTTGAGCCATCAAACTGACATATATAGCAACATAGTGTCATCCCTAGAAGCGGGTCATTACACTCCAATCCCAGAAGGATGGGTTAGCCTTCACAACATGCATTGAGGCGCTTGAGTACAATATTACAAAGATGATGGCTAATCATATGCAGTTGATGAATAGTTTGACAGATACGACTATGATGATCAGACCGGACTGCACCTACTACTCATGCTGCCCTGTCGCTCCTGCTGTCGATGTTGCACCGACAACCCCTGATGCGTCTTCCATGGCTAACGTGCATGGGGTTTGTGAGTTCACTTCTACCGGATATCATGACTCATCTGCAGGTTCCCCCGCCACAACCATCATCACCACCACCAGAGTAGTTCATTTGTACTTGAATTTAGTTATTTAGACAAATTTTGTTTTATATGTATTATAATTGATATTGTATGAAGATTCTACAGTGGGTTGTGATGGTTGTATATATAATTAACATATATTTATTCAATTTTTTTGTATTTTCCAAGAATATTTAGTATTGTTGAAGGTCTAATTGGTCTAATATTCTACAACGGCTGAGTCAACCTAATATATTACAATTTTAGAAGCATGGAAAATATTGCTTTTAGTCCCACATCAGAAAGGAGAAGAATAAAGGGCTCATTCCATTCTATATATAGAGCCCCCTTGACTCCCTTGAAAAGGGCACCAAAAATAAAAAGAAAAAAAATAAAAAGAATCACTCAGTTGAGTCACGTTCGCTGTCATGGCGAGGATAAGTTGGGTTCTGAGTACTAGGCGTCTTCACGGGCTAGTATGAAGAAATCCAAGGCGGCACGGGCCATGCGCTTCAAACGTGCTATGCCAACAGTAAACCAGAGATGCGAGCACAAAAATCATACGCGCTACCGATGGTAAACTGTACAGAATCGTCTCGGGTGCATTTGCACCAGCTATGAGCCGACTCTTAAAGTTCTCCTCCCAATTGGGTGCAGTTATTGCACTTGAACCAAGTCGGGGGGGGGGGGAGGGAATCTCTTGCGGGCCAGACCCCATGCGGCCTATTAAGAATGTCAAAGCTTCCAACTTGGACTCTTCCTACTGTGCACGCACCTTCGGGTGCTAAGTTGAAGAAGTCTAGGGCTATATCGCATATTTTATGCGCGGGCCTGTCATAGCTCGTCCTGTCTCACAGTGCTTTACTAGCCTCGAATTAGGGAGCCAATATGATGGTCCCAAAGTCTTCCTACAACGATCGAGCGCAGTGTTTTACTAGTCGATGATCAGGGACCAAATATGATGGTCCTAAAAGTCTTTCTACAATGATTGAGAGCAAGTCAAGGAGCAAATATGATACCTATGCACCTGGGCGCTCGGGATACCCGGGCCGACAAAACGAATACGAATGTAGATCAATGATATCTGCTATCAACTTGTGAGAGGTGATTACTCACAAATGCAGGAAGAGAGAAGCAACCTTGGCGTGCTATGAGCCCTTTCCAGGACATCACTGCATCCAAGCCATCATCAACTGTCACTGCCATAAGACAGTGGCTCCTCTATCAAGGCAGTCTGTGTTCCAGCGACTGCGACCTACTGTGCCTTTTCAACATCATCTCGGAAACATGATGCCAATTGAAGATGTTGTAACGGCCTGCTCTCAACTAGATGCATTACTCAGATGTCTCAGTTAGGCACATCGTCTCAGTCAAGTGCATAACAATCTTTTGAAGGAGTCCATCGTCAAATCTTCTTTCAACAAGAAAACCAATAATCCACAGTGCCAACACTCGCCAAGGAGAAGGGTCGGTCAAATTCATTTTTTTGAGAATTCAAGAGGGTGACAAACGAAACTCTCTCAAATCGTGACATTCGGCACAGCACCTTCTCCTAGGGCCCCCGTACCCATCCAGCCAGAAGATATCCTTCATGCGGCTTAGTCATGAAACATTCCTCATGCGGCTCGGTTTTGAGATGGCCTCATGCGGCTCGGTCAGAAGGCATTCCTCATGCGACTCGGTCATAAGACATTCCTCATGCGGCTCGGTCATGAGACATCCTTCATGTGGCTCGGTCATGAGACGTTCCTCATGCGGCTCGGTCGTGAGATATTTCTCATGCGGCTCGGTCATGAGACGTCCTTCATGCGGCTCGGTCATGAGACATTCCTTCATGCGGCTCGATCATGAGACATTCCTTCATGCGGCTCGATCATGAGACGTCCTTCATGCGGCTCATGCGGTTCGATCATGAGACATTCTTTCATGCGGCATAGCCATGAGACATTCCTCATGCGGCTCGGTCAGGAGACATCATTCATGCGGCTCACCACAAAAGATTAGTTGATGCACGTGACAAGTTGACCAAGTCTCAACCACCCAGATTTGCTCCAACAAAGAAATCTCAACCAACCACCAGCTGGTAGTCAAAGAGCGAGTCTTCATGTGCTGTTGCAGTCACGTAGCCACGTGGCCATCTATGCGGCTACAATATCCTTTATCTCATAATTACTATAAATAAGGTTGCCAGCCTCGGATTGCCAACCCTTTGCATGGGAGTGGTGCCCTGCTATTTATAGTAATTTTGAGATGAAGGATATTTTAGCCGCATAGATGGCCACGTGGCCATCTATGCGGCTAAAATATCCTTCATCTCAAAATTACTATAAATAGCAGGGCACCACTCCCATGCAAAGGGTTGGCAATCCGAGGCTGGCAACCTTCAAAAGATAATTTCTTCAAGAGCTAAAGACCGCGTCGGATAGTCCAAGGAGTAAGGCAGAGTTGATCTACTTTCTCGAGCCTCCACCGTCACCCCCGAGAATCAAAAACTAAACAATTGTACTTAGATTGCTTCCTAGGATTTTTTTTCTAGGCTTTTCTTTGTACAAGCGAGTTTGTAATCATTTCAGTGTTTCTGTAATACCTGTGTTTGATATTTAATGGCAAACATGATGGCGACTCTACTGGGGACGTCCTTCTTCTCTGATGAGAAGCTGGTGACGCAATCCGACGCGTCCAAGCTCGGCTCTACATAGCAAATGCTTGTGGTTCATTTTGACCAACAAGCCTTCGAAGAAATTCTCTCTGAAGGGAGCGCCAGCCCGTCACAGAAGCGAGCCAACCCAAAGAGAACTCGCAGGACGTCGGGACGTAAAACTGTTGCCCCCGACCAAGTTCTCAAAGAAGCACCTTTTGTGGCCCAAGACGGTAATCGAAGCTCTCATGTGGCTTTGCTTCCGAGCGCAAAGGACCGTACTGTCCCCAAATCCAGCAAAAGAAAATACTACAATGCTGAGTATTTGGGGGCACAAGGGAAATCCATACAGACGAAGAAGAGGTCGTATAAAAGAAATGGGCAGTCTGTCCATGCGGCAGCCAACTCTGGCCGCAGGCAGACAATCCATGCGACAGCCAATTCAGGCCGCATGCAGATGGCCCATGTGGCAGCCAACTCTAGCCGCTTGTAGATGCCCATGCGGCAGGCAACTCTAGCTGCAGGAAGATAGCCCATACGGCAGCCAACTCTAGCCGTAGGAAGATGGCCCATGCGGCAACCAAATCTGGCCGCAGGAAGATGGCCCATGCGGCAGGCAATCCTGGCCATAGACAAAGTGTCTCATGTGGCCATGTCAGAAGCTCTGTATTCGATCGTCTCTCATGCGGACCTGACTCCATGCGGCCCATTGAAAATATAGAATATTCCAATCAGGACTCTTTTTACCATGCGCCTTCAGGTGCTAAGATGAGGAAGTCTAGGACAGTACGGGCCCACCGTCAGCGGGCACCGTTAACAGTTATACGGGCTCCTGATGGAAAGTTATACAGAACCACCCGCGTCAAGTCCCCCAGGGCTAACGGACAGGGTGGATCTTTAAAGTCTCCCTCCAACGATCGAGGGAACCAATATGATGGTCCCAAAAGTCTTTCTACAACGATCGTGCGCAGTGCTTTACTAGCCGGTGATCAGGAAGCAAATATGATGGTCCCAAAAATCTTCCTACAATGATCGAGAGCAAGTGCTTTTACTAGCCTTAGATCAGGGAGCAAATATGATACCTACGCACCCGGGCGCTCGGGATACCCGAGCCCACAAAACGGATACGAAGGTAGATCAATCTGCTATCAACTTGCGAGAGGTGATTACTTATAAACGCAGGAAGGGAGAAGCAACATTGGCGTATGATGAGCCCTTTCCAGGATATCACTGCACCCAAGCTATCATCAATTGTCGCTGCCATAAGAGAGTGGCTCCACTATCAAGGCAGTCTGTGTTCCAGCGACTACGACCTACTGCACCTTTTCAACATCATCTCGAAAATATGATGCCAATTGAAGATGTTGTAACGGCCTGCTCTCAACTAGATGCATTACTCAGATGTCTCAGTTAGGCGCATCGTCTCAGTCAAGCGCATCACAATCTTCTGAAGGAATTTACCGTCAAATCTTATTCGAACAAGAAAATCCATAATCTACAGTGCCAACACTCGCCAAGGAGGAGGGCCGATCAAATTTTTTTTTTCGAGAAGTCAAGAGGGAGACAAACGAAACTCTCTCAAATCGTGACATTCGGCACATCACCTTCTCCTAGGGCCCCCGTACCCATCCAGCCAGAAGATATCCTTCATGCAGCTTAGTCATGAAACATTCCTCATGCGGCTCGGTCATGAGATGGCCTCATACGGCTCGATCAGAAGGTATTCCTCATGCGGCTCGGTCAGGAGACATTCCTCATGCGGCTCGGTCATAAAATGTCCTTCATGTGGCTCGGTCATGAGATATTTCTCATACGGCTCGGTCATGAGACGTCCCTCATGCGGCTCGGTCATGAGACATTCCTTCATGCGACTCGATCATGAGACATTCCTTCATGCAGTTCGGTCATGAGACGTCCTTCATGTGGCTTATGCGGCTCGATCATGAGACATTCTTTCATACGGCTCAGCCATGAGACATTCCTCATGCGGTCCGGCCAGGAGACATCCTTCATGTAGCTCGCCACAGAAGATTAGTTGATGCACATGATAAATTGACCAAGTCTCAACCACCAAGATTTGCTCTAACAAAGAAATCTCAACCAACCACCAGCTGGCAGTCAAAGAGCGAGTCTTCATGTGCTGTTGCAGTCACGTGGCCACATGGCCATCTATGCCGCTCAAAATATCCTTCATCCCGAAAGCATTATAAATAGCAGGGCACCAAACCCATGCAAAGGGTTGGCAATCCGAGGCTGGCAACCTTCATAAGGCAATTTCTTCAAGAGCTAAAGACTGCATCGGATAGTCCAAGGAGTAAGGCAGAGTTGATACACTTTTTCGAGCCTCCATCGACAACCCCCAGAATCAAAAACTAAACAATTGTACTTAGATTATTTCCTAGGATTTCTTTCTAGACACTTCTTTGTACAAGCGAGTTGTAATCAATTTCAGTGTTTCTGTAATACCTGTCTTTGATATTTAAGGGTAAACAATATTCTGGTTATTTTTTTAGATTTTTAGTAAGCATTTTGTGTTGCAAAAGTTCCAATTGGACATGAATGCTATGACAGGTTGTGTCGGGCCTCATATATATAGCGTTATGTGTATTGGGTTTGATTAAATTTGAAATATATTTTTCTAAATATGTTTAATTTAGCAACAAATAGACGATAGACAATGAGATACGGACGACTACTAGGCAGCTTTTACTTTCGTTGCTAACTAAGCGTCAAAAATGAAACCCATGTATCAGAAAACCACATCCGTCGCGTGTCCATTATCAGTTTATCGCTCAGTCGCCAAAAGTCCATTGCTAAGGACATCGAAAGTTTATCGCAGCTAATGTCGACGAACATTTTAAATTGGCGTCATTTGTTAGTCGTCACTCAGTCACCTGTTGTAGGGCCTCGATGAACAGATGCCGAGTCGTCACAGGTTGTCCATCACTCGGTTTTGACTGTCGGTCGGACCAACGATTATACAATAACTTTTGAGTATCGATAATGGATTTTCTAACGACCTTTTTTTGATCTCCTGGTCGTCACTATATATATACATGTATTTTTGTAGTGATTGTCATCTAGCTTTTATGATACGTGGTCCTAGCTACCTCGACTAGAAAGTTTGACACTCACATAAATAACTAGTGCTACAAAGGAGGATGTTTATAAAAACTTTTTTTAGTTTATAGCGGACACAATTATGTAGGGGAAAATATTTTGGAGTCCAGTCTGGATTTGGTAACAACATACTTGTGGAATCCAAATCTTGTTAAATATTTGATTTGATTAGATTTGGATGTCCATAATTGGTGGTGCTATTTTAGATATAATAGGATTCTTATTTTAGAAAATCCTATTATGATCTAAAATAGGATAATTGATGGGTTATTTTAGGTGTAATAGGATTCTTATTTGAGGACATCCTAATTAAGAAATCATATTATGACCTAATTTTCTTATCGTATATATATGGGGTGAGGGTGGAGGCACAAAAAATAAGCACAAAGCACAAAATTAGATATTCGGGGTGCTTGTCCACAAGAAAATCTAAGAGAAACTCCGTACTTTTCTCTTAAGACTTCGCTATCCAAGACAGAAAAAGGAAGAAGATCTAATTGAGGAGTCATCAACTTTGGTTAGGAAGATTACTATGGGTTGGTGAGTGATCTCAATTGTAATCTTCTCTTTTTCTTCTTGAGAGTGGTGAGGGGGTTGAACATATTAGGGCAAAGGGTTCAACGTGAGTTCTGTCAATCTTGTAATTTTATCTGAGTTATTAAAGGTTAGGATTTGTCCAGGTGACGTACGTCACCGCTATATACTTGTCTTCATTTTGTGCTGAGTGTCCGTTAGACAGGGGATGGTTTTGGTTATATTGGTTGGCAATCGCTTCCATACGCGCCCAATAATTGGTATCAGAGTGAAGGTTCGATTCGTTCTGCTCTGACACCCAACAATTGGTATCAAAGCTTTGGAGGTTCTGACAACCATATTTACGGAGCAGATGAACACTCGTATGATCACCCTTACAAAGGAAAAATGGGCAATTTAGAAGCCAAGGATGGAGGATCTACTCTGGTACAAGGACTTGCATGGTCCGTTGGAGGACGACAGCGCAAAGCCAACGAACAAAGCTACTGAAGACTGGAAATGACTAGATCAGAAGGCCATTAGATTCATCCGCCAATGGTTGGATGATTCGGTGTTTTACCACGTGTCCATGGAGAGTTCGACAAAAGCATTGTAGGAGAAGCTGCATTCGTTGTACGAAAGGAAGACGATTGGCAATATGGCATTTCTTATTCGCCAACTCATCAATTTGAAGTACACAGAGGGTGCCCTAGTGGCACAACATCTGAACGAGGTTTAGGGTATCATCAATCAGCTATCTGCGATGAAGATGGTGATTGATGATGAGCTTCAGGCCCTACTGCTCTTGTGTTCTCTGCCGAAAAGCTGGGAGACGGTGGTGTCGGTGAGCAACTCTGTGCCTGATGGAGTTGTTATGATAGAGGAAGTCAAAAGTAGCTTGTTGAATGAGGAGGTCCGGCACAAGCAAGTAAAATCATCGTAGGAGTCTGCTATGGTGACTTCCTAAGATAAGGGAAGACCTAAGTTACAGGCGAGGACAGGTAGGAGTCTCAGGATCTTACGATTGTGGACCGCAAGGAGGACTGCTATTACTGTGGTGAAAGGGGTCATATCAAGAGGAACTGCATAAAGCTCAAAGCTGAGAAGGCCAAATGCAAGAATGATCGGAAGGATCTCACAGTAATAAGATATATCATCATCGCAGCGATCGACGCAGAGGAACCTTGTGGCACGTATCTTGATGGCGACTGCATCGTGGACACAGGGGCATCGTATCACTCCACTCCACATAGAAGGATCTTCACGTCATATCGCGACGGAAGGTTTGGACGTGTGAAGATGAGCGACAAGGGGATGGCTCCAGTTGTAGGCTGTAGTGCCCCATCCCTACATCGTGCCCCGTACTTATCCACGGGGTACGCGAGAAAGGAACACTGTCGCTATCGATTCGGTCGGGACCGATAGGTCGGGATCGACCGAGTCGATCGAACGGGAACGGTTGAATTAAGATCGATTCCTCGTTATGGAATGTATTCTTCGGAACCGTCCCATATTCAGCGGGTTGCACCTCGAGGATTGACTCTGTGGCGGAGTCGGAAGAGACCTCCCGTTGCTCTGCTTTTCACGTCGCTTGCGTTGGTTTTGGCTTTGTTTTCTGAATGCATTTTCGTGAATATTTTCGATGGTTTTCATGGCTTGCATTTCGAACTCGCATTTTCTATCGAACTCCTTGAATAATGTAGTGTTCTAATCGGTTGCTTGTGCGATTTCAGGTAATCACGTAGGCAATGTCTAGCGCGGCCAACATGTTCTCTTGCCGAAGTAAACTCAAAGTGAGTGGCTGACCCTTCTCTTTTCGACCCCTTTTTAAGCAAATCGATAGTGTTGTGCGGATGAAAGAATGAATGCAAGGGCACGGACACGGTGAAATGATCAAGTTTCAAAGAGAATATAGGCTAGACCTTAATAACTAAATATTGTCTGAACTCGGTCATTGGACAACTTGTCGACAAGGTAAAGTTTTCCCGTAACGGCAACCCAAGGCCATGGGACCGTTTCGGCCAAGAAAGGAAATACGGTGTATAGCTGTGCTGGATGATAGCACGGATTAAGCGGGGACTTGCAGCGGGGCTCGCTACTTGCACTGCAAGGGCCCCGGCTAACAAAAGCTACAGAGTCCAGGATGGCTTGTCATGCCAGTGACCAATCACACGTAATATTACACTTGGTATGAAAATGATAAAAATTGACAGGAAAGAACATGGTAAGTTTCATAAGGCTCGACGCGGTCCGCCGTGGTAAGTTCCAACATAAATTACATTATGCTTGTCATTGCTCGTTTGGAATTTATTAGGATGGTTAGAAACATTCATGAACTAAGTCATATAAACTCTTCAACCAAATGAGAGCTTCGAACTTAAATTTGTCATGCACCAGTACAAAGTGTAATGTACTGATCCTCGCTCTCTATGCAGGTACCCCGAATCCCGAAGGGCATGCCACTTAAATCTTAAGGCGGCGTGGACACTTTTGAAGCCTCGTCCGTGTAAAGGCTTGTTTCTGAATTCTTTTTGAAGACTCTGCATTCAGTACAAAAGAAGACCAATGGCGGCTCGGCTTCCCTCGATCGCAGGTGGAAAGTGAAACTATTTTGCTTGTAAAAGGGATGTCATGTATGGAACGACTATCTCATCGGCGTTCGTTTTATAAGTCGAGTCATGTTGTAGCCCGTACGGCAATGAATGTAATAAAGTCAATGTAAATGAAGTTTTATTATCAATGAAAAGTCTACTTCTATTTTAATTGTGTCAATCAATTTTTCTGCGTACTCTAACTTGACGTTGTATTTCGGATAACCTTATGACTATGCCTTGTGCGATCGCAACTTAGGTTCGCACGACATCACGCCCGGGGGACGACTATCGATTCTACCGAATCGGGGCATGACATAGGCATCGGTGATGTGCACTAGATGATGGAGTTTGGTGAGAAACTCGTCCTCAAGGGTGTGCGATATGTATCGAGTTTGTGCTACAACTTAGTTTCGGTAGGGAGGCTGGCAGATGATGGCTATCGCAGTCTGATTTCGATCAAAGCTTGGATGCTTACGAAGGGTTCCCAACAGTTGGCTAGGGGAGATTTGTGTTGTGGCATGTACATGCTTAAACCGTTGAGCTACAGGCAGACCACAAACACCGGATGAATGCTCAAAGGGTATTCGACAGGAGGTGGATCGTTAAGAACTTGCTGATGAGGGACTTCTAGATGCTTTGAGAGTTATGGAGGATTCGGTTCGTCGAGACAAAGCGATGGATGATGATGAGTCAAAGATTAAGGATTAGTCTGTCGGTCCCATGACAGTTGGTCGGTCTCCAGGTGGGGGTTGCTCTACTGATCAAGATTTGGCGATAGGTGGTGTCACGCATAGAACCAGAATACTGGAGAGTAGGGGACAGACACAACCAGCTACATACATTGAAGTGAATCCCACCTCGAAATACGGTCACGGATGTTTAGATGCATGAGGGTTTAACTACAAGCCAACAATCAATTTATAGTCAAAAACAAGCCTAGTGTCTCAATGTCAAGCAAGCAAGCAAATGTAACAAGATGATAGATCATCAGACATACAAAGTAAGACGTCCCATACATTACATATTCAGATGATCATGAAACTAGTCATACAAAATGCAAAGACTAACAAGAGTTAAATTCATACATGATCAACCCTACGATTTGTCAATCATGTTACAGCCCTTAGGCAGACAGGAATGTAAATTCAACACGAGCTAACACTTGCTCGACGGCTAAATGCCTCAAAAAATAATTTACAAAAGAGTGGGAAAACAAAATAAAAACCCACTCGTTGCCATGGTTGTGCCTAGTGTTCACCATCTGGCTAGAAGGCTGGGAGATCCTCGGGAGCTACTCCAAAATCTGACCATACAAAACCAGCTAGGTCAGACCCCAGAAAGAGCAAGTGCCACAAGGAGGCTTCACTTAAGAACTAAAACCAACATGTTAGATCACAAGGCATAAAAATAACAAGAACTTGGAGTTAAGAGAGAAGGGAATAAACGACAAGATAACTGAGGAACTATTCTGGTAACCAAGTTTCAACCCTTAAACCAAATAAGGACCAGAGTTGTAACCCTTCACCTGAACAGAACTCAGTCTCTGACCGATTATCGATCAATTCAAGCATAAACAAGCATGTCCTGAGATAGCCACGTACTGGATCTAGACAAGACTAGACCAGATAGGACCCAATCAACATTTACGGCCAAACAAAGAGTACAACTTGATACTTTAACCAACTAGGGTTATCATAAGCCTAATTACTAGCAAGATGCTACGAGATGTTCCAGCAGTCACAAGCCCTGCAGCTATCCAGGTTATCCAGGCGAGGTTCATATAAGAGTTATCCAGAAGTATTAGGTTACTTGGAGTACAACACATGACAGTGTGCATAATACTTGTTTCAAGAAGTGTCCTACATGACAGTAGGCTAAAAATGTGCCCTACTCGTCGGCAGGCTACAAGTCCATCAGGTGTGGCCGGGATAACAGGATCGCTGTAACTAGAAACATCTCTCTATATGAACTACTTTGATCAATCTAGTTATTAACCTAGTCAGATTCAAAATGAATCCCTGACCGTGGTAACCAGGGATGCAAGTCCTAGACATGATGCGAGACGAGACTGGCAGCTTATACGAGCACATTCAAGAACGATCACCCACGATATGAAGACAAGAGTTATTTAGCAAGTTAAGATAGTCGTCGCAACAACATATCAAGATTATCTTGTTAGGTCACTTATCAAGATTACTTATCTTGTCAAGAGTGCGTCACGACGGACCACTATCAAAAATTATCATGTCAAGTTGCTTGTCAAGAGTGCACCACAACGAGCTACTGTATAATATTATCATATCATGTTAGGTCATATGGTCATGCCGTGTTCATGTAAAGGGTACTTGTATGCTGAGAATTTACTTGACCAAGAGTGCACCACGATGGGCCACTGAAGGGGTTATCAGAGAGGGTACATGCCATTCTGAGATCGTGTTCAAGCTCAAAGCACGGATATGGCACAAATAATAACATTGTACAAGGCTATCATCGGGGTATGCCCATCAAGCTCAAAGGGGGCAAATAGGGTGTCAAGGATAGCATGCGCCAAAGGCCAACTTGGTCTAGGAAGAGCATGTGTCAAAGGATAGTACACACTAGGAGTGGCATACGCCTAAGCAAGGCATGCTCCCAAGACTAGGTGTCTAGGGCCATGCGCCAAAAGTCATGCGCCCACGGCTATGTGCCTGGGGCTACGCGCCTGGGGCATATCGCATCATGAAGAGTCAAGGGTTTGGAAAAGCATATGCCAAAAGCTATGTGCCCGCAAGCATGCGCCTACATGCATGCACCCACAGGATGGAGTCAGGGTATACTTGGAAGAAGTCAAGAGACTAACTTCCAAGGCAAGGTGCGCGCATAAGGAAACCTATGCGCCAAGCAAATGAGACATGGTGCACTTGGCCGCATATCCAGAGCTATGCGCCTATGCAGGGGAGTCCTTGGGCTCATATATAGGGCTATGCACCTAAGCAGAGAGCATGGGCAACTTAGACCCATATAGATGGCTATGCGCCCAAGGAAGAAGTGTTGTGGGCGCATAACAAGCTATGCGCCCAAGAAAGAAGTGTTGTGTGCGCATAACAAGCTATGCGCCCAGCACTGTTATTTTTCCCCAAATTCGAGAACTAGTGTTCATGAACCCATAAACTTCCTAAGTCCACAAATCACTCAAAGCAAATCGAAATTTGGGTTTTCAAAGGTCTAACTTGAGTAAAATCAAATTCTCTACAATATGGAACAATCAAAACTTGATAATAATGAAGTTTGATAGATCAAAACCCAAGAAAACCAAGATTTGCATAAACTTCGATCTACAAGAAATCATTCTCTAAAACTAAAAATGCTAAGTACTAAATAGTCTTAGAAGTTTATAGGGAAGACAATGGAATAATAAAAATAGAGTTCCTTCATAACGCAAGTTGTACTTACCTAAGCTTCCACTAGGTTGGTGGGAGAGTAATGGAGGAAGAAGAAGAAGTAATGAATAAAGAGAGAGAAATAAGGGGTGGTTCGGCTTTAAAGGGGGGTTTACTCATAATGAACCAAGCCCAATCAAACCAAGCCAAACCAAAATAAACCAAGCCAAGTCATGACCAATCAAGACTAGGCTAGCAAGTCAAGTCCAACTATGGGTCACCTGACAAACGTCAGAGATCTCATATACGTATACGGGAATACGTATAACGGGAAACGGAAGTGACAACTCTACCCACTTTAAAAGAATTTCGTCCTTGAAATTTTAATCAAGAGGCTAGAAAGGTCGGAGCAAGCTATACTAACGCACAAGCAATCTACGACTATCAATTTAATCAAGCAATCATTCACGCAAGCGAGGAATTTAAAAGCATAAGGCATAAGGAAGATATTATACCTTACGAGTCAAATAGGTGTGGATATCGCGAGCGGATATCATCCTCACGCTCCCACTTTGACTCACCAAAAGAGTGGTGACCCCAAGCAACATAGACTAAACTAATAGTCTTATTCTTGAGTACCTTCTCTCTCCGGTCTAATATGTATACGGGCCTTTTCTCAAACGAAAGGTTGGTACCAACAACCAATTCTGAATGATCAAGGATATGGCTTGGATCTGGGATATACCGTCGCAATTAGGATATATGGAACATGTCATGTAACTCACGTAGCGACGGTGGAAGAGCGAGACGATATGACACATCACCTACTTGCTCGAGGATGTCAAACGGCCCTATATACTTAGGACTAAGCTTTTCCCGTACGCCGAATCGAATGATGCTACGGGTAGGCGAGATCCTAAGGAATACGTAGTCGCCGATAGAAAATTCTAGGGGACGCCGATGAGAATCAGCCCAATGACGCTAGCGATCTTGTGCAACACGAAAATGATTTCTAACTTGTCTGATCACCTCAACAGGCTATATAATCATCTCTGGACCAAACATCTGTCTCTTGCTGACATCGTCCCAGGCTAAAGGTGATCTACACTTTCTGCCATACAGGGCCTCAAAAGGTGCCATCTGGATACTGGCCTGAAAACTATTATTGTAAGAGAACTCCACGAGATACAGGTGATCTTCCTACAAACCACCGTAGTCCAGTGTATATGATCGTAACATATCTTCAAGAGACTGAATCGTACGTTCTAACTGACCATCTGTCTGCGGATGATATGCTGAACTGAACTTGACACGAGTCTCCAAACTCTTTTAAAGACTCCGCCAAAAGTACGATGTGAATCTTAAATCTCTGTCTGATATGATAGTAACTAGCACTCCATACAATCTGACAATTTGTCTGAGGTATACCTCTGCTAGCTGATCCATTGACTGACCAATTCTGAAGGAAGAGAAAATAAGGTACTTTTCTTGAGACGATCAACGATAACCCATATAGCATCCCTGCCAGCCGGAGATTTAGGTAACCCAGTTACAAAATCTATGGTTATATGCTCCCACTTCCACTTCGGGATCGATAATAGTTGAAGAAGTCCAGCTGGTCTCTGATGTTCAACTTTAACTTGTTGGCAAACTAAACATCGGAAGAAAAACTGGACTATCTCTCCCTTCATGCCATTCCACCAGAAGTACTGACGGATGTTTTGGTACATCTTTGTGCTACCGAAATGAATTGAATACTGAAAACTGTGAGCCTCTGCCATGATCTCCTGTCTGATATCACCACTCGGTACATAAAGACGCCTTCCATGAAGGAGCGTACCATCTTCATGAATGCATAACTCGGGTCTTCGTCCTTCTTCACCAGCCCTGAGCCGCTGTAGCTTGGAATCTGCTGATTGTGCCATCTTGATTCTCTCAACTAGGCTGGACTGAACTTGCATGTTGGCCATCAATGCCACATTGGCAGGGAGAACTATCTTTATCCCCATCTGTTGAAGGCCTGCTACTAACTCTGGTTGCGCTGTTAGAAAATAAACTCCAGCTCTTCTGCTCAATGCATCTGCTACTACGTTGGCCTTTCCAGGATGATACTGCAGGTTGACGTCATAATCCACAAGTAGCTCTAGCCATCTCCTCTGACAAATGTTAAGATCCTTCTGAGTAAACACATACTTAAAACTCTTATGGTTGGTGAAAATCTCTATCCGATCTCCATATAGGTAATGTCTCCATAGCTTAAGTGCGCTAAATACCACTGCTAACTCCAAATCATGGGTTGGATAATTTTTCTCATGATCACGAAGCTGACATGATGCATAAGCTACTACCTTACCATGCTGCATCAAGACATATCCTAATCCCTTGTCGGAAGTGTCACAATAGACTACAAATCCTCCAGTCCCATCTGGAAGCGTGAGAATGGGTGCCGTCATCAAGCCTCGCTTCAACTTCTCAAATGAACTCTAACACTCTGCTGTCCAAGCAAACTGTATATACTTGCGGGTCAACTGCATCAGGGGCGCTAAAATCCTAGCAAAGTCTGATATGAAATGCCGATAATAGCCGACCAATCCAAAAAAACTACGAACTTCTGCTACAGTACTGGGAACTGGCCATGACTCTATAGCCACTATCTTTTGGGTGTCCACTTCCACTTCAACTCTGGTAATGATGTGACCCAAGTACGATATGCGGTCAAGCCAAAACTCGTACTTACTGAACTTTGCGTACAACTAGTGCTCTCTGAGAATCTGAAGAAGCACTCGAAGATGCTGCTCATGCTCCGCTTCATACTTGCTATAGACCAAGATGTCGTCTATAAATGCTATCACAAACTGATCTATATAAGGAATGAAGATACGATTCATGAGGTCCATGAATACGGCTGGTGCGTTGGTTGCTCCAAACGGCATAACAAGGACTTCCAATGCCCATATCTGGATCTGAATGCTGTCTTCTAGATGTCTTGCTTTCTGACTCTGATCTAATGGTACCCTGATCGTAAGTCAATCTTCTAGAATACTGTCGTTCCCCTGAGCTGATCAAATAAGTCATCGATCCTTGGTAGGGGATATATGTTCTTGATTGTTACAGAGTTCAAGGTATGTTAATCAACACATAATCTTGACGTACCATCTTTTTTTTCACAAGAAGCATCGGGGCTCCCCAAGGCGATCCGCTAGCACGAATGAATTCTTTGGTTCTGAGTTCTTCAATCATCTTTTACAAAATCTCCAACTCCGAAGGTGCTATCCTGTAGACTCTCTCTGATATCGGTGCCGTCCCTAGAAGCAAATCAATGGTGAACTCTCTCTCTCTGGGGGCATGCCTGAAAGTTCTTCGGAAAATACGTTAAGGAACTCTTCAACGACTCTGGGAAACTGAACTGCCTCTGCTGCTGCCATCCGCAATACTGGTGGAGAAGGTTCTACTTCGTCTCTGGAAAATAAAAACTCTGGTTCGCCTGGAATACCAAAAATAATCCTGCCAATATGGTAGTCTATTCTTGCGTATTGCTCCTTCAACCAATTCATTCCTAGGACCACATCATAGTCGGCCATCAAAAATTCTATCAACCTAGCGGAGAACTCTCTACCGCTAACTATGATTCTATAGGAGGAAAAGACTCTATCTACTCCCACAAGACCACTACCAGTAAGTATATTGAGTCTTACTAATAATGACTCGGGCTCTAGTCCTACTCGTGTTGCGAATCATGCAGACATAAATGAATACGATGCACCCGAATCAAATAATACTGATGCTGGAAAAGAGTTGACGAGAATGGTACCTGCCACCACCTCACCTGATGCTAATTCTTCCTCTACGGTCAGAGCACTCGCTTGACCTTGCCCTATAGCTGCTGGACCCCTCTACTAGAAATCTTTTTGCCTGTTCTGCATCTGAGCTTGGGCCAGAGCATACAACTATGGCCTTTGCTGCTAGAAAACTTGAGCCTAAGGCGACAATGGCATTGGAAACTGGTACTGCTGCTGCACTGGGGCTAGTGTTGAGGCTGGTCCCCTAACCGAGGGACTAGTTAGGTTTGATGACGATGAACTAGCTCTATTCGGACAGGACCCTACCTTGTGGTCCGGTGCCCCACAAGCTAAGCACAATCTCTGTGCTCTGCGACACTCTGAAATAACATGTCCTAGCTTCCCACAATAAGAGCAGCCCATTACGGAAGTCTGCTTCTGTTGCTGAGGGTACGTCGGTGTTGAATGCTGAACCGACGTAACTGAATTTTGTCCTTCAGGGAACTCCAATAGACAAAGCCCTAGCTGACGGGGCTGGTGTTGAGGATAGACTCATCTGCCCATGGGACCTCTTCCTGCTTTCGGTTCTATCTACTATCCTTCGAGAGGTATACTCATTCCTCCTGGCTGCTCTCAAGATAACATCAAAAGTCTGATACTTGAACTGCTCCACAGCTGGAATAATCTCTAGGTGGAGTCCCTGCTGAAACCACTGCGCTCGATTCAACTCGGTTGGCACTAAGGTGGGAGCAAACCAACTCAGTCTTGAAAACTCGGCTGCATATCCGTCGACCGTTCTACTCATCTGCTTCAAATTGGTAAATCTAGTCTGTAGATCATATCAAGCCACTACATCAAAGTACTTGGTCTAAAATATGTCACTGAATATCGCCCATGGGACAGGCGTCGCCAATCCAACTTGCTAACATCGCCCACCAGGTGCGGGCTAAGTCCAATAACAGTAGGCGCACTACGGTCACCTTTTCTTCCTCTTGAGTCTCGGCTGCTTCCAAGATAATCTCGATGTCCTCGAGCCAGTCATCAGCTGCAATCGCGTCCTCGCTACCGTCAAAGAATGAAGGATTCAGGCGCTTGAAATTGTTGGTTGTACTATTACCTTCATAACCCACTCTGCCCATGGCTA
The DNA here is from genome assembly GCA_029216955.1 of Iris pallida. Classification (NCBI taxonomy): domain Eukaryota; kingdom Viridiplantae; phylum Streptophyta; class Magnoliopsida; order Asparagales; family Iridaceae; genus Iris; species Iris pallida. The sequence goes on from JANAVB010040818.1 coordinate 30,280,867, forward strand.
ACTCTACTATCTGGTACAGGGCATCACCTCGACGATCCTGTGTCACCCTCATTTCCCGTATTTTCTCATATTTCGTATTTATACTCGTATCTGGATTTTGGCATGTATTTTTATTTTTTTCAACTTGTGGAAATTTGGTATTTCTCGTATTTTGGGTTTTGACATGGCTCGGTTATAATTGGATTGGGTTTGGTTTGGTTTAATGAGTATTGGAACACCTTAGCCTATACTCCACCCTCAACACACCACATCCCACCCTCTTTAAAACTCTACCAACCTTTTCTCTCTCCTCATAAACCTCTATTAATTTTTTTTTCTCCTTCCTCTATACAACACTCTTCTCCTTCCTCTCCACAACACCCATCCATAGGCAAGTGCACCTTGCCACCACATGAGAACCCTATTTTATTTGTCCATTTGCTAGTTTAGGACATGGTGATCAACATTAGAACTTGGTATTTTGTGATTTGGAGTCTCCATTGTTCTAGATCTAAGTTTTTCCTATTTTCGGTTTTGCATAGTTTTAATCTATTTAAGTTAGATTTTTATGGATTTTGATGTTTCCATGTGGAAGAGAGTTTAATTCCACCCTGGTTGGAACTTTAGAAATTCGGATTTGGAGTTCGGATGGCCAAGTTGTGATGCTTTGAAGTTTTGGGAGCCATTGGAGCTTCTTCTCAGCCATGGAGAAGAAGACCCTTTCCCTGCGTGCGTGCTTTTGCACGTACGAAGCTCTCCTGCGTGCGTGCTTTTGTGCGTACGCAGCTCTCCTGCGTGCGTGCTTCTGTGCGTACGCAGCTCTCATGCGTGCGTGCTTTTGCGCGTACGCAGCTCTCATGCGTGCGTACTTTTGCGCGTACGCAGCTCTCATGCATGCGTGCTTTTGTGCATACGCAGCTCTCATGCATGCGTGCTTCTGTGCGTACGCAGCTCTCATGTGTGCGTGCTTTTGTGCGTACGCAACTCCCCTGCGTGCGTGTTTTGTGCGTACGCAGCTCTCATGCGTGCGTGTTTTGTGCGTACGCAGCTCTCATGCATGCGTGCTTTTGTGCGTACACAGCTCCCCTGCATACGTGTTTTGTGCGTATGCAGCTCCCCTGTGTGCGTGCTCTTGCGCGTACGCTGCTCCCTGCATGCGTGCCCTTGTGCGTACGCAGCTCCCCTGCGTGCGTGCCCTTGTGCGTACGCTGCTCCCCTGACCCCTTGCTTAACCCATTGGCTCTTGGAGTATTGGTTTTATTTCTTGACTTGGTTTCTCTTTTGTGGATTGGGTTTTCCTGAGATGTGTTCAACACAGCGCTACTACCTTGACCCGACACGGCCTAACACGGTTTTCAAGTAATTGTTTATGACTAGTACGATTCTCGGGGTTTTCTGTGGATTATGATTTTGGTATTCTCTGATCTCCTTGCTAGTGACCCAGTGGGGTGCACACATAACTTGTAACTTCTATTTAATCCTTGTGACTTGATAACTGGATAGTGGCCGTGGCGGCGCACTCCTGACTTGTAGCATGACTTGATAACTTAACGCTGTTGCGACGGCTAACTTAACTTGACCTGCCTTGACACCGTGGGTAGTTCTTTCTTGCTTGCTTGTTAAATCCACTTGTCTTGTCTTGCATCATGTCTAGGATGGAACTCCTGAGTACCACGGTCAGGAGTACCTACTAAAATGGATTAAGGTTAATAACTAGAATAACGCAGTAGTCATGAAGAGATGACATAGCTACAGGTAATCCCGTTACCTGGGCGCTCTTAGGATCTGTAGCCTGCCGACGAGTAGGGCACATTTCCAGCACACTGTCATGTGTTGTACCTTCTAAGTCACCTAAGGGTACATGCGTTCCTGGACGATGTACCCACCTGAATTCAACCCCTAATTTTCGACCTGGGTAACCTGGATGGTCTGCAGGGCTTGTGGCTGTAGAATATTCTCATTGCATCTTGTTAGTAATTAGGCCTGTGATAACCCTAGTTAGTTAAAGTAGTAAGCCATAGTATCTGCTTGGCCGTGATTGATTGAATGAGGTATAACCAGTCTAGCCATGTCTTGATCCAGTACAAGATTGCTTCCTGTCTTGATTTCTTACATTATTATCTTGCCGATAAATGGTGGAAACCAAGTTCTGTTCAGGTGAAGGGTTACAACCCCGGTCCTTGTTTGGTTTACGGGTTGTAACCTGGTTATCGGAATAGTTCCATGGTTATCTCATCGTATATCATCCTGACATGTTTTCGTAGATTTTAGTTTTAATATTAGATTTTCTTGTGCTAATTGCTGGCTTTTGTTCTTATTTCGTGGCCCCCTTGTGGCACTTGCTCTTTCTGGGGTTGATCCAGCTGGTTTTGTGTGGCCAGATTTTGGAGCAGCTCCCGAGGATCTACCAAGCTTCCAGCCCAATGGTGACAACTAGAGGGAACCCGGGCTAAGAGTGGGTTTTCCTTTTTTGTCTTGCCCACTTCATTGTAAAACTATTCTTTTGAAGCGTTTAGCCGACGAGCATCTGTTAGCTCGATGTACTTTACTTACTGTCTGCCTACGGCTATGAACATGATTAACAAATCCTAGGGTTGATCATATACGACTAAACTCTTGCTAGTCCTAACATTTTATAACGACTAGCTTCATGATCAGCTGAATAAGTAATATTTGGGACGCCTTATTATTGTATATTTAATGATCATACATCTTGGGACCTTACTTACTTGCTTGTGATTGAGACATTAGGCTTGTTCATGACCATAAGAGACTGTTGGCTTGTAGCAAACCCTCATATATCTAGACAGTCGTGACCGTATATCGAGGTGGTTTCCATTTTAATATACGTAGCTGGCTATGTCTGCCCCCGCTCTCCAGTATTCTGGTTCTGGGGCGTGACATGGTTTAAGTGGTGGCCCATGCAGGTCTTGTAAATCAAGATATGTGGGGGTTTACCAGATAGATGTCACATTCAGTACTCATCCTTGATCTCTGATAGTATCCTCTGAATCCCTGGATTCTTGCCCTGATCCTGTGTTTATATCATTGATCCGTCCTGGTCCTTTCCTTATTGTTTTCTGTGTCGTCTTCTTCAGCGGCACTGTACCTGGTCCTGCCGATCAACGAGGTAGAGCACTTCCCGTGGGTCAGCAGCAACCCGGAGATCAAGCCCAGTATTCCGGGGTAGCCTCCAGAGTTGTGTCTACTGGGGAGAGTCACCAGTTCGGCCCGCCCAGCCCGCAGGGCCAGATGATGGTACCTTAGTAGGCCTCATCAGAACCTTGATAGCTTTCCAGGATCGTCGAAGCGACGCCCTGCACCAGACAGTTCAAGATGCTTTGACCCGAGGCGGACATCCAGGGAACCAGGCACCAAACAGCTTCAAGCGATTGAACCCTCCTTTCTTCGACGGCAGCGAGGATGCGATTGCCGCGGATGCATGGCTTCAGGATACCGAGGTGATTCTGGAAGCAGCTAGAACACCCGAGAATGAGAAGGTAGCGGTGGTACGCCTGCAGGTGTTGGACTTGGCTCGCAGTTGGTGGGCGGCGCAAGCCATGGGATTAGTGGCATCCATTGCTTGGGCAGTATTTAGATAGGGATTCCAGACGAAGTATTTCGATGCTGTGGCTCGGTACGACCTGCAGACCAGATTTACCAACTTGAAGCAAGGAGGCAGAACAGTCGACAGTTATGCATCGGAGTTTTCTAGACTCAGTAGGTTTGCCCCCACCTTGGTGGCGACAGAGTTTGATAGGGCCCAGCGGTTCCAGCAGGGACTGCATTTGGAGATCTTGTTGGCGGTTGAGCATTTTGAGCACCAGACGTTCGATGCAGTCTTGAGAGCAGCTAAGAGGCATGAATACACCTCCCAGAGGATCGTGGATAGGACCGGAGGTAGGAAGCGGTCCCACAGTCAGATGCACCAATCATCAGCTCCAGCCCCGGCAGCTAAGGGATTGACCATTGAAACTCCGAGGCGGGCGGCCTCAGTAACATCGGTTCAGCATTCAACCCCGACGTACCCGCAGCAGCAGAAGCAGAAGCAGACTTCCGCGATGGGATGTTCTCATTGCGGGAAGCCCGGGCATATGGTGGCAGACTGTCGCAGGACGCAGAGATTGTGCCTGGCTTGTGGAGCAGCAGATCATAGGATAGGGGCTTGTCCGAATAGGGATGGTTCATTAGCATCCAACCCTTCTAGCTCTTCGGTGAGAGGACCGGCCCCAGCACCTGTTCAGCAGCAGCAGTATCAGTCTTCGAGACCCTTGCCGCCTCAGTCTCAGGCATTCCAGCAACAATACTCCCAGCAGTATGCACAAGCCCAAGCTCAGACCCAAAATAGGCAAAAAGGTTTCTAGCAGAGGGGACCAGCAGCCAGAGGACAAGGTCAGGCCATGATGATGGCTATGGAAGAAGAAGTTGCACCAGGTGAGGTTGTGGCAGGTACTAATCTCGTCAACTCCTCTCCAGCGTCTGTATTATTTGATTCTGGTGCATCGCATTCATTTATGTCTGTACGATTCACAATACGGATAGGGTTGGAGTCCGAGCCATTATCAGTGAGGCTCAATATACTTACTGGTAATGGCCTTATGGGAGTAGATCGAGTGTTTTTCTCGTGTCGGATCGTAGTTAGCGGTAGGGAGTTCGCTGCTAGATTCATAGAGTTTCCTATGGCAGACTATGATGTAGTCCTAGGCATGGATTGGTTGAGGAATCAGTATGCTAGGATAGACTGCCATATTGGCAGAGTTGTCTTTAGTATCCCCGGCGAGCCAGAGTTTTCGTTTTTCAGAGGCGCAGTGGAGCCATCTTCCCCAGCATTGCGTATGGCAGTAGCAGCAGTGCAGTTACCTCGGATAGTTGAAGAGTTTCCAGATATCTTTCCAGAGGAGCTTCCAGGGATACCGCCGGAGCGGGAGATTGAGTTCACTATAGACTTGATTCCCGGGACAGCACCAGTATCAGAGCGAGTCTACAGGATGGCGCCTTCAGAGTTGGAAATTTTATACAAGATGATTGAAGAACTGAGGACCAAGGGATTCATCCGTGCTAGTGGATCGCCTTGGGGAGCCCCAATACTTCTTGTGAAAAAGAAGGATGGTACGTCCAGGCTATGTGTTGATTATCGTACCTTGAATTCGGTGACAATCAAGAACAGATACCCTCTTCCGAGGATAGATGACTTGTTTGATCAGCTCAGAGGGGCTTTAGTGTTCTCGAAAATTGACTTGCGGTCGGGATACCACCAGATCAGAGTCAGAGAGCAGGACATCCCGTAGACAGCATTCAGATCGAGGTATGGACATTGGGAGTTCCTTGTTATGCCCTTTGGAGCGACCAATGCGTCGGCCGTATTCATGGACCTCATGAATCGCATTTTCATGCCTTACTTAGATCAGTTTGTGATCGTGTTCCTGGATGACATCCTGGTCTACAGCAAAAGTGAAGCAGAGCATGAGCAGCATCTCAGAGTCGTCCTCCAGACGCTTAGGGAGCATCAGTTGTACGCCAAGTTCAGTAAATACGAGTTCTGGCTCGATCGTATTTCATACTTGGGTCACATCATTACCCGTGGAGGAGTGGAAGTGGATCCCCAGAAGATTGTGGCTATCGAGTCATGGTCGGTACCCAGCTCAGTGGCAGAGGTTTACAGCTTCCTTGGATTGGCCGGCTACTACCGGCGGTTCATTTCAGATTTCACAAGGATTTCAGCGTCGATGACCCAGTTGACCCGCAAGGATGTACCATTTGTTTGGACAGCAGAGTGTCAGGAATCGTTTGAGAAATTGAAGCGAGGTTTGATAATGGCTCCCATTCTCACCCTTCCAGATGGGACCGGAGGATTCACAGTTTATTGCGACGCTTCAGGCAGAGGATTGGGGTGTGTCTTGATGCAGCATGGGAAGGTAATATCTTATGCGTCACGTCAACTACGTGATCATGAGAAGAATTACCCGACCCACCACTTGGAATTGGCGGCGGTAGTGTTTGCCTTGAAGTTGTGGAGACACTACCTGTACGGAGACAGAGTGGAGATCTTTACTGATCATAAGAGCCTGAAGTATGTTTTCACCCAGAAGGACCTTAATATACGGCAGAGAAGATGGCTCGAGCTACTGGTGGACTATGATGTGGATTTGCAGTATCATCCCGAAAAGGCCAACGTTGTAGCAGATGCATTGAGCAGGAGAGCCGGAGTTTATTTTCTGACGGCGCAACCAGAATTATTGGCAGATCTTCAGAAGATGGGAATTGAAGTGGTTCTTCCAACCAGCGTGACATTGATGGCCAGCCTACAGGTTCAGTCCAACATAGTTGAGAGAATCCGGGTGGCGCAGTCAACAGATTCCAAGATCCAACGACTCAGAGCAGAGTGTGAAGCAGGAAGAAGGCCAGAGTTATGTATCCATGAAGACGGTACACTTCGGCACGGCACTCGTCTTTGTGTACCCAGTGGAGATATCAAACAGAAAGTCATGGCAGAAGCCCACAGTTCGCAATATTCTATTCATCCGGGTGGTACGAAGATGTACCGTGATATTCGTCAGCATTTCTGGTGGAATGGCATGAAGAAGAAGATAGCCCGGTTTGTCTCTCGGTGTTTAGTTTGCCAATAGGTTAAAGCTGAACATCAGAGGCCCGCTGGACTTCTTCAACCCTTACCGATCCTAGAATAGAAATGAGAACATATAACCATGGATTTTGTGACCGGATTGCCCAGATCTCCGGCCGACAAAGATGCTATTTGGATAATTGTGGACAGGCTTACCAAGGTGGCACACTTTCTCCCATTCAGAGTTGGACAGTCGACGGCACAGTTAGCAGAGATATATCTCAGGCAAATCGTCAGGCTTCACGGTGTGCTAGTCAGCATCACCTCGAACAGGAATTTAAGATTCACATCACACTTTTGGCGCAGCTTGCAGAAGAGTTTGGGGACTCGCCTTCAATTCAGCTCAGCTTATCACCCGCAGACGGATGGTCAATCAGAGCGCACAATCCAGACCCTTGAAGATATGTTGAGATCCTGTACCCTTGACTTCGGTGGTTCATGAGAGAATCATCTGCACCTGGTGGAATTCTCGTACAACAACAGTTATCAGGCCAGTATCCAGATGGCACCTTTCGAGGCTCTTTATGGAAGGAAGTGCAGATCCCCGCTAGCATGGGACAATATCGGGGAGAGGCAGATGCTCGGACCCGAATTGATTTCCCAGACGGTTGAAGTGGTCAGGAAGGTCAGAGATCACCTCCGAGTTGCCCAGGACCGCCAGCGCCATTGGGCCGATGCTCATCGACGTCGCTTAGAATTTGCTGTCGGCGACCATGTATTCCTTAGGATCTCGCCTAACCGCGGCGTCATTCGCTTTGGCGTGCGGGGAAAGCTTAGTCCTAGGTATATAGGACCGTTCGATATTCTAGAGCGAGTAGGAGATGTATCCTATCGTCTCGCTCTTCTGCCGTCACTAAGTGAGGTGCATGATGTATTCCATGTGTCCCAATTATGACGGTATATTTCGGACCCGAGCCACATCCTAGACCATTCGGAATTGGTTGTTGGTACCAACCTTTCATATGAGGAGAGGCCCGTGTCTATATTGGACCAGAGGGAGAAGATACTCAAGAACAAGACTATTAAATTAGTCCGTGTTGCTTGGGGTCATCACTCTCTAGGTGAGTCAACGTGGGAACGTGAGGACGACATCCGATCGCGATATCCCTACCTGTTTGACTCGTGAGGTATAATGTCTTTCTTATGCCTTACGTTTTCCCTTCCTTGCTTGTATTGTATGATTGTATGATTGAACTGCTTAGTGTAACTTGCCTGTGCCTAATATAGCTTGTCGTGACAATCTCTAGCTCCTTTATTAAATTCCGAGGACAGAATTCTTTTAAGGTGGGTAGAGTTGTCACCCTCATTTCCCGTATTTTCTCATATTTCATATTTATACTCGTATCTGGATTTTGGCATGTATTTTTATTTTTCTCAACTTGTGGAAATTCAGTATTTCTCGTATTTTGGGTTTTAACATGGCTCAGTTTTAATTGGATTGGGTTTGGTTTGGTTTAATGAGTATTGGAACACCTTAGCCTACAATCCACCCACAACACACCACATCCCACCCTCTTTAAAACTCTACCAACCTTTTCTCTCTCCTCATAAACCTCCATTAATTTCTTCTTCTCCTTCCTCTACACAACACTCTTCTCCTTCCTCTCCACAACACCCACCCATAGGCAAGTGCACCTTGCCACCACATGAGAACCCCATTTTATTTGTCCATTTGCTAGTTTAGGACATGGTGATCAACATTAGAACTTGGTATTTTGTGATTTGGAGTCTCCATTGTTCTAGATCTAAGTTTTTCCTATTTTTGGTTTTGTATGGTTTTGATCTATTTAAGTTGGATTTTTATGGGTTTTGATGTTTCTATGTGGAAGAGAGTTCAATTCCACCCTGGTTGGAACTTTGAAAATTCGGATTTGGAGTTCGGATGGCCAAGTTGTGATGCTTTGAAGTTTTGGGAGCCATTGGAGCTTCTTCTCAGCCATGGAGAAGAAGACCCTTTTCCTGCGTGCGTGCTTTTGCGCGTACGCAGCTCTCCTACGTGCGTGCTTTTGCGCGTACGCTGCTCTCCTGCGTGTGTGCTTTTGTGCGTACGCAGCTTTCATGCGTGCATGCTTCTGTGCGTACGTAGCTATCATACGTGCGTGCTTTTGTGCGTACGCAGCTCCCCTGCGTACGTGTTTTGTGCGTACGTAGCTCCCCTGCATGCGTGTTTTATGCGTACGCAGCTCTCATGCGTGCGTGCTTTTGTGCGTATGTAGCTCCCCTGCGTGCGTGTTTTGTGCGTACGCAGCTCCCCTGCGTGCGTGCTCTTGTGCGTACGCTGCTCCCTGCATGCGTGCCCTTCTGCATATGCAGCTCCCCTGCGTGCGTGCCCTTGTGCGTACGCTGCTCCCCTGACCCCTTGCTTAACCCATTAGCTCTTGGTGTATTGGTTTTATTTCTCGACTTGGTTTCTCTTTTGTGGATTGGGTTTTCCTGAGATCTGTTCAACACAGCACTACTATCTTAACCCGACACGGCCTAACACGGTTTTCAAGTAATTGTTTATGACTAGTACGGTTCTCAGGATTTTCTGTGGATTATGATTTTGGTATTCTCTGATCTCCTTGCTAGTGACCTAGTGGGGTGCACACATAACTTGTAACTTGTATTTAATCCTTGTGACTTGATAACTGGATAGTGGCCGTGGTGGCGCACTCCTGACTTGTAGCATGACTTAATAACTTAACGCTGTTGCGACGGCTAACTTAACTTGATCTGCCTTGACACCGTGGGTAGTTCTTTCTTGCTTGCTTGTTAAATCCACTTGTCTTGTCTTGCATCATGTCTAGGATAGAACTCCTGAGTACCACGGTCAGGAGTACCTACTAAAATGGATTAAGGTTAATAACTAGAATAACACAGTAGTCATGAAGAGATGACACAGCTACAGGCAATCCCGTTACCTGGGCGCTCTTAGGATCTGTAGCCTGCCGACGAGTAGGGCGCATTTCCAGCACACTGTCATGTGTTGCACCTTCTAAGTCACCTAAGGGTACATGCGTTCCTGGACGATGTACCCACCTGAATTCAACCCCTAATTTTCGACCTGGGTAACCTGGATGGTCTGCAGGGCTTGTGGCTGTAGAATATTCTCATTGCATCTTGTTAGTAATTAGGCCTGTGATAACCCTAGTTAGTTAAAGTAGTAAGCCGTAGTATCTGCTTGGTCGTGATTGATTGAATGAGGTATAACCAGTCTAGCCATGTCTTGATACAGTACAAGATTGCTTCCTGTCTTGATTTCTTACATTATTATCTTGCCGATAAATGGTGGGAAACTAAGTTCTGTTCAGGTGAAGGGTTACAACCCCGGACCTTGTTTGGTTTACGGGTTGTAACCTGGTTATCGGAATAGTTCCATAGTTATCTCGTCGTATATCATCCTGACATGTTTTCGTTGATTTTAGTTTTAATATTAGATTTTCTTGTGCTAATTACTGGCTTTTGTTCTTATTTCGTGGGCCCCTTGTGGCACTTGCTCTTTCTGGGGTTGACCCAGCTGGTTTTGTGTGGCCAAATTTCGGAGCAGCTCCCGAGGATCTACCAAGCTTCCAGTCCAATGGTGACAACTAGACAGAACCCGGGCCAAGAGTGGGTTTTCCTTTTTGTCTTGTCCACTTCATTGTAAAACTATTCTTTTGAGGCGTTTAGCCGACGAGCACCTGTTAGCTCGATGCACTTTACTTACTGTCTGCCTACGGGCTGTGAACATGATTAACAAATCCTAGGGTTGATCATGTACGACTAAACTCTTGCTAGTCCTAACATTTTGTAACGACTAGCTTCATGATCAGCTGAATATGTAATATTTGGGACGCCTTATTATTGTATATTTAATGATCATACATCTTGCGACCTTACTTACTTGCTTATGATTGAGATATTAGGCTTGTTCATGACCATAAGAGACTGTTGGCTTGTAGTAAACCCTCATATATCTAGACAGTCATGACCGTATATCGAGGTGGTTTCCATTTCAATATACGTAGCTGGCTATGTCTGCCCCCGCTCTCCAGTATTCTGGTTCTGGGGCGTGACACTATGATGCAAACAATTCCATGATAAGTCCAATCAAGGCCCTGTTGTCGGACTCTGCAGGATGTACTGCATGAACTGGGGGCTCTAGGTCATCAGGGTGCTTGGCTCGGGATGCTGCTCCCGAGTACTGGGCTTGGTCTTCTTGTTGCTGCTGGGGTGCTGGCTGAGCTCCTTTCCGCTGATCGGTAGGAACAATGCCACTTAAGCAAAGACATGGGGGACAATAAGGAAGGACCAAGATAGATCAAAGACTTCAAATATGTTATCAAGTCAAGATTTCAGGAAGATTAAAAGACACGAGTAGAGATCAAAGGCGAGTGCTGATTGAGACATATTCGGCAAAACCCTCACATATTCTTGATTTATAAGACCTGCATGGGCCACCACTTAAACTGTGTCACAACCCAGAACCAGAATACTGGAGAGTGGGGGATAGACATTGCCAGCTATGTACATTGAAGTGAATCCTACCTCGCAATACGGTCACGACTGTCTAAATGCATGAGGGTTTAACAATAAGCCAACAGTCACTTATGGTAAAAAACAAGCCTAGTGTCTCAATCTCACGCAAGCAAGTAAATATAACAAGATGATAGATCATCAGACATAAAAAGTAAGGTGTCTCATGCATTATATATTCAGATGATCATGAAGCTAGTCATACAAAATGCGAAGACTAGTAAGAGTTAAAGTCATGCATGATCAACCCTAGGATTTGTCAATTATGTTACAGCCCTTAGGCAGACAGTAACGTAAATTCAACATGAGCTAACACTTGCTCGGCGGCTAAACGCCTCAGAGAATAATTTACAAAAGAGTGGGAGAGCAAAATAAAAACCCACTCGTTACTATGGTTGCGCCTAGTGTTCACCATCTGGCTGGAAGGCTGAAAGATCCTCGGAAGCTACTCTGAAATCTGTCCATAAAAAACCAGCTGGGCCAGACCCCAGAAAGAGCAAGTGCCACAAGGGAGGCTTCACTTAAGAACTAAAACCAGCATGTTAGATCACAAGGCATAAAAATAACAAGAAGAACTTGGAGTTAAGAGATAAGGGAATAAACGATAAGATAACTGAGAAACTATTCCGGTAACCAAGTTTCAACCCTTAATCCAAACAAGGACCGGGGTTGTAACCCTTAACCTGAACAGAACTTAGTCTCTGACCGATTATCGATAAAGTAAAGCATAAACAAGCTTGTCCTGAGATAGCCATGTAGTGGATCTAGACAAGACTAGACCATATAGGACCCAACCAACATTCACGGCCAAGCAAAGAGTATGACTTGATACTTTAACTAACTAGGGTTATCACAAGCCTAATTACTAGCAAGATGCAACGAGATGTTCCAGTAGTCACATGCCCTGGAGCTATCCAGGTTATCCAGGCGAGGTTCATGTAAGAGTTATCAAGAATTATTAGGTGACTTGGAGTGCAGCACATGACAGTGAGCATAGTACTTGTTTCAAGAAGTGCCCCACATGACAGTGGGCTGCAAATGTGCCATACTCATCGGCAGGCTACAAGTCCATCAGGTGAGGCCGGGACAACGGGATCGCCTGTAACTGGAAACATCTCTCTATATGAACTACTTCGATCAATCTAGTTATTAACCTAGTCGGATTCAAAATGAATCCTTGACCATGGTAACCAAGGATGCAAGTCCTAGACATGATGCAAGACGAGACTGGCAACTTATACGAGCACATTCAAGAATGATCACCCACGGTGTGAAGACAAGAGTTACTTAGCAAGTCAAGATAGCCGTCGTAACAGCATATCAAGATTATCATGTTAGGTCACTTATCAAGATTACTTATCTTGTCAAGAGTGCGTCACGACGGACCACTATCAAGAATTATCATGTCAAGTTGCTTGTCAAGAGTGCACCACAATGGATCACTGGCTAAGATTATCATATCATGTTAGGTCATATGGTCTTGCCGTGTTCATGTAAAGGGTACTTGTATGCTGAGAATTTACTTGACCAAGAGTGCACCACGACGGGCCACTGAAGGAGTTATCAGAGAGGGTACATGCCATGCTGAGATCATGTTCAAGCTCAAAGCACGCACATGGAACTGATAATAACATTATACAAGGCTATCATCAGGGTATGCCCATCAAGCTCAAAGGGGCAAATGGGGTGTTAAAGACAACATATGCCAAAGGCCAACATGGTCTATGAAGAGCATGTGCCAAAGGATTGCACACACTAGGAGTGGCATACTCCCAAGCAAGGCATGCGTCCAAGACTAGGTGTCTAGGGCCATGTGCCAAAAGTCATGCATCCACGGCTATGTGCCTAGGGTATGTCGTATCATGGAGTGTCAAGGGTTTTAGAAAAGCATACGCCAAAAGCTATGCGCCCGTATGCATGCGCCTACATGCATGCGCCCACAGGGTGGAGTCAGGGTATACTTGGAAGAAGTCAAGAGACTAACTTCCAAGGTAAGGTGGGCACATAAGGAAAGCTATGCGCCCAAGCAAAGGAGACATGGTGCACTTGGCCGCATATCTTGAGCTATGCGCCTAGGCAGGGGAGTCCTTGGGCGCATATATAGGGCTATACGCCTAAGCAGAGTGCATGGGAGACTTGGGCGCATATAGATGAATATGCGCCCAAGGAAGAAGTGCTGTGGGCGCATAACAATCTATGCTCCTAGCACTTTTATTCTTTCCTAAATCCGAGAACAAGTGTTCATGAACCCATGAACTTCCCAAGTCTACAAATCTCTCAAAACAAATCGAAATCCGGGTTTTCAAAGGTCTAACTTGAGTAAAATTAAATTCTCTACAACATAGAACAATCAAAAGTTGAAAACAATGAAGTTTGAGAGATCAAAACCCAAGAAAACCAAGATTTGCATAAACTTAGATCTACAAGAAATCATTCTCCAAAACAAAAAATGCTAAGTACTAAATAGTCTTAGAAGTTTGTAGGGAAGACAATGGAACAACAAAAATGGAGTTCCTCCATGAAGCAAGTTGCACTTGCCTAAGCTTCCACTAGGTTGTGGAAGAGTAATGGAGGAAGAAGAAGAAGAAGTAATGAATGAAGAGAGAGAAATAAAGAGTGGTTTGGCTTTAAAGGAGGGGAGGGTTTACTCATAATGACCCAAGCCCAATCAAACCAAGTCAAACCAAAATAAACCAAGCCAAGTCATGATCAACCAAGACTAGGCTAGTAAGTCAAGTCTAACTACGGATCACCTGACAAACGTCAAAGATCTTGTATGCGCATATGAGAATACGTAAAACAGAAAAATGGGAGTGACAGGTGGTTTGCCAAATCTTTAGGGAGCGACATCGGTTTCAACAGTTCGAAGGCAAAAAGGAGATCAAGGTTTGCAGCAAACTCAATCTGAAGCGGGAGCATCATCATTCACACAGTTCAGGGGCAGCTGTGGGTCATCGACGACATGCACAGTGCGTGATATTCAGCTCTAGGACGCATGTGTATAGGGGAGTTTCAAGTTTGGACACGATGGTGGGTAGGTTCTGGAGTTCGAATCTTGTGAGAACCGCACCGTCCACTTAGTTGGGCCAACCAAGGGTGAAGAAGCTCGTCGAAATGTTAATACTTTCCGATGGAAGACGGAAGTCGGGGACAAGCAGCCAAGACTTACGGTGAGGCTGATCGTTAGAGACTTTGGTCTTGGTCGTGTCATTGATATTGGTTGGATCCCAGTGGTGTAGGAGGTGCTACGCATGGCAGCTAGCATCGACGTGACGGTCGAGGAGCTGGAGACAAAGGAAGATGCAAAGCAACTCGGGGGATCGGAGATCAGTAGCATGGGGGAGAAATATTTCTGACGTGGGATGAAAGGCATGGAGTCCAGTTGTGGACCCATGGGGTCAATACCCTCTCATCAGACTGGAAGGAGAGATTGTTGTAGTCCAGTCTGGATTTGGTAACAACATACTTGTGGAATCCAAATCTTATTAAATTTTGATTATAATAGATTTGGATGTCCATAATTGGTGTTATGCTATTTTAGATATAATATGATTCATATTTTAGGAAATCCTATTATGATCTAAAATATGATAATTGATGGGCTATTTTAGGTGTAATATGATTCTTATTTTAGGGCTTCCTAATTAAAAAATTATATTATGACCTAAAATAGGATTTTCTCATCCTATATATATGGGTTGAGGGTGGAGGCACAAAAAAAGCACAAAGCACAAAAGTGGAGATTCGGGGTGCTTGTCCACAAGGAAATCTAAGAGAAAGTTCATACTTTGCTCTTAGGACTTCGACATCCAAGATAGAAGAAAGAAGAACTAATCGAGGAGTCGTCAAATTCGGTTAGAGAGATTGATACAGGTTGGTGAGTGATCTCAATTGTAATCTTCTGTTTTTTTTTCTTGAGAGTGGCGAGGGGATTGAACCTATTAGGGCAAATGGTTCAACGTGAGTTCTGTCAATCTTGTAATTTTATCTGAGTTATTAAAGGTTAGGATTTATCCAGGTGACGTACGTCACCTTCATATACTTATCTTCATCTTGTACTTGGTGTCCGTTACATGGGGGTTGATTTTGGTCAGGTGGGTTGGCAAACGCTTCCGCATGCGCCCAACAATTGGTATCAGAGTGAAGGTTCGATTCGTTCTGGTCTGATACCCACCAAAGCATGGATCAAGAAGCTTAATCTTTTGCACAAGAAAATTCCACATTCAATATCAATCTTCTCAACATTCTTATAAGTCAACTTTTGGCAATTGGACATAGATTCCAAAATCTAAAGTCTTCCTTTTTATATTTTGTATAGTTTCATGCTTTCTTAGCAAGCTAATTGTGATCATTGAGCCAATATCTAAATCACAGTTCATTTCCTGTCACCAACCTCTTTGAACTGATCTCACAAGGATTTTGAGGAAGCTTTATATAAGTAGCTTCCATGACAATTGAGCCATTAGGAAGCTCTCACTTCCTTAGGTCTCACCTTCCAAATATCTTATTTAGACTTTTCTCTGACAAGTTTGTTGGTGTGTGGTCCAAATGAGTTCGGTGTCAAACAAATGGACTTCCCTTATCCAAACACATTGTTATGTTGGCACCTGACATTGTTCAATCATAGTATAGTTTGTGAAGGATTTATACAACTGTTAATCTTTTACTAAGGTTAATTACGTGATTCGTACGAGACACTCCGAAAATGTGCTCCCTCTCGTGTCAGACACATATGAAATACAATATGAACACTCCAAAATATATTATAGCATATAAAATCAGGTGTAGCAATCGTATTATTGTGTCGGTCATATCAGTATGTGCGTTCCACAAAATGATTGCAAAAGTTAGTAAATTTATATTACTATAAAAGTGTGACATCACCACGAAGCTCCCATAAATATAGGTTATGTGAGGATTTAAATGTACGCAATACTATATCATATAAAAAGTTCAGATTTTATTATAAATTTTTTTATTCCAAATATGTTTTTACCCATCTATACTAATTAAAATTGTTTATTAAAATTTAAATAGTCAACTAGGTAATTACGTATTGAGTGTTTATTATTTGCTCATTCATAAACTTAATTAATGATGTTTTCTACTTCAAAATAGTATTTACACATGGTATTATCTCATAAATTACTATAAAGTGGATGGAAATTTTTTTCTTCTCTATAATGTTTACTTATAGATAGCTAATTAATTGCAAAGGAAATATTTGTATGTATATTTGTAAAGAATATATATAGTGCCATGTGATTTTGTAAAGTGAAATTTCTTCAGCATTCTTCATCCCATAATGTGACATCTGCTAATCATGCTTTAATAGAATTGTGATACTTTTTAACATCTTTGTTTGAATTATTGTCCCATGCACTGATCAAACCAAATCATCTTTGGAATCAATTAGGCCTCGTTTGCTTGATGGAAAAGAAATCAATTCATTGCTTCTTCTACTACTTTTTCTTTTTCTTTGAGAAATCATAATTTCCAGCTATCTTTCTTTCTAGTGTTTGGAAAGGCCAAAAATTTAGAAGGAAAGTTTAACCATTAGAGTAGGAAAGTAAATCTTTGGTTCGATGGGAGAAACCATTTTCCCCTTTAGTTTCTCTTTGTTTGGAAATTATTTTTCTTTCCCTCATCTTTTCCATTAGCATCTAAACATAGGAAATGAATGATTTTTTTCCAAGACCATGATTCCGTGAAGCAAGCGTGGCCTTAGGTCGGTTGGTTCGCAGAATCATGGGACTCGGAAAGGAAATCCATTACTTTCAGAAAAGTGATTTCCAATGGAAAGAAAATTAAGGAGGAAAAAGGTTCTATACATCCAAACAAGGATTCACTTTTGTGCATTTAAGTTTTCACTTTTCCTTTCAATTTTTTTTGGCATTTTCAAAAACCGGGAAAAAAATTAATCGATGGAAATTATTATTTTTCAATGGAAAGGAAACACCAAGGGATAGATTTTATTTCCTTTTCGCTAACCAGACCAGGCCTTAAGGGACACCAAACTTAAAAGGTGTTCTTTAAAATGTGTATGATTTTAGAAGTTCGCTCATGTTTAATAATTATAATAGCAATAAGATTGAAACAAAGTCCTAATCTAAACTAATCAATGAGGGTTTTATGTCATAACTATGTAGGCTTGTATTTCTATATGTGCCTCATGTAACTCATCTTATTTATACAATGATATATTGGTGTTCTTGAAGTCTTCTACATCGGGGCTTGGCATGCTCTCTGAATATAGAGGAGTTTGGGAGGATGTCGGGGTTAAAGCTCAATAAGGACAAATGCACTGTCTAGTTTTGTAAATGGAGTCAAATAGGAAGGAACGGACGACTATCCTAGGATTCACTAAAGGGGAGCTTTCGATGAAGTACCTTGGCATTCTATTATCTGTTAATTACGCGAAAGCGGTTGAATGCTCTAGTATTGTGGAGTTTGCCCAAAGACGTACTGGCAGGCCAAAAAATCTTTCTTTTGGAAGTAGAATCGAGCTAGTTCGCTCGGTTATTCTATCCATTATGAGTTTTTGGCTTCAGTCTATTTTGTTACTGATGGCCACCATTGACAGACTGGAAAAGTTTTATTCTATTTTTATCTGGAAAGGTGGTATACATACGATTGCTTGGCAGGATTTGTGTCGTCCAAGAGAAGAAGATGGTGTTGCCTTTCGATCTATGCGCACTATGCATATGGTTATGGGTTTCTTACATGATGATTCATTGTGGGTGAATTGGATGTGGAACAGATACTTGAAGGGTACAGACTTCTGGGCGTATCACACTAACAACAATGAGTTGGCCTCATTTAAACAAATATTGAAGCATAGAGCAGAGGTAAGACAGAGGATGGAGCGGGTCATCAAGGATGGCAAGGATACTGACCTCTGGTTAGATCCTTGGATACAACACATGGGCTACTGGGTTGGGTTCGAGGGATGCTTCTCATGAGGCATACAAAGGTTTCAAGGTGGCGAGCATTATGGATGAAGGCGGGTGGCGGACTTCGGATCGTAGGTAGTTTCATGTATGACTCGCATTCAACGAGTTCGAGTGGCCCATAGTCTGTCAAAAGGCACATGGACTTGGGTAGGATGCCCTAGTGGCGACTTTATCTCCAGAATTGCGTATAATCAGGCTAGGGAGATACGTGACAAATATGAGGCGACAGAGGTAGTATGGTACAAAGGGAGTGCGAAAAAATGCACTTTTGCCTTTACAAAATTCTTATGGGGAGGCTGCTCACAGACGAATTTGGTAGGAGCAGGAGAGGAAGCTTCAAGTGCAGTCGAATATGCAATTTGGAATTGAGTGATGTTCTTGGCTTTATCGCTGGATGGAAAAGGAATGGTTCGGAGTGGTATACGGAGGCTAGACTCAGGTTGGTATTGAACATGATATTTTTTGTATGCGATTACCAAGGTGTCCACCCTAAATGGCTGATTTGTGAATATATATATATATAATATAATATAATATAATATAATATAATATAATATAATATAAAGAGAGGTCATCACAAATAGGGTTTCTGCCGGATGAACTAGGGTTAGAATTTAGAGGAACTTGGGATCCCGGCTCCTCAAGCAAGGGACGGGACAAGATGGGGTTGGTAGGGGGGAAGCGGGAAGGCTACTACGTGAAGAAGATGGAGGGTGATCCATGGTGCAGCGGCGGAGGCGTGGGCCACCATCGTAAGAGACCGGATCGACGGGTGGCAGGATAGGGTAGAGGCAGCAGAATCCATATGAATGGAGAGGGGGCACTACTCGCAATGAGGGGACCTCGTATATGAAAGAATATGGTGCTAGGTCTCCCCTGCCAAGTGTCCAAGTAAAAGCGATTGTGCCGAACGGGGCTAGGGGTGGTCCTATGCATAAAACTGAAGGAGCGGGGCGTGGTACGAACAACGGGATGGTACCAGCAGAGAAAGACAAGGCCACGACGCAAGCAGGGCGAGTGGAAGGTCGATCATGGGCGGAGGTGTGCCTATCGGATATGAGTCGAAGTGGAGATACACTTGAGTATGTATCTCCCAAAGTAGTTGATGGAGAATTGCGTGCATCTTTCATAGAGGAAGAGATCCGAGAGGCCTCCTCGTTCTGGACTAACACGATAGTATTATACATAATGGGAGATCGACCTTTCTATGGACAAATTTGAGCATTTGCGAATCGTGTGTGGAGACCGAAGGGAAGTATGGATTTCTATGCTCAAAAAGACGGCTTTTACTTCGTCAAGTTCGGGTTGAGAGAGGACATGGAACATGTTATTCAAGACGGTCCATGGACCTTCAATGGAAGACTCATTATACTGAAAGAATGAAACTAGATGTTCGGAGCGAGCGTGAGCTGCTGAATAGCGTTCCAGTGTGGATGCGTTTTCCCCATCTGCCCATCCAATACTGGACAACCTCCGTGGTTACTAAGCTAGCTAGCCTGATCGGGGTGCCTATTAAAACTGATGAGGCTACCAGGTGTACTCTCGACTGCTTTACGCAAGGGTATTCATTGACATAAAGGATGGACAAATGCTACCGCATTAGGTGGCCTATAGAATACCCTCCAGAGAGGTATTTTATCAAGGTGTCGAGTATGAGTGGGTACTGCCATCTTGTAAACATTGCAGTTGCTTTGGGCACCTAACACAAAACTGTGGGATAATAGGAAGGGACTCTCATGGACAAGAAAATGAAAAGGTGGAGGTGGTATCCGAAGTACCAATAACTGGGGGATGCCTATGGGCGGAGGAAGCTTCGGGGAAGCTCATTTCCAGCCGCTAGGTATATTTAGTGGATGCACAGGGCTGGGGACTTTTGGTGAGATGCCTAGTTGTTCTAACCCGGGTATGAATATCCTGTTTAGTCGGGTGATCACAAGGAAAAACCAAATGCACGAGACTAGTTCTACTACAAGGAACGAAGACTTTAGGGAGGGTATGGCTGGTCTGAGTGGTGGTGGTCAGGATGCTAACGGTGATGAGGTGATGGCGTGCAATTCGGATGAAAGGGGGTTGGTAATGTTCACAGCAGGCGGAAGGAATAGAGAGGGGATGACCACAAGGAGAAGAGCAGCGGACAGGGATAGGGAAGCGCAAATGGCGGGCAAAGAAAGTGCAGGACATAGTCACAGTCGAAAGCGACATGCTAGGATGCACAACGATGATCACGTCCACAACTTTCAGACCCCATTGGAGGATGACTCGATGCTAGTCACTGTGAATCCAGAGTGGACACGATATCTACAAGCAGGTGGGCAACATATAAGTATGGATGGCCATCTTTGGAGGGAGGTCCAAGAAGAGGTTGCAGTTTCCCCAGCTGCATCTCTTGGCATTGTGGGAAACCCATCTAGACGTTAATGTCTACTATAGCATGGAATGTACGAGGAGCTTGTGCGATAGGGAGATGGCGAGAGATTTGTGCTAGACTTTGTAGAGAGCACTGTTCGATTTACGTGATCTTGGAGTCAAAAATTAAGTCGAAATGACTACTGAATAGGAGAACGACACCTACTTGTAGTCAGTCACACAATCTGGACCTGTGCAACATGGTACGAATATGGGTGAGGTGGGACACGGGTCAGTAGGATGGACAAGTCGTCCAAAGATCGGAGCAGTTGATTGCAATTATCTTTACCAATAGAGGTGGGTTGCAGTTTATGTTAGGAGCTATATATGGTCATAATGACCGACAAAGGAGAGCAGAACTATGGTAGAAAATGAAGCTTATAAGCTACTTGGCAGAGATTAATGGCAACGGCGTACATCTTCCTCTTGTGCTAGTATAGATTTCAACACGATGCTATATCAAAATGAGAAGATGGGTGGCAGGGTGGTTCCTGACTCCATCCTCTAAGACTTTAGGAGTTGTCTTCTACAGGCAGGGCTTCATCCACTTGAAAGGTGGGGGCACTGTCACGACCCGCACCCGCTTTTCGGGATGCGAATGTGTGCATATTTACAAATACTAAATAAATTTACAATAATCAAAGATTTACATTTGATTTATAAACATACAATGTCTCACAAAAGAAATAGAAAATGCCACTAAATGAATACTCAACTTTCTTACTAATCTCTAGGTTTTGGCAATCGTATCTCCCCCAAGGATCTGATGCTAAGAGAAGCCGTGACTAATCTAAAAAATGTTGGTTTCCAGTCAGGAAGGAAATGAGTACATTCTAAAAGGAGTTTCCAATAATTTGACAAAATCTATAAAATAGTAAATAATACTGAAATACACGATGGGTTGATAAACAGAGAATCATGGTTTGAAACATATGAGTAAAAGTAGGAGAGCATGGTAATAAGAAAGTTACAGTAATATACAACTGAAACAAAAATAATAATATAACAAGACTGCATCTAACTAGTGAGTTGAAATACGCTTTCGACATATAAATGGCTAAGGGATAAATCCGACACCCCGCACTTGAAGTGTGCGACTGCTATCAGATACGAATAGACAGATGGGACATTTCTGGATATATTTACACATCTACTAATGTATTTTCCCGCCGAATAGTACTCATAGATTCAAACTTTTCATGAATACGGTAAAACATTGGTAACGAACTACATGTAAAGAATCCATAACTACTTCATCGTGTAACCATCGTGTAGAAAATCAAAAGAATATCAATGTAAAATACTACTAAATACATGAATCATAGAGATGATCAAATATAAAAACTATCAAAAATATACTCGCTTGGGGTCCTTTGCTGGTGAAACCGATAATACCATCACGTTCGAAATAGTCCAGTTAGCTAGGGGTAGCACGCAAAACCAACAACATCCAACCACTCAATTAGCTACAAGTGTCATACACCCGCAATTGTCTCCGAATACAGAAATAATTATCACGAACATTTTTGGTATAAAATAAATGTCTAAAAATTCCTACCTAAAAGTCCAACAGAAGCAAAATCATAATTCAAATCAAAACAATATTCGTCGTTGGATCCACTTTGTATCGAAAAGCGTACCAATACCTAAGGTCTCTAAAGTCATCAAACTATATGTTTACGGGTCTGATTTGATGATATGAACTCAACCATATGTCTAAAGTTAAATTTTGGTGGGTCGTACACAAATTCGCCCGATAGATCGGGTCGCAGGCCCGGCAAAATAGCATTCCGGTCGACCTTCTCAGAATTGGACCAAACTTGGATCATGGGACCAAAAAATAACACGGTCCTGATGGCGCAAGTTTCGTATCGAGTTGACGAACGAGCACGAAGTTATGGACTAGTTTGCAATAGGGTCGATAAGGGATATCTCGACCAATATGCCTCGATTTCGTCGCGCATGCACAACGAAATCGAGTTTTGTCGAATCCCACACGTCGACAACATCCATACACATATTTCGATGCTCATAGGTTGCGATCATGTCGCGTAGTTTGTCGGATTGCACGCCGTATTAAAGAATTTTTCCAAAAATCTAATTTATGAAAACCAATTTTTCCTGAATTTCAAAACTATTTTTACAACGATTTAGTAAACATAAACTAAAACTAAAAGAGGGGTTTCAATCACCTATAGGTTGTTTATAAATCCCTTAAAATAGATATTTGAATCTTTCGATGGATATGCTATAATTTGCGTTCCAAAACAGTGCACCGGGTAGTTTTCTTGTTGTCCTATTTTTCAAAAAAATCGGGTTTTGTCCTGATTTCGTTTCGATCTTTCATCGAATCCGAATCAGTTCGATCTGAAACTGGGGGCGGGGGTTCCTAGATGGTTATATGGGTTGGGATTTTACGAAATCGAAATTCGTTGAATATACGCGGAGAAACAAGGCGAAGAAGATGGGTACCTCGTGCCTATGTTGTTGTTGTTACGCCTGCGGCTATTGCTGTGGTACTGCCATGCCGGCAGCGAACATCCTGCGACGATGGTGCTAGCGCAGAGGCTGGGTTGTGGTTTACAAGGTGTTCGTTAGGGTTTTCAAGGAATTTCTCTTCGTTGATAATGTTCATATAGGGAGAGGGCGAGGTATCGGGTCGGGCTTCTGTTCTGTGGGGGGCGTAGAGAGTTGGGTTGTACTGTTCCCGCACGTAACAGTATACCTAGCCCTATTTCTTTTCCTTTTTTTGTTTTTACATATGTATATACTCTCAATAAATTTATTTTTTTATAGTAACAATTTCTAAAAAGACACATAAAATAAAATCTATAAAAAAGTATCAGGTAAATATTTAATATTTTTCTTTACAATATTTATATCCAATATATATAAAAACTATTAGTTATTTACATATAAAAAACATATATAAATATCTTATCCCTTAGAAACTCAAAATAATAAAAACAACTATATATACTTTAATATAAAACAATATAAATTAATGAAAAATATTTTAGCCCATATACCTATTTATTATATCAAGATATTTTTATTTAAATACATTTACTAAACACATACATAATTTATTCTAGTAAACAGTTAAAATAACATATGGAGGTCAATTATATATATAACTTAATATTTGCAAAATACAAAAAATTTGTACATAAGAAATAAACATAAAAATTATGTAGTAAAAATATGGGGGTTTACATCCTACCCAACGTATAAAAATTTTATCCTCGAAATTAAAAATAATCTTAATATATAAAAATAAAAAAATAACGAGATTTATTACAAGGGAGGGCAGGTCCGTCAAATCGTAACCCAGTTTCTGAAACGATAGAGGAGATGGTTGTCACAGGGATTCGAATTAACGCCATATTCTACAAATTGGGGTATTCTTTATTCAAGACTCTACCAAACTTATAGAAATTGCTATCCATAAAAATTGTCGTTTACCAGACTTATGTGGAGGACAATTTCTAAAGAGAGAGGCACGAGAATATTGGGCATTTCCAACCGCAGTCACAGATTCTAGTGGGCCTAGATATTGTCATGGCGTTCTTGGTTAATAACTTTATTGGAGGATTATTAAAACCTAACATTGTTCTTATCAGCTATGCTCTCAGCAAGATGGTAGGAATTTCTTGTTCGAATATAACTAAAATGTGTCGATTCAAAAGGATTTCATTCTTCGTCTAACATAGAAAACTAAGATATGAGCTTGAAGAACTTAGGGAAAGAAAAATTTATGGCCAAGTGATGAGAATCTTTAATAATTAAAGCGCCTTGCTATAGAATATGATTAGATAAGTGTTTGGAATCTTTAAGTCATAGTGACTAGTGTACGCGGGTGGGTATCTGGTGTTGTGTAGGAGGTATGTGCTTGCTTGGGTGGAATGCATACGTCAAAGGTGTGATGCCTCTTGCATGGATCATGGGTATTCAATTTAGTTAAGAGAATGGGTCGATATTGCATGGTTAAATCAAGATGGAACGAAAATGGGCCTCTATGGTTTGTTCTAAGGAAAAGTGTGTCATACATATGGTGTCATTGAAATGGAGCACAAAATATTGTATTTGTGAGGGATATGTATGTCATGTAGGTAGCTTGACAGGTCTAGTTCGTGAGTGTAAAATTTGTTGGAAGGAAAAAGTTTGTGTTGTACACCAAATATCAAGGTCATGGTCGAGGGTATCAAAGATACTGATAAGAGTGGACGTTATGAACCACTGTTTTATAAGTTCCTTTGGAACCAACATATCCCAATCATTTATTAATTGTAATAGAGGCTTGCCTTTACACTTCAGAAATTTCGTTCTCAAAGTTGAAACTAAGACATGATTCTATGATAGAACGGAAGTTGAAGAATCAAGATTGCGGTCTTCTACCACGGTTATCTAAAGTATGAGCAAGTAGAGATAAAATGTAATACGAAGATCGTATCGCAGCTTCCAATTAGATGGAAGAATGGTTCTGAATGGAATCCAAGTTTGGCATCCCATTCTAAAAGATAGAATACACTAAGTCCAAGGTTCTACCCAAGCTATAAAAGTTAGTTAATCGTGGAAAGCACAGTAATAGGACTTCTAAGAAGGTCAACTTTCAAGGAGATGTATGAGAATAGGAGGTACTTCTGATCGTAGTCTCGGATTCTAAAGGAAGCCTAGGTATTACCTATTTAATATTGTTCATTTATTGACCATGTTTTTATCAAGGATGTAAGAGAGGTCTTGGTCAAGCATAACCGAAAACAAATTGGTACAACGGGATTCCATTCATAGCATAACATAGGGTGCGAAGATATATGGTTAAGGGATTTATAGAACGAGGATTAATGGACCATGAGATAGAGACTACATAATTGGTATAGGGACCTATTTCATAATGTTTGGTTTTATAGTCCAAATATGGCGATATGCATGGATGGGTTTAACTGGGTCTCAATGGGTTCCCTAATTGGACATCAATCTCTGATTAAATGAACCTTAGATTTTAAACTATATTGGCCGGACAAGATACCATAAAAATCATTCTGAACCATTTCTATTAGGTTAGGATAACCTAGAATAAGTTCCAACTTAAGTGGTTGGGCTAATTAACAGTCGGATTGGTTAACTAGGTTCCTAAAGCCCAAAAAATGCATTTTCTGTGACTTTTGTGTTTAAGAGGACTCTATTGAGTGGCACATTAGTGGCATGTGCGTAGTGGACTTCGAGTAGATCACAACCATATATTGGGTTGAATGGTTTGAGTCGAGGTTGAGTCTCTAATTGTTGTCAGAAAGTATATCGATATTATGGTAAGGGTAATAGTTTAGCCTTTTTGACCTGAAAGTCGTATCATAAAAATAGAGTAGAAGGGGACGTGTTTGAGTTGGACATGATATGCCTATACAAAGGTGGACTCGTCTAGATTTTGTATATGAAATTCGTTGGGAGGTAACAACTAGTATTATTCTCCGAATATCAATGTCACGGTAAGGGACACAAAAGATCTAAATAGTAAGTGGGTGTTTATGAGGCACTAACTTGTCATCCTAGTGGGAACCAAATTATCCTAATCAATTAATAATCCTAGTAAAACTAAAATTAGAGGGCTTACAATCTATACATTTCAGTAATTTCCTTCATCGAAATTAAACTAAGTCACGATCCTATGATTAAGGGAGTTAGAAAATTCAAGTTGTCATACTTGACCTTCGATTATAAAATAATAATACAAGATGTAATAGAGAATTAGATACGATAGATATGAATCAAGTTATAAGATAGTTCTCCGATTTTGGATAGATGGAAAATGATTGTGTATATACAACTTTCAGGGCCATATGTAGTATAACGATCTAAGGGGGACATTATGTGTCTATCTTCTCTCAAATACGAGCATTTGTTTTTTCGAATTAAGTAAAGGCGAAAACAATAAAGAGTTCAAGGAAGAGGTGATCAAATGTGAATACGAGGTTCCAAGGGCGATTGAGTAATTCAAAAGAAGTTGTCAAGGTAGTTGCGGATGAGATCCTAGAGACATCTGTATCTCAATCCACTTAGGTTAATCATATAAAGAGCGAACCGATGCACTAAGGCTGATCTAACCATAATACACTGATTCCAATTAGATAATATGTTAGTGGGCGTCCCCAACAAATATATGTCCTTAACAAGCTCGATAAAGAATAAGCTTACAAAACTAGGCTATATTAGCAGCATTAGTCAAGGTATTCCAAAAATAAGTTCACGAGATTTATGATTGAAGGAAGGCACAAGCAGTTCAAGTTCTTCAAAATCTAAGACTCGTCCGGTGTTGGTGCCTCTATAGTTGTCCTACTTGTTTTTTTGTCTAAGGCCTTGGTCGACAAATGGATTAGGAACCTCTAAACTCTATAATCTAGGTAAACTTACTTGTGTCAGTCAATTACCTCGTTAATAGGTCATAAAGACAACTAGATGCTAGGTTAGGAGACATGCAACCCAACTTATAATTTTTTTTACTAGTATTGGCTTTGAATCAATGGAACATATAGGTCATTTTCCTAACCTCTATAGTATCCAAAAACTGTATCATGTCTGAAGTCATTTTACTGAAAATTTATACCTCGTCAGTGTACACTTGACTGTAGTAAATCCTTGGTTTCGTGACTCAAATATGATATAATATCAGATATTTTATTAACTCTATCCAATATTGGCATAAAGATAACTAAGATCGAAAGAGGACAACTAGGACATAGTTTAACTATATTCGATAGCCTACGTTTACTTGAAATAATTTTAACTTTAGGGGTCATGCCTCGCCAGTGCGCTGCTAGCTGCAGTTAACACCGCAGTCTCCATAACTCAATTAAATAGCGACAGTGCGCTACTGTCTTGCCATTATAAGTCATCAAAAATTATTCCAACTATATCCATAAGTAATTCAAATGAGCTTAAATTCAAACAAGTCGATTATGATAGAAAAAGTGTAAGTATCTGTTCTTGAAGTGACAATATCAATTTTGAAAATCAAATGATCAATTAGGTATCAATTTTAAAAATTAAACGATCGACTAGGAAATGACCGAAGACGAGAGGTAAATCTTTTTTCCAGTTTTTATTTCTCTCATACTCAAGTATGGAGGGACAAACATGAAACAAAACTGACTCAGAATTATTAGACGGATAACTGGGTCATGTTAGGCTCAAAAGTTAACGGGTGGAAATAGAATATTGAATAATTACTTATGGAACAAATAAGTTATACGGCTTAGACAGGAAAGATAACTCGAACAAATTGTCAATGTTAAGGATTGAATCATAGGAAGTCCTAATTTACTAAGCGAATAGTCGACCCACCGTGGATCCTACCATCATGTCAAAATAAAATAAGGTATCCTTATAGGAGAATTCCTCAAATATCTAATAGTTTTAGAATAAAATAATTTCCCACTTAAATCACATGACTATATAGTAATCATAACTACCTCGCAGTCGAATTGAATAAAAGGACTCCTATGGTATACCTAGTCCTAGTCATTTTTCTAGTAATTTAAACAAATCTTAATTGTGAATGAGCACTTCCTAGTCACAGGCTCGCAATAGTACGAATAACCTAAGTACTATCACGAGTTCGCACCATTTTCCGAAAACTAACCTGCATGGGCCACCACAAGAACTTGTCACGACTCGTACCGACTTTTTAGAATGCGAATGTGTGCGCAAGTCAGCTTACGTCGATGCATCGACGGTAGAACGCTATCTATACCATAATGCTCCAATCATAAAATGCTCATAGTTATTTCTTTATTGCTCATTCCCAAATAACAAATAAATTTACAATAATCAAAGATTTACATTTGATTTGTAAACATACAATATCTCACAAAAGAAATAGAAAAGATCACTAAATGAATACTCAACTTTCTAACTAATCTCTAGGTTTTGGCAGTCGTATCTCCCCTATGGATCCGATGCTAAGAGTAGCCATGACTAATCTGAAAAATATTGGTTTTCAGTCAGGAAGGGAATGAGTACATTCTTACAGTAGTTCAAATGATTTGACAAAATCTATAAAACAGTAAATAATACTAAAATACACGATGGGTGGATAAACAGGGAATCATGGCATGAAACATGTGAGTAAAAGCAGGAGAGCATGGTAATAAGAAAGTAACAATAATACACGACTAAAATAAAAACAATAATATAGTAAGACTGCATCTAACTAGCGAGTTGAAATACATTTTTGACATGTAAACGGCTAAGGGTAACTCCGGCACCCCGTACGTGAAGTGTGCGACTGCTATCAGACACAAATAGACAAATAGGATATTTTTGGGTATATTTATATGTCTACTAATGTATTTTCCTGCCCGACCAGTACTCATGGATTCAAAAATGTCACAAACACGGTAAACATTGGTCATGAACAACTTGTAAATAATCTATAACTACTTCCTCGTGTAACCACTGTGTCAAAAATCAACAGAATATCAATGTAAAATACTACTAAATACATGAATCATAAAGATGATCAAATATGAAAACTATCAAAAATGTACTCGCCTGGGATCATTCGCTGGTAAAATTGATAATACCATCGCGTTCGGAATAGTCCAGTTGGCAAGGGGTAGCACGCTAAACCAACAACATCCGACCACTCACTGAGCTATAAGAGTCAAACTCCTGCAATTGTCTCCGGATACTGAAATAATTATCACGAACATTTTTGTTATAAAAGAAACATCTAAAAATACCCACCTAAAAATTCAACTCTGGATACAGGGGCAAAATCGTAATTTTGGATCAAAATGATGTCCGTCGTTGGACCCGTTTTGCACCGAAAAGCGTGCCAGTACCTACATTCTCTAAAATTTTCAAACTATGTCTATTAGTCTGGTTTGATTATAAGAACATAACCATATCTTTAAAGTTGGACTCCGGTAGGCCGTGCACAAATTCGCCTCTTAGATCGGGTCGAAGACCCGCCAAAATAGTGTTCCGGTCGACCTTCTTAAAATTAGACCAAACTTGGCTTACAAGACCAAAAATATGACACGGTCCTGATGGCGCAAGTTTTGTCTCGATTTGACGAACATGCATGAAGTTATGGGCTAGTTTGCAATGGGGCCGATACGGGGTATCTCGACCGATACGCCTCGATTTCGTCGCACATGCACAACGAAATCGAGTTTTGTCGAATCCTATACGTTGAAAACATCCATACGCATCTTTTGATTCTCATGGGTTGCGACCACGTCGCCCAGTTTGTCGGACCGTACGCCGTATCGGAGAATTTTTCCAAAAATCTAATTTATGAAAATAAGCTTTTCTTGAATTTCAAAACTGTTTTTACATCGATTTAGTAAACATAAACTAAAACCAAAAGAGGGATTTCAATTAACTATAGGTTATCTATAAATCCCTTCAAATAGAATTTTGAATCTATCGATGTATAGGCTACAATTTGCCTTCCAAAACAGCGTACCAGGCAGTTTTCTTGCTGTCATGTTTTTCGAAGAAATCAAGTTTTAACTTGATATCGTTTCAATCTCTCATCGAATCTGAATCAGTTCGATCTGAAATATTTGATGGGGTTCCTAGCTGGTTATATGGGTTGTCCGTAGGATTTTACGGAATCGAAATTTGTTGAATATACGCAGAGAAACAAGGCGAAGAAGATGGGTACCTCGTGCCTATGCTGTTGTTGTTGCGCCTACGGCTATTGCTGCGGTACTGCCACACCGGCCATCAGCATGCGGCCACCCTACGGCGGTAGTACCGGCGCAGAGGCTGGGTTGTGGTTTACGATGTGTTCATTAGGGTTTTCAAGGAATTTCTCTTCGTTGATAATGTTCATATAGGGTGAGGGCAAGGTATCGGGTCAGGCTTTTGTTCTGTGGGGGGGGGGCATCGAGAGTTGGGTTGTACTGTTCCTGCAGGAACAGTACACCTAGCCCTATTCCTTTTTTTTGTTTTTACATATATATATACTTTCAATAAATTTTTTTTTAGTAACAATTTCCAAAAAGACACATAAGATAAAATATATAAAAAAGTATCAAGTAAATATTTAATATTTTTCTTTGCAATATTTATATCCAATATATATATATATATATAAACTATTAGTTATTTATATATAAAAACATATATATTATTATCTTATCCCTTATAAACTCAAAATAATAAAACTACTATATATACCCCAATATAAAATAATATAAATTTATGAAGAATATTTTAGCCCATATACCTATTT
The DNA here is from genome assembly GCA_029216955.1 of Iris pallida. Taxonomy (NCBI): domain Eukaryota; kingdom Viridiplantae; phylum Streptophyta; class Magnoliopsida; order Asparagales; family Iridaceae; genus Iris; species Iris pallida. The sequence goes on from JANAVB010040818.1 coordinate 30,311,567, forward strand.
ATTATATCAAGATATTTTTATTTAAATACATTTACTAAACACATACATAATTTATTCTAGTAAACAGTTAAAATAACATATAGAGGTCAATTATATATATAACTTAATTTATATATTTATATAAATTAATATTCATAAAATACCAAAAAATTTTACTTAATAAATAAACATGAAAATTATGTAGTGAAAATATGGGGGTTTACAGACACATCTGGTTCTGGAACAATAAATTAGTTCGAAATCGGGTGGTCTGCCAACTGGATAGGGCGGTAGGTAATAGAGCTTGGCTTAATATGTTCCCCCTTATCGTAGCAGAAGGATAGCTACTAGTACTAGCGACCACTCCCCTATGAAGATCCAGATGGTGTCCTCGATGCGTGAGAAAGCATGACCATTCTGTTATAATAAGGCATGGCACCTCCAGTTCGGATATAAAGAGGCGGTGGTGAATGGGTTGTAGAAGCCAGTTAGCGGGAATGCATATTTCGCTTTGGGTCTTGTCTACAGCACATGAAGCAAGTACTGAAGGAATAGGTATGATCTCGACCAACTAGGGAGTTAAAGGCTAAGGAGGAAAATCTTCAAGAAGTTTAATGCATGCTCCAAAATGAGGTCAAACCAATAGCTAATAGGGAGGGAGTGCCAACTAGTTGCTGAGGTCGAGAAGCTTCTTCATATTGAGGAAGTCCAAACAGCGCAACGAGCCAAATGTGATTGGCTACGGAGTGGTGATCGATGTACGAAGTTTTTCTATGATGTCATACACATGCGACAGGGAAAGAATCATATACATCGACTGTTGGACGCAGACAGGAAGGAGCTATCTTCGGAAAGAGATATTCAGGGGGAGGATGTAATCTACTACACTAAGGTTTATAATCAGCAAGATTACTTGACCTATTTTTCTGGTTTAGTGTGTAAACATATAGTTACCCAAGCTGCAAATGATGGGCTCATGGCTCCAATCACAATAGAGGAGATCGAAAGAGTAAGAATGATGACACACCCGAATAAAGCTCAGGACCAGATGGGTTTGGAAGAAAATTTTACAGACTTGACTGGGGAGAAATCAAGGATACATTCATCAAAGATCGGTCTATTGCCAAAAATAGTCTTCTGGCACATGAGATGATCCGCTTATTCAATAAGACATGAGGGGGTAAAGCATGCATAAAACTAGATATGAGGAAGGCATATGACATGGTGAACAGGGACTTTATCGGTGCAATGTTGCTGACCATAGGGTTCTCAGATGCATAGGTGGCTCGGATCAGGGAATGCATTACAACGACAACATTCTCTGTACTTATCAAATGGCAGCCATATGGGTTTTTCAGAAGCAACCGCGGTTCCGCACACTCACTATCTATCCACTATTATTGTGGAGTAATCTCTTAGATACGACGGTACACTGGCAAAGAGTGACTCCTCTCTTCAAGCAAGTTCATCCTCACGTTTCATATCTAGTCTATGCGGATGATTTGCTACTATTTTTAGTTCCTTCGCTGGAAGGTCTTAGAGAGGTGGCGGACATTATGGATTACTTTGGTCGGGTCTCGGTCTCCAATTGAATAAAGACAAGAGTCAGGTCTATTTTAGTGTGTTCTGGTAAAGACGAGAAGGCTTCTTTGATCGACATTGGAAAGTGAGAGCTTCCCGTGAAGTATTTTGGAGTCCCATTTGTAGTCAACTATGTTCGGAGTGAGGACTGCCAGAGCCTGATAGAGTATGTGCAGCGCAGGGTGGAGAGGGTGGCAAGCACACTGCCTCTCTTTTGGGGGTAGAATAGAGCTGGTCCAGTCTGTTTTGATAGATATTACTTCATTTTGGTTGCAGTCTATTTTGCTTCCAAAGGCTACTATGAGGCGGGTGGAGAATGTATGTGCATATTTTATATGGCGAAGAGGGATACATGTTATTGAATGAGAGCATCTATGTCGACCTAAGAAGGAGGGAGGAGTTGGTCTGCGAAGTCTGGGAATGCTGTGTAAAGTAGCGGCAATGAAGCTTGGGTAGAAAATACTTACTGGTGAGTCCATCTGGGAAGCTTGGATGCACGACATATATCTCAAAAACCATAATTTTTTGGACTATTTGCCAAGTAATAACAATTCTTTTACCATAAAGCCGATCATGTGTCATAGACGGGACATGAAGCTGCTCATATCTCGTAGATTCAGGGATGGAGACAATACAAATCTATGGATTGACCTATGGGTGGCATATCGAATCCTGGAGGAGTTGGTTGGACCCCCGCAGGGGCACCTTTCTGGAAGAAAAGCCAAGGTCAGTAAAATACTTGTCAATGGGGAGTGGAGCATGGACTAGTACCCCGAGTCAGGGAGGTAGCTCATTTGGTAAGAGGATGTGTAATTGATAATCAACTACAAACGACTATATAGATTTGGGATGTGTCTGACAGCGAGGCCCTCTAGTCTAGTCCTGTGTACGAAAGTGTCAGGGAGCTACATGAGGATGTGGATCATGGAGATATAGTCTGGATGAAGGATGTTCTGTCATGCTCCAATCCCACAGAGTCCTTTTGTACTCGTTTCGGACTCTGTTAGACCGTTCGTCCTCGCTTGGGCATGATGTCATGCAAGCCTAAGTTGCGCTTACATAAGGCCAAGACCTATACAATAAATAAATAGACAAGATAGATAATATGCAGCGAAACATATTACAGATATTTGAAGCAGCAACGGACATATTACAAAATATGAATTAAACACAGTGATGGCAGAAACAATTCTCTTTATTGATATCTTTGAACAGATTGCAAAGCTCTTATTTTTCTCTGATATAATGTCATACTTGGCTTACATTCTCTCATAAACTTATAGAAGTACAATCATTCCGTTCCATACATTACATCCTTTTATATACAAAACCAACTCTTTGAAATAGATGTCCATCTTTGGCATCTCTTATGATTTTTGACTCCTGAGGATGAGGCTCGGGCTATCGCTTCAGACTATCCATCTCGATGCATCTTGCGTCTGCGTGCAGACTGATGGTGGGTCAGTATATCAACATACTGGTGATTGTGAATAAAGGCTACATCGTCTAAAACGATTACTAATTCATTTAGTGAGAAAATATTTTTGTGATGTGATCTTGCTACTTTTACCTATGTTCATTTCATGCAGATCAAAGTCAAATTATATCTTTGAAAACCATTTCGAAAAGCCAATATTTCATATCTATTAATTCAAGCATACAAGGGTCTATGCATTCTTGTGAAGTGCGAAGCTTGTCTCATGAGCCATATCATTTCTTTCGGAACATACTAATATAATTTATTTAGGACTATAGCAGGAAAACATATTATGCATTGCTCATTCTTTCTCTATGTAATGATTTGCAGTATCAGCAGTTCAGTTCTATATAATAAAAAATAGAAACCATAAGTGGACATCACCGTTTGGTGATTCTTACCCAAAGTCGTCGATTCATCCCTACACAGGATAAGGATTATAAACATAATATACATATCCGACAATATTCCCTGTTCGTCTCTGCATGGTTAGGCTGAAAAAAATTGTTATCGATGCATGTTCATCAATTAACAGCTGTGACTCAAGGCTCAGCTCTGTACTAACATATGCGTAGACCAGCAGCTGTGACCCAAGGTTCAGCATTGCACACTGATAACGCACATGCAAGCTGCTGCGGCTCAGGGTTCAACTCTTCACTAATCGATACCTATCTATATGACGGTCCACGGGCCATTCCTCGTAATTAGAAGTTAGGACACTCTGGCCCATCTCACTAATATACATGACACCCCCTAATTGTAAGGTCTCCTTTACCTCCGGGTGCCTAATCCCTCCATGGACGATCAATTCCAAGCGCCCAAGGAACCGATCGAGAGACTATATATTGTTCACAAGTTGTCCAGACCTATGCATGAATGCAATCTATCATATAAATTCTCTACAATGCTACAGTTTATCGATAAGCAGACATTTCCATCTATTCTTTGTTCCATATCCATTCTTTCAAGCACCAAGTGATTTCTATATGATTCGATCATTCTATACGATTCGATAATCCCATACTATTCAATCATTCTAGCAGACGATAAGAAACATAGTGTACATATCTACTTATGCAACATGGTAACATCTTGGTATTAAACATAAATTTCCATTATCGATAGCATACAGTTTCAGGGCAAAAGAGTTTTCTTCTTCTTAAATATGACAAGTCTTATCAATTAAAGCAACATCTAACTTTAGCATGGCATCATATTATCTTGTTTAGCATGGCAATATATACAATCTTTTACGAGCATACAGATTCGATGTACTAACATTCTCAATGATTACCATCTTGTTATTAGCAAAAATATTATATTTCAAAAAATCAAATTCTTATTAGGCGTAAGCGAATCAGAAAATGAGTCTTCGTCCACTTACCCATATCAATCGTCTTCTGTTGCAGAGCCAGTAATCCGATCTCTCTGTTATCTAGTACCTTTGCGGAACGAGGCACTACATGTTCTGCACAAAATGTAGCTTTGTATCTATAAGACCTTATTGGGACAGGATTAGTCGATTTGCAGTCCAAGTGGATAACATTGGCTGCTTTCTATGTGGTCAAGAGGCTAAGTCCGTCAGTCACAAAGACAATAATTTATGTGGTTCGGCCAAGATGCATATTTCCACAAACGAAGTTAATTTAGTTCTACTATAAAGAAGAAAAGAAATTACAATAGCACTCAACACTTCTCTCCATGAACTCAAAAACTCTCTACCACAAAGATAAAAAAATCTTAAACTTTTGTGTTAAACTTATTCAACAACTTTAGCTCTCTTGTGTCGAACTCATTCAACAACTTTTATTGAGCACAATAAGATGTTTCGAGGAGAACCATTAGACCCCTTTATATTTTGTAGGCTCACCATATACAAAAATCCAATATTATGTAGGCTCACCATATATTAGAAATTCATATATAAAAATGTTTGCCATAAAAAATCAAAGACAAGTATTACAAAACACTGAAATTGATTGCAAACTCGTTTGTACAAAGGAAAGCCTAGAATGAAATCCTAGGAATCAATCTAAGTATAATTGTTTAGTTTTGATTCTGGAGGGTGACAGAGGAGGCTCAAGAAAGTGCTATCAACTCTGCCTTACTCCGTGGACTATCTGATGCAGTCTCTAGCTCGTGAAGAAATTGCTTTTCTCTTGAAGGTTGCCAGCCTTTTGCAGGGGTGTGGCACCCTGCTATTTATAATAGGAAGTATTTTGAGCCGTATAGACGGCTTGCGGCGACGTGGCTGATTATCACGTGAAGACCCGCTCTTTGGCTGCCATATGTCGATTTATTGGGATTTTATTGCAACAAATATGGGTAGTTAAGGACTTGGTCAGATTGTCACGTGTCTTGTTGCGTTTAGTTTTATCAGTCTTTGATCATGTGGGGTCGTATAAGACTCATGCGGCTTTGATCATAGTTTCTCTTGGTTGCATGAAGTTTGGAGACTTTTGGAGCTGCATAAGTCTGAGCCGCATAAGGTTCATGCGGCTTAGATGACATTCTTCTGGCCGCATGGAGGCGTACGAACCCTGCTTTTAGACGATGTCTCAAGTCTTATCTTTCTTGTCGAAGTGTCAGAACTGTTATGTTTTGCCAGGACTTGTCAGCTTTATCAGTCGAACTGCTCCTCTTGGTCGTATATCTTCCTTCTACAGCTGTTTGTCGATGGGCCGCATATGTTTTTGAACTGTCATTCGGCTTTCCTTCATACGGACCTGTTTGGCCCAAAGTACCTATACGGTAATTTATAATCCACATGAACCCCATATTTTTTATGCTTCTACAAGACCCCCTTCAAAGTTTTCAAATTGTAAATTTGGAATACTTTGAATAAGAAGCATGAAAATATGTCAAGCCATAGGAAGTCTTGCAGGAAGTTTTTCAAACTGCAGAGAGATCTTGAGTCACAGGGAGATCCTGAGTCGCAAAACAAATCTTGAACCGCAGGGATACTTTGGGTCGCAGAGAGCCTGCCAGCTGTCACTGCTGTATTTAATTTTCCTGATTCGGCTGTGGATCTATTTTCGAGATGACGTCGACGGTTACTGGTGATAGAGTTCTAAAATGTCAATTTTATCTTTAATGATCTCAAAAACTGAAGAGATGCTCGACGGTTATTAGGGATAAAGTCCCCAAACGTCGTCCCTATCCTTAATGATCTCGAGAATCGAAGAACATCTTTTCAGCAACTCAATAAATATGAGTCACTCGGAGAGAGATTTTTCTCTTTTACCCTCTCCTCTTCGACTTCATTATACTTTCTGCTATGGCTCCAAAAGCTTCTAAGTCGATTGGTACGGCTGCCAAAGGGAAGATCGACTTACTTCTCCGTCGAGAGCGGCAGACACTCCTTCCATTCGTTCCGACGTGCAACCTTCTCTCAAGAGTAAGGATGGTGAGCAGATGATGACTAAAATTTTAAATGGCCATAGTGCATATTTTCATGCGCGGGTCTGTCATATACTGCCTCTGCTATAAGTATGGTCGATGTATGCCCTATCTCATCTGGACCACGTGTGTTCTGTACGATAGGGCCGCATGGACTTAGCCGAATAACCGCTGCTCATTCGAACTTGAACCGCCTGAGTGCCTCAAGATGAATCTGTATGAACTTTCCATGACTAAGCCGCATAGGTGCCGCATGAGCATTTTATGATCGGACCGCATGAACACTGTATGGTTGGGCCGCATGATTGTCTCGTGGCTGATCCGCACGAGTATCGGGCTGCATGAGTTTTTTATGACTGAGTCACATTGAGCCGCACGATAATGACTGAGCCGTATAAATGCTGCATGAGTACTTCATGACTTTGGGTCTGTATGTTTTGGCTGGGCCGTATTACTGGCTATGCCGCACAGAGTCCTTTGTTGTTATATGACGATCTTCTTTACTTTTGATTTTTTTTGTAGCATCCGTGTCGAAGGCTGAGACTATTACGAAGGAAGAGGTGCTGTCCCCTTCATCAAACAAGAGTCACCGTTTGTTAGAGTTGAGGCGAAAGAAGAGCTGGCGTCCATCGGGGAAGGGATGCTCTCAAGGATGAGCCCAAGTCTGAGGGCACTAGTATTGGAAATTCTGACCCTCCTGCCCCCGCCAAAGACTCCGGTCAATTAGATCTTTCGTATGTAAAATAGCTAAGGGAATGGTATATGCCCCAGCACGGCTATGATCCTTAATTGCAGGGATCCGTGGGCTACCATGTACTAGACGTTCGTATCCGCCTTTGTACTTCCATCTGTCTATAGCTATAGCTTTCGTTTTGCTTCTTTTGCAATCCTTTACTGGAGGTGTAGTCCTGTGAATGTAACTGATTTTGAATAAACAGGGTATGCTCACCCCATACTTTATTTGTTGTATTTTGTGGTACTTGTACTAGAGGGCCTAATACAACATTTGTATTTGATAAAGGACATCCAACTGGAGGATTTTTGTGGACCTATTGCCCTTTGTGTATCTGTAAATGCGAGCAAATAGATTTGAATAATATTTTATGAACCTACTACTCTCTGGTACACCGATGGTGCGAGTAATAGATTAGGATAACTTTTGTGGACTTATTACCCTTTTTGTGTACCGGCGATGCGAGTACAGATAATAAGTGGGGAGAAAACCAAGAGGTAATGAGGACGTGGTAAATATGGATCAAAACTGAGCCTTCCTACTCAGAGGTAATAAGGACATGGTAGGAGTAGGCAAAATAGGGGTACACAGAACAACTCAGAGGTGCTATCAACGTGGAAGTTCTAGGCATTGGATGATTTGTTTGTGATGGATGGAAAAACAACTCAGAGGTAATATGGACGTGGTTATTTTTTTCTGTTGGGAAATTTTGTGGACCTATTACCCCTTTTGTGTATTGATAATGCGAGCAATAGATTAGAATAAGTTTTATGGACCTATTACCCTTCTGTGCACTGATGGTGCGGGTAATATATTTTGAGACAAACTCTTGGTGGAGAGAAGCTATGACCAGGAAGTTCATAGATATGACCAAGAGATGAGATATGAATTCATTCGGAGTAGTCAGAGAGTAAGCTCAGTGGTACCTGAGGGTATATAACTCAACAATCTGAGAGATTTGAAGTCAGAGTGTAAGTTCAGCGACACATGAGGGTATATAACTCACAATCTGATAGATAATTAGAAGGTGTCGTTTAGACATAGAATTTCTTGAGGAACTTGCCGTTAATGGGCATCATGAGCAAGTCTCCATTTTGATTTGCGAGACGATACGCACCGTTGGAGAATACTGTCTCGATGACGAACGGACACTCCCACTTAGGCTGGAATTTGTCGGGGGTCTTGTGAGTCATGATCATTGGTCTGCGAATGGCCAAGACAAGATTGCCAACTTGGAATATTCTCTGTTTGACTTCCTTGTTGAAAGCCCAAGAGATGCGCACTTGGTAGAGCTCTATGCTTTGTTGAGCTTGTAAACGCTTCTCATCTAATGCTTCTAACTCTTGTAGCCGTCGGCGGTAGTTATCGTCCGCCGTTAACAGGTAGGTGAGGGCCACTCGAAGTGACAGAATCTGAGTTTCCAATGGGAGGACTGCCTCGCTCCCGTAAACCAAGAAGAACGGTGTATTTCTTGTAACCGTCCGAATTGTCGTCCGATACGCCCATAAGCATTCACCCAGCTTTTTATTCTAGTCGTGTTTGTTTGCAGACATGAACTTTTTAAGGAGCTTGATTATGGTTTTCTTTAATGCTTCAACCAGAACATTGGCCGAGGGGTTATATGCTGTCGAGGTCATGTTCTGAATTCGATTCTTATCACAAAATCGATAGAAAGCGTTGCTTGCGAACTACGGACCATTGTCGTGGATAATCCTCCGGGGCAGTCCAAAACGGTAGATGACGTGTTGTTTTATGAAGCTAATCACTTTCGATGTCTTGACCTCTGCCAACGGAATAGCGTCTGCCCATTTGGAGAAGTAGTCGATGATTGCAAGTATGAACCGATGCCCTCTAGACGACGGTGGGGCAGACCTCCTGCCGAAGAGAAGAAATGGACCTCCACTCCTTCAAATCGAAAGGAACCCGACTGAGCTGAGTTCAAAGCCCCTTATACCACCAACGGCAGAGGCGGTGGTTCCTATACGAACATCGGTGGGTGCTGGGTTGGTTAAAGCTTCCTCTTTTCCGGAGGCTGAACTCGCCGCTCCGTCTAGTCTTCAGCTTCTTCGGGTTGCGAAAGAGGAGATTATTGCTGTACGGGAGTCTCTTTGCTCAAAATTTATTTCCCTTTTGACAGGATCATCAAGCTCAAGTGTGCCTCCTTCCCAGACGCCTTCAACTTCCTTATATGCTATACCTTCGACGCCATCCTCTCTGGAGAATTTGGACGAATCGTCAAGTGACATAATCGAGAGCTTTTATCGTCACTTGAAACGGGAGGTCAAGGCTGCTTTAAGGAGGGGGACTTCATTTTCCATGGCCCATCACTACACCCAAGTCCAGATTGCCTTGCTGAAGACGCTCCCGGGTGGATAGGGGGTGGCCGTCCTTTTGGAGCACAAGCTGGCAGAGGCTAATCAGTGTCTAATCCAGTTGCAAAAACTGCGACAAGTCGATGTGTCTGCCATGGTGGAGCAGGAGCGTGCTTTCCTTATATCAGCCATAGAAAAGGTGAAGGTTGTTCAAGAGACAACCAAGCCCTCATTGGAGAAGGACCTCCAGAAGTTGTCCCTTAAGTATGACAAGCTGAGCCGGGAGGGAGAGATTTTCTTGAATCGTGAGGAGATTACTCGTGTTATGGCTGAGACTAACGAGCAGCTGCTCCAGCTCCAGGCTAAGCTATCATCTCTGGAGACTGAGCTCCAAGCCACACGTCAGGAAAGTGAGAAAATCTGGAAGAAGACTGACGAAGTCATACGAGCCTCAAAGCTTTAGAGGGAGCACTGAAGAAATTAGAAAAAATTGGCGGGCTCGTGCGCATCTGGAGGACGTCGAGAGGTTATCCTAGGAAGCTGAACGCCGAGTCAAACTGAGAATTGAGCGCTCAACTGCACAGCTGGAGGGCATCCTTAGCAAGTTGTGTGTTGCTGATGAGTAGCGGACTTTGGTCTTTTTTTTTGATAGAGCAGAATATATTCACTCCGCTGTGATGAGCTTGTAGTGGCATTTTGATAAAGAATATCCCCTGAGGGAGTTTTTGTGGACCTATTGCCCTTTGGTGTATTTTAAAAATACGAGCAAATAGATTTGAATGATATTTTATGGACCTAATACTCTTTGATACACCGATGGTGTGAGTAATAGATTAGGACAATTTTTGGGAACTTATTACCATTTTTGTGTTCTGGCGATGCGAGTACTGATAACAAGTAGAGAGAAGACCGACATATTTACTCAGCGGTAATGAGGACGTGGTAAATACGGGTCAAAACAAATCCTCCCTACTAAGAGGTAATGAGGACATGGTAGGGGTAGGCATAATAGGGGTACACAGAACAACTCAGAGGTGCTGTCAACGTGGAGGTTCTATGCATTGGGTGATTTGTTTGTGATGGATAGGAAAATAACTCAGAGGTAATATGGACGTAGTTGTTTTTCTTGTCGGGGGAATTTTGTGGACCTATTACCCTTTTTGTTCACTGATGGTACGAGCAATAGATTAGGATAAGTTTTATGGACCTATTACCCTTCTGCGCACTGGTGGTGCGGGTAATAGATTTTGAAACGAAACCCAACAGGGGTGATATGGGCGTGATATATGGTAGTCGAAACATCAAAGTGAAAGTTCAGAGGTATCAATATACATGACCTTGACACTCTAGGTATTTTTTTATCGACAACCTCTTATTGATGAAATAAGGAACTCTGTCCATCATGAGAGGTACCATCCATCTGTGCCACTAGGTATTCGGCGAGTTCTACATCCTCTTCGGCTACCCCCTGCGATCCCAAAGGTTGGGATGCCGTCTTAGGCAACTTGACCACCAAGGGTCGAACTTGAAATATTAGCTTGCTTGAGTATGTCGGATCGACATTTAGTTGCCGGCTCGTCTTGGGAAGACGGGTGATAATTAGCTCGGTAAGGGATTCTTTGTCTTTCGATGGTCTTCGGATGGATTTTGGTAATTGGATCACCATCGGCCCTATGATGGGCTTTGGCTCTTGAATTTGGGAGTCGGCTGACCGTTGGTTCCGACTGCGCAGCTTGAACAAGAGAACCAGGCACCTCTTCATGCAAGGTTGCGACAATGGGCGTCGCTTTGCCTGATTTACGAGTCTGGAGGTGAATTATCAAGGGTTCCTCTGGCCCTATGATGGTCTCCAATTTGTTAATGATGTACTTCTTGGATTCTTCATATAAACAAGCCTCCGAAGAATAATAAGACTCATCCCCTTCGAAGGGATCAATGTCGGTAAATTTGGTCTTCACGGAACCATGCTTACTGACATATTTGAAACACTGGTGAAGGGTGGATGGCACGATCATATAGTCATGTATCCACTGATGCCCGAAGAGGATATTAGAAGGTGTGTCTACCTCTATGACGTAGCAGGTAACTTTCGTCTTCAGGTCACCAATCTGGCACTTTAACCGGATCATTCCTAGGGGATAGCTCATTTTCGAGTTAAAACCGCTAATAGCAGTGTTGGTTGCCGCTAGCCGATGCATAAGGATGCCAAGAAGTTGGAGCAGGCTTTTTGGGATGATGCTTATTGACGAGCCAGGGTCGATATTGTAGGAACGAAATAGTAAAGCGTAATACTCTAGAGGGGGGTGAATAGAGTAGGCAGCGGAATAATGCTAAATAAAAATGTTAGCAGCACAATCACAGAATATTAATCACAACTAAAATTATGTAAAGACAGAGTTAAGAGAGCAAACACAAAGACAGCGATGTATATTGGTATCCCTCTGTTGAGGACTAATCCAGTCGGTTGAACTCTTGCTACCAGTTGAATCCACTATTAGAAAAATTGCAAGTTTTTTTACGAAGTCCTTGCAACTTCTACAACGCGAGCTTTGATACGAAGAACTCGTCCAACTTCAAATGTGAAGAGGTATTCTTCAATTAAGCCTTCTGATTACAATCTCTCAGAAACTTCTAGACCGTACCGCACTGGCAAATTGACTAGAGGATTGTAACTGGCTTGGGATCTGAAATTGAAAGCTCTAGAAAACTCTTTGGAAGACTGAAAGCTTTAGATAGAGAGAAGATTGAAAGTGAATAAGTGAGTTGAAATGATCGAAATCCTTCTCTATTTATAGGAGTTCCAAAGGCAGACTTCTGTCAGAATTCGGGCAGAATTCGGGCAGAACTCTTTGAGCAAATCTCGGTCAAATCTGCAACTGCAGGAGGACCAAGTTCCAAAGATTCAAAATCACAACGGCCACTAACCGAACTCTGGCCGAACTCTGGCCGAACTCTGGCCGAGTTCTGTCAGGGTTAGGACAGGGTTTTAAAAATAGGTTTTGGTGATTTTTGAAAACCTTTTTGAAAACCTTTTTGTAAACATTTTGATAGGTCATTTTAAAAATATTTTGAACTATTTTGGGGATAGCCTATTTTCCAGTACGACTCGGTGTACAACATATTCCTAGACTCAAATAAAATAAAAATTATATTGCATAGGAAATACAGACTCGAGTAGGCAAACAGATCTTCAGTCTTGAACGGAGTGGATAGCCAATCTTGCTTATGTCCAAGAAACCGAGATGTCCCAACTAGCTTTGTATATCCAGACAGAGTTTGATCAATTATTAAAATCAGGTTGACCATATGACCAATGGGCCAACAATCTCCTCCATTTTGATAATTGACAAACTATGAATGATATAACATTAAGCTTGTTCAAAAAGAATCAAAACGTGAAATTGTTCATGTCCTGTATTTAACTCAAAAAAAATGTTAGATCTTTTAATTTTCTCGCCCTTTGTCACTTAGCAAAATAATTGCACAAGAGAAGGCTCCCCCGCATTTAATGCAGAAGGCTCCCCCGCAACTAATGCATAAGGAACAAATAGTGAGAAAATATAATAAATAAAACATAAAGAGTAGATATACATCATCACAGGCATATAAAGTTTCTACAGATTATCATCACAAGCATGCTATTTGCTCGAAAGAATATCACATGCATGCTATTTCACAGGCAGTTTGTAATGAAGAAGCAGTATAAAGAGATAGTGCTAAAATAAAGTGCTGAAATAAACTGAAATATCATAAAAGAAACACCATAAGCATGTCCATGATGATAAAAGTACTGAAAGCATACTACAAAGTGCTGATAAATATCACAAGTACTGATAAAAAGAAATACTGATAAAAACTTGGAATGTTGGAGAACTTCCAAGTATACAATAGAATGTCACTAAAAATCCAAATCATATCTCCTCATCACTATCCTCGTCATCTTCATCATCAGCAGCTCGACCAGCATGACCGGAAGGACCAGCACCAGAAGTACCAGCGCTAGAAGGATGAGTAGGGGCGCCAGCATAGAACTCACCAACGTAGTCACGAGGTGCACGATACCAATCATAGGCGTTACCTGGCTGGAAGTAGGCATGGACAGCCTCATCCTCACAGCGGTAAACAGAAAAAGCTGGATCTCGAGGGATGGAGGCGACAGAGTGACCAGTCTGGGCAAAATGCAGATCGGCCAAGGAGTTTGCCATCGCCTGGTAACGGATGACGTCGCGGAACTCACGCTCACGAGCCATGTCCGTCAACGAGACGTGCAAAGCAGATAAGTGCTGATGTATGCCCTCAAATGTCATGGCATACTGATGAGGTGGTAGAGGAGGTGCAGTAGGAGGAGTAGTAGGTGGAGCTGAAGCAGTCCGGCTGCGACGAGATAGCTGAAGAAACTTGGGCTCAGAGTCCTGAGTACAAGTCGATAGATCGATCTCAAATCGCTGAAAGATACGAGGGAGAATCATCGCGTAAGAGAGATTTTGATCTCTTGCACGATTCCAAATTTTGGAGAGATTTCACCAAGTAGATTGGAAGGAAAAGATTGGTGAAGAACTAGGATTTGATGGCTCGGGTCGGCTGCTGCTGCTGTTTGAATTGGTTTGGAAGTAATGAAAGAGAAGAAGCTCTCGGGTTCTGGATATATACACAGATACCCTCAACCGAACTCGGGCCGAATTTGGTCAGAGCTCTGGCCGAATTCGCCTAAGGTACTTCAAAGTTGATTTTTGCCACTTCTTTTTTATTGTCTTATTTCAAATATTTAATTCAAAGATTAGTTATTTTAGCCTTCAAATAACATAATTAATAATATTTTATGAATTAAATGTCGTTACACAGCGACTCTCTCAGATTAGCTGTAGGTGTACTGTCCCAGCTGGCGGAGGTTCACCGAAGAACTCTTAAATACCGCTTCGCTTCAACCGTAGTTGTGGTGACAGACAGACTCTTTATTGGCTTGTCTCTAACACAGTTTTTGTGTATTGAGATATAATCATAAAACAGAATCAATTAATATTATTGACGTCCAAAATTCCTAATTCTCGACGTAAATAATTGAAACGATCTTCCGCTAGAGGTTTAGTGAAAATGTCAGCTAATTGATTTTCAGTATCTATGTACACAAGGTTTATATCTCCATTTTGATGATAATCTCTAAGAAAATGATGTCTAATATCGATATGTTTAGTACGAGAGTGACATACTGGATTCTTAGTCAAATTAATAGTGCTCGTGTTATCAAAGAAAATGGGAATATGTGTGTAAAATAAATCATAGTCTTCTAGGGTTTGTTTCATCCACAAAATCTGAGCGCAACAACGTCCTGCGGCGATGTACTCAGCCTCTATTATTGATAGGGCTACAGAATTTTGCTTTTTACTAAACCAAGAGACTAAAGCTTTGCCTAAGAAATGACATGTGCCACTTGTACTTTTTCTATCAACTTTGCATCCAGCAAAATCTGCATCTGAATAACCGATAAGGTCAAAGGATTTAGTTTTGGGATACCACAAGCCAACAGAAGAAGTGCCTTTAAGGTATCGGAAGATATGCTTAACTGCGGACAGATGTGATTCCTTTGGGTTAGCTTGAAAACGTGCACACAGGCAAACACTAAACATTATATCTGGACGACTAGCAGTTAAATAAAGTAAACTACCAATCATACCTCGATACTTACGTGTATCGACTGGCTTGCCTTGTTCATCTGAATCAAGCTTTGTTGAAGTTGCCATTGGAGTGCCAATAGGTTTGACATTGTCCAGATCGAACTTCTTTAGCAAGTCTTTTGTGTACTTGGCTTGATTTATGAATGTCCCATTATCAGTTTGTTTGATTTGCAATCCGAGAAAGAATTTCAGCTCTCCCATTATGCTCATTTCAAACTCATTCTGCATACACTTAGAAAATTCTTGACACAGAGATTCATCAGTTGATCCAAATATAATATCATCAACATAGATTTGAATTAAAAGCAGTTTGCCATTAAAAGATTTAATAAATAGTGTAGTGTCAACCTTCCCTTTTGAAAAACCGTTGTCAAGTAGAAAAGAGCTTAGACGATCATACCAAGCACGAGGGGCTTGTTTTAAACTGTAGAGAGCTTTCTTCAACTTGAAAACATGATCTGGGTTTTTGAAATCCGTGAAACCTGGAGGTTGTGCTACAAAAACTTCTTCTTTTATAAAACCATTTAAAAAAGCACTCTTCACATCCATTTGAAAAAGTTTGAAATCATAAAAACATGCAAATGCACATAACATGCGAATGGATTCTAATCTCGCAACTGGGGCATAAGTCACATCGTAGTCGATACCTTCTTCTTGATTGTATCCTTGAGCTACGAGTCGAGCCTTATTACGAGTCACTAAACCATTCTCATTCAGTTTGTTTCGGAATACCCAACGGGTGCCAATGACCGGATGATCAACAGGCCTGGGAACAAGTTCCCAAACTTGATTCCGTTCAAATTGGTTTAATTCCTCTTGCATAGCATCTATCCAAAAACTATCACTACATGCTTCATCAATAGTTTTGGGTTCTAGCTGTAAAATAAATGCAACACTAGAAACAATATCTCTACAGGATGTACGAGTACTTACTCCCTTGGTAATATCACCAATTACCAAGTCCTTTGGATGATTAGCTGTAAATTTCAACCTTTTTGCTTCATTCTGAAGGTAGCTGGTTCCTGGATCTTCTCTAGGAGGTTCAGCTAGTGCAGAGCTTGGTTGAGAATCAGCTGGAGTTGAGCTTGGTACAGATGTATCTTCGTCATTGTCATCAATTGTCATTTGATCAATTCATCAAAAGTGACATTGATTGACTCCTCGATGATCATGGTACGTTTGTTGAAGACTCTGTATCGTTTGCTCTTGGCCACATAACCTAAAAATATACCTTCATCGGCCTTTTTATCAAATTTTCCCAAATTGTCTTTTGTATTAAGAATAAAACATTTACAACCAAAAATTCTAAAGTATGAAACAGAAGGAATTCTATCAAACCATAACTCAAATGGAGTCTTCTTCGATTTGGGTCGAATTAGAACTCTATTGAGAACAAAGCAAGCTGTGTTGACAGCTTCAGCCCAGAAATATTTGGGTAGACTAAACTGGTTTAACATCACTCTGGCTATTTCGGTTAGAGTTCTGTTCTTACGTTCCACAACTCCATTTTGTTGTGGAGTCCTAGGGCAGGAGAACTCGTGTATAAAACCGTGTGTGTCACAAAATTGCTCAAAATCAGCATTCTCGAATTCGCCACCATGATCGCTTCTAATGTGAGTGATCATGTAACCTTTTTCATTCTGAACTTTCTTGCAAAAGGCGACAAATTCGGATAATATATCATTCTTGCGTGTCAAGAAATATACCCACGTGTATCTAGAGAAATCATCTACAATTATGAAAGCATAAAGTTTACCTCCGAGGCTAGCAACTCTGCTAGGACCAAATAAGTCCATATGAAGCAATTGTAGAGGTCTAGTAGTACATACTGCGTTTACTAACTTGAAAGTGGATCTGGTAGCTTTGTTCCTTTTACATTGACTGCATACCGAATCCTTCTTGAATGTAATGTACGATAAACCGCGTACTAGCTTCTTTGTGGTTAATCTTGATATTGTATCCATATTAGCGTGACCGAGTCTCATATGCCACAGATGACTCTCATCACTCTTGGCCATTAAGCATCTACCTGAAATGTTAGTTTCTTCTAACAAATAGAAAACATATATATTGTCTTCCCTGATACCTTCAAAGATAGTACTACTAGTTGAGCTATCAACTATAGTACATTTGTCTTTTCCAAAGTTGATGCCATAACCATGATCAGCTAGATGACTTATGCTGAGTAGGTTATGTTTCAACTCGGTAACCAGACAGACATCCTTAATTACAGGATAGGGAGACTTACCAACATCACCGATACCAATAATATACCCTTTCAAATTATTACCGAAGGAGACATAGCCTTCCTTCTTTTTCTTCGACAGTGTTGCAAATAGGGTAGCATCACCGGTCATATGCCGTGAGCAACCGCTGTCGAGGATCCATTTGCTTCTAGCATGTGAAGGGTGTTCCACCTACAAAACAGTTTACAGATGAAACCTTTGGTACCCATTTCTTGTAGGGTCCTGAATTGTTAGCTTTAGGTATCCAAGCATAAACATTTAGATCTACAAGCTTTCTCATTTTACATACAGATGATATATGACCAATGAGGCCACAATAATGACATTGTGCATGTCGAGTATTGAAAGCTGAGTGGTGTGCATGGTTGGTAGGTTTGGGTTTTCTAGTATAGAAGAAAGCATACCTATAATCTTGTTTGGGCTTAACCTTTTGGGGTAAAGGTTTGATAGGGTTAGGTCTGACAGTATTTGGCTTGGGAATGTTCCGATTTCTCGGTAAGTGACACGTGTTAGGGTAGGAAGCAGCAGGCTCAGGCTGTTTTCCTAACCTAATTTCTAATCTTTTGGAAGTGTCATACAACTTAGTATAATCAGAGGTAAGTGATTCCATTCTGATTTGTGCACATTGAAGACTTTTCTTCTCTATAGAAAGTTCTTCCTTGAGTTGGTCAATAATTTTGTCTTTCTCTTCAGATGACTTGGTAGTCTCGTATAATAAGAGCTTTATTGAAGAAAGCTCACCAGACTCACTAACATTACTTCTAACCTCAGCTAGTAGGTCGGTAAGTCTACCTATTTCACCTTTGTACTCTTTGAGTACCTTCTTAGAAGTCTGATACTTACTATGCAGTTTCCTGTAATCAGTCATCAGGTCACTGAAGGCATCTCCTAATTGCTCAAAGGTGAAGTCATCATAAGTATCAACTACAGGTTCAGTAGGTACCTGATCGGATGCCATAAAGTATACGTTTGCAGCGTCTTCTGATTGTTCGTCTTCTGAGTCGCTGGCTTCACTTTCATGCCATATGCTGGTGTTGGCATATTTTCGTGATGTTGATCTCTTCAGGTTCCCTTTTTCATACCTGTTGCTCTTCTTGCTTGATGATGAGTTTATGGGACAATCCTTCTTCATGTGTCCCTTCTTCTTGCAACCATAGCAGACAGCATCTTCTTGGTACCAGTTGTTGCTGTTGTTCTCTTTGACTCTCTTCTCATGTCTCATGAATCTTTTGAACTTCCTTGCTAGGAGTGCCTGATCTTCAGCGTCAGATCCACTGCTGTCTGAGTCATCTTCAGCAGCTTTTCTGTGCTGAGCCTTGAGGGCGATAGTCTTCTCCTTTGGTGCAGGCTCTTCAAAATCTTGTAGCTCCAGTTCATGAGTGAGTAGCTTACCCATTCGTACTTCGAGGGACATAGTTGTGAGGTCGTTCCCTTCAATGATTGCACTAGCCTTTGGAATCCAATTCTTGGTGAGAGCTCGCAGGAGTTTGCGAATCTTTTCATGGTTGCTGTAATCTTTGCCTAGGGAGGACAAAGGATTTACAATATCCACGAATCTCTTGAACATTTGTGTAACTGTTTCGTTGGGCTTCATTTTGAACGCCTCATACTCTTGAGTAAGTCTGCTGACTTTAGATTCCTTGACTTGAGTCGTGCCTTCATGTGTGACTTCGAGTAGCTTTCATACTTCATTTGCCGTTGTGCAGATAGACACCCTGTTAAATTCAGTTCTGTCTAAAGCACAAAAGAGAGCATTAATGGCACGTGCGTCAAGACTGGCCCTTTTCTTTTCTTCCTCTGTATATCTGCTATGGGGTTTTTCAACTAAAACTCTATCAACATTTATACGAGGTGGCTTTTGATAGCCATCAAGAATAATGGACCATAAATCAAAATCAAGAGATTTCAAGAAGAAACTCATCCGTGTTTTCCAATATGTATAATTTGTACCATCAAATAGTGGGGGTTTGTTTGTGGCCTGGCCTTCACTTGTGAATTTCACAGTTGCCATGTGTTGTGCTGTGATCTATATAACAGTTAATTAAAAAGAATAAATAATTGCACTGTTACCTTTGCTTTACTTGTAACACCCGCTCTGATACCAATTGTAGGAACGAAATAGTAAAGCGTAATACTCTAGAGGGGGGTGAATAGAGTAGGCAGCGAAATAATGCTAAATAAAAATGTTAGCAGCACAATCACAGAATATTAATCACAACTGAAATAATGTAAAGACAGAGTTAAGAGAGCAAACGCAAAGACAGCGATGTATACTGGTATCCCTCTGTTGAGGACTAATCCAGTCGGTAGAACTCTTGCTACCAGTTGAATCCACTATTGAAAAAACTGCAAGTTTTCTTACGAAGTCCTTGCAACTTCTACAACGCGAGCTTTGATACGAAGAACTCGTCCAACTTCAAATGTGAAGAGGTATTCTTCAATCAAGCCTTCTGATTACAATCTCTCAAAAACTTCTAGACCGTACCGCACTGGCAAATTGACTAGAGGATTGTAACTGGCTTGGGATTTGAAATTGAAAGCTCTAGAAAACTCTTTGGAAGACTGAAAGCTTTAGATAGAGAGAAGATTGAAAGTGAATGAGTGAGTTGAAATGATCGAAATCCTTCTCTATTTATAGGAGTTCTAAAGGCAGACTTCTGTCAGAATTTGGGCAGAATTCTGGCAGAACTCTTTGAGCAAATCTCGGTCAAATCCGCAACTGCAGGAGGACCAAGTTCCAAAGATTCAAAATCATAACGGCCACTAACCGAACTCTGGCCGAACTCTGGCCGAGTTCTGTCAGGGTTAGGTTTGGGTTTTAAAAATAGGTTTTGGTGATTTTTGAAAACCTTTTTGAAAACCTTTTTGTAAACATTTTGATAGGTCATTTTAAAAACATTTTGAACTATTTTGGGGATAGCCTATTTGCCAGTATGACTCGGTCCTAGACTCAAATAAAATAAAAATTATATTGCATAGGAAATACAGACTCGAGTAAGCAAACAGATCTTCAGTCTTGAACAGAGTGGATAGCCAATCTTGCTTATGTCCAAGAAACCGAGATGTCCCAACTAGCTTTGTATATCCAGACAGAGTTTGATCAATTATTAAAATCAGGTTAACCATATGACCAATGGGCCAACAGATATGTATCCAGTGTAGTACAAGGGGCGATCATGCAAATTGGACTTGATCAACATATCATGTGGAGTAAATATGATGTTGGACATTGCATCTGTACTATCGTCGCCCTGTATATCTGTTGGCGGGTCTTCCCCGGGAGGCTTGACCTGAGCTAAGTAGGCATCAACATTCTAGAGTGCTTCGCTTAATGCGACACGAAGATCCTTGGAGAGCCTTAGGAGCTCATATAGCGACAACTTTGCTAGCGTATTAGCCAATTTTGCTAATATGTCGAAGTTGTAAGATCTTTCCTGTCCCTGAGGTACATCATTGCGGAGTGGCCTATCGAAGCGGGTTTCCTTTGTCTTGGATTTGTCCACCACCGGAGGCTGAGATGGCCTTGGAATATCATAGGGAAACAATGTTATCGGCTGAGGATCTTCGGCAGGACTATCCCGTGCGGGCTAGACTTCTGCTCCAGACCAGGTAACAACATCTATAGCTTCTTCAGCTTCGGCTGAAATTGTGTGCCAGGCTCTGGATGGGTGGAAGATTAGTAACCTCTATCGTTGCCCGAGGGATAGGTATGACCCCGTCTGGAGTGCTTGTCGGAGGAAAGTTGCCGAACTGAATAGATACCATGTTCGCCGCCACGATAACCACTTCAAAGTCTATCGACAGAGCTGTTGAGTCGATAAGACTCTGAATATACTGCTTCAATTGGAATCAATCATGAGTAGCATGATGGACATAGCGGTGGAAGTGATAATACTTTGGGTCCTCCATTTTTGTAGCTCGGGGTTCGCACCTTGGTGGAGGGAGCTGGATCCTACCCCCTTGCAAGAGCATATCGAAGATAGGTTTGACATGACTATCTTCAAATAAGTAATTGACCTTGGGCCACGGACCTTCCGTCTGTTTTTGTTTGGGCTTCTGAGTCGCATCAGTGACCATGGCCTGTTTGCCCTTGTTGTCCCGGTTAGTGGTGTCACTACTGTTGTTGTTACTGGAGGTGGACCCAGGACGTCGGCCCTTATCTTTTCCATCTGGGATGTGTAATCCCAACTGGCGAGCCTTCTTCAATTTTGCCTCTGCGTTGGAAGCACTTATGATGAAGGTTGTCCAATCTCTAAACTGATCGTCGCCCATCCAGCGGCTAATTACGGGGAGCAACTTCTTCTGGCAGATTTCAATCAAGGAGCTCTCAGGATTGCCTTGGGGAAATCTTATTGCGGTTTGGCGGAACCGCTCGATGTAGTTCCTCGTTAGCTCCCTCTTTCCCTGAATGATGTCCATGGGAGATGACATCGTTACGTCATGCCCCACTTCATAAAATCTTTCCAGGAACATGTGTTTAAAGCTGTCAAAAGAGTGAATGCAGTTGTCGGGAAGGTTGTGGTACTAGTCGAACGTGATTCCCTCCAATGCTTTGATGAATAGTCGCATGAGGATTTGGCATCACTATACGACAAGTGGTCGGTTGTGACTTCTAAGTAAGTCATGTACCGACTAGCAGAGGTCTTTCTATTATAAGAATCGATATGGAACGGCTTATACCGCGGTGCAAAAGGCTTATCTCTCCATGCAACGGGATATGACTGCCGTATTCTGAGATCCCGAGAGTAGTCTCGGGCATTGAACGTTGCCCGAAGCTCCTAGACTTCCCTCCTTGCCACCTTGGCGTCATCTGCAGCTGAAGGAACAGATGGTGCTACGGGATCATCACCCAAAGGAGGGGCGGTCGTGTTGGAGTCTGTATTGACTGCGGGTCCCAAACTTGTTTGTCCGGACGTCCTTGCTGGTTGAGTTGGCAAGGCAGATTTGATCTAGTCGATGGACTTGACCAAGGACAGGAGCATGGCTTCCAGCACTTCTAGCCGTTGTCGGTCAGAAGGTGCTTCATGATCATCGTCAGCCATAAAGACTGTCATGACGTGGGTAGAGGTGGAAGGGATTATGGCAGAGGTACTCTTGGTGCCGTACCCTTGTATAGAGAAATCATCAGGGAATGTCAAAATATCAACTTCGTCAGACTCGGAAGGGGTGCTACCTGCGCAGGAAGCCGCCTCGTCTTGTTGAGGGTGGTGTCCATAAGGAAAATTCGATTCTGTTGCAGAGTTCTGGAGGATCTCTACCCCCTGTGTGTGCTCTTGGTATACCGGGTTATCGCATACATTGAGGGGGCTGCTACCCCCAGCTTCATCTACTCTCAAGGAGGCCGAAGGTGCACCCCCGGATGTCGAAAGCTTCTTTTTGGATCGAGTGCCTAAATAGATACTCCCTGTGGTTGATGAGAACCCCTCAGATGAGGGTCTCCTTGCAATACTGGCCGAGATGGCCGGGCTGGAAGAGCCTGTCTTCTTTCCTCTCTTGCCAAGAGGAACTTTTTGAGTTGAATTACAAGAGGCAAAAGGAAGCTCCTCGTCCTTGGAATTTGGACCGGTGCTGGCTACTGCATTCGCTGGAAAACTGACTGCCGATCTTCAGGTGCTGCTAATTTATCGCAGCAGTAGTTGATGATGACTTGGATGCAACGATGCCCCGAGAGGAACTCATTGCATGTTGATGCTGCCGTCATGCGTTTGTGAGTAATCACGTCATGTAAGTTGGTAGGAAGCTTCTCTACCTTTGTACCCAACTTGTGAACTCGGGAATCCCGAGCGCACGGGTGATTAGGCATCATGTTTGCTCCCTGATCCATGGCTAGTAAAAGCACTTACTCTGGATCTTTAGAGGGAGACTTTAAAGACCCACACTGTCTGTTAGCCCTGGAGGACTGGACGCGGGTGGTTCTGTACAACTTTTTGTCAGGAGCCTGTGTAACAGTCAACGGGTCCCACTGACAGTCAGCAACTTTGACAGTTGACTAGGCTGGTTGGGCCCGCACTGCCCTAGAAATTTTTGACTTAGCACCCGAAGGCATATAGTAAAAGGAGTCCAGATTGATACATCTTGCATCTTTAGTGAGCCGCATGGCATCGGGCCCGCATGAGAGGCGGTCGAACACAGAGCTTTTGATACGGCCGTATGAGACGTCCTATTTGAAGCCAGAATTGGTTGTTGCATGGACCATCTTCTTGTGGCTTGAGCTGGCTGCCGCATGGATCATCTTCCTGCGGCTATAGTTGGCTTCCGCATGAGTTGGCTGCCTGCGGCCAGAGTTGGCTGCCACATGGACAGAATGTTGATCTCCTCTATATGGCTCCTTCTTTGTCCGCATGGATTTCCCTTGTGCCCCTAAAAACTCAACATCGTAGTGTTTTCCTCTGCTAGATTTGGGGACAGTGGGGTCTTACGCGGTCGGAAACAAAGCCGCAAGAGAGTTCTGGTCATCGTCTTGGGTTACAAAAGGAGGTTCTTTAAGAACTTGGTCGGGGGCAACAGTTTTGTGCACCGACGCCTTGCGAGTCCTCTTTAGGTTAGCTCGCTTCTGAGACGGACTGGCGCTCCCTTCAGAGAGCAATTCTTCGAAAGCTTGTTGGTCAAAATGAACCACAAGCATCTGCTGTATAGAGGTGAGCTTGGATGCGTCAGATTGTGTCACCAACTTCTCATCGGAAGAGAAGGATGCCCCCAGCCGATTCGTCATCGTGTTTGCCATAAAAAATCAAAGGCAGGTATTATAGAACACTGAAATTGATTGCAAACTCGCTTGTACAAAGGAAAGTCTAGAAAGAAATCCTAGAAAATAATCTAAGTACAATTGTTTAGTTTTGATTCTGGGGGGTGACGGTGGAGGCTCGGGAAAGTGCTATCAACTTTGCCTTACTCCGTGGACTATCTGTTGCAGTCTCTAGCTCGCAAAGGAATTACTTTTCTCTTGAAGGTTGTTAGCCTTTTGCAGGGGTGTGGCACAATGCTATTTATAATAGGATGTATTTTGAGCCGCATAGACGGCTTGCAGCCACGTGGCTGATTAGCACACGAAGACCCGCTCTTTGGCTGCCTTCTGTCGATTTGTTGGAATTTTGTTGTAGCAAATCTGGGTAGTTAAGGACTTGGTCAGATTGCCACGTGTCCTGTTGCGTATAGTTTTATCAGCCTTCGATCATGTGGGGTCGCATGAGACTCATGCGGCTTGGATCATAGTTGCTCTTGGCTACATGAAGTTTAAAGACTTTTGGGGCCGTATAAGTCTGAGCCGCATAAGGTTCATGCGGCTTAGATGACACTCTTCTGGCCGTATGGAGGCGTACGAACCCTGCTTTTGGGCGACGTCTCACGTCTTATATTACTTGTCGAAGTGTCAGAACTGTCATGTTTTGCCAGGACTTTTCAGCTTTATCAGTCGAACTGCTCCTCTCGGCCGCATATCTTCCTTCTACAGCTCTTTGTTGACGAGCCGCATATGCCTTTGAACAGTCATGTACCTTTCCTTCATGCGATCCTATTTGGCCCAAAGTACCTATGTGGCAATTTGTAATCCGCATGAACCCCATATTTTTCATGCTTCTACAGAAAATATCTCATATATGGAAACCAAATAAATATGGAAAACCAATCAAATATATGGTCAAAGTCAAAAAATATCATAGGCTTATTTGAGGACATATTTCTTCATATCTCCATCTCGGCAAGATTTTGCTACAAAATTGGGCCAACACACTTCTCCATCCCACAGCTTCATCATATCAACCACTCATCAATTTGTCTCTAAGGGCTCTCAAGCAATAGATAGGACTTGGAGCATTTCCAAGCAATGTTGGAACTTAGCTCCGGAAACAAGTTTAGTCATCATATTAACAGGGTTGTGGCATGCACCTTTTCAAGTACAATTTTACTATGTTCAACATCATCTTGTATGAAGTGGTAGCGAACATCAACATGCTTGGTCCTCGTATGATGGACTTAATTTTTTGTCAAATGGATAGCACTCATATTGTCACAATGCACATCAACTACATCCTGCTTCATCCCCAAATAATTAATCAAACCACGAAGCCACAGGCCTTCTTTCACTACTTCTGTCACTACCATATACTCTGCTTCCGTAGTCGATAAAGCAACCGTAGCCTGCAACATTAGCCTCCAACTGACTGGTGCACCATGTATAGCAAACACGTATACAGTAGTTGACCTGCGCCTATCCAGATCACCAGCATAGTCTGAATCCACATATCTACCAACCTGACTAAAGTCTCCGCAAATGTGTAATCCCACATCAATGGTGCCCTTCAAGTACCTGAATATCTACTTTACAGCCTCCCATTACTTCTTTCCCGAAGTAGTCATAAAGCGACTAACCACACTTACGGCCTGTGTAATGTCTGGTCGAATGCACAACATAGCATACATCAAGTTTCCAACTACAGTCGCATAAGGAATTGAGCCATGTGCTCATTCTCGTCATCAGTAGTAGGAATAACTTGGCTGAGAGCCTAAAGTGGCCAGCCAAGGTAGTAGAAACAGACTTTGCATCTTCATACCAAAACAAGCAATAATCTTCTTAATATAGGACTTCTGAGACAAAGACAATCTCTGTTTCTCCTTCTCCCTTTTAATCTCTACCCCAAAATCTTCTTGGGTCCACCCAAGTCCTTTATCTCAAACTCCGAGCTAAGTTGAGACTCCAGTTTATCTATCTTTACCAAGCTATTTGAAGCAAAAAGTATTTCATCCACATAAAGCAGTAGATGGATATAACCTCCATCATGAAGTTTATGAAAGTAAAGAAAGTCATACTTACTTCGGGTGAAATTATGTCGTGTCATGAAGGTATCGAACTGCTTGTGCCACTGTCGAGGAAACTGCTTCAAACCATATAATGATTTCTTCAGTAAATATACACGATTTTTCTTGCCAACCACCATGAAGTCCTCTAGTTGATGCATATAAATTTCTTCGTCAAGGTCACCATGCAAGAATGTCGTCTTCACATCGAGTTTCTCAAACTCGAGATCACAATGAGATACCAAGCTCAATAATATGTGAATAGAAGTGTTCTTGACCATCGGAGAAAAGATCTCACTGTAGTCCACTCCCTCCTTTTATGTGAAGCCTTTTTCCACTAATCTTGCCTTGAACCTAGTGCCACTTGACTCTGTAGAAGCTTCCTTCTTCTTGTACACCCACTTGCAGCCTATAGCTTGCTTGTCTTTAGGCAATGGAACCAAATCCTTTGTAAAGTTCTTATGAGAGGCACAATCTTTTCCTGTATAGCTATCATCCAGTTCTCGCTGCTAGTATCGTTGATAGCTTGTCTGAAGGTGATAGGCTCGTCATCCTCCACTGGTAGTTCGTATTCTACTATATTTAAGTGTCCATAGTTGTAACTACCACATTTCTAAAATGAAGATAATTTTGAACTTTTGTAAATTGATCATGGTAGTTATTAAATAATATATTTAAATCATGTTAAAGATTAAATGATGAATTTTTGATTATTTTTATAATATTTGAATTAATATAATGTGATTGTATCCCTTGCTAGTGAAACCTTAGTACTACTTAGCCTAGAGACGAACCATGACCATGGAGACCTAGCTAATGTGATTAGATTAGTTCGCTACTACATTTTAGACTAAGGATATTTTGGTAATTTATGATTTATTATTATTTTTGAATTTTATTTAATTGATAATGTGCTAAGTGATATATTAGGCCTAATCCCAGAGTTGCCCTAATTTAGATGTTGATCATGAGCCTAGATATTTAGCTAGTAGGATTCAACTAAATGATAAGGTTTAGGAATATCTAGCTATTGCCTAAGTGAAGATATTTTGCTTGTAACCCTAATTCCTTTGGGCCTTTACTAGAAAGAGGCTAGAATTACACATGAGAAGGCCTTCAATACATTTGGACCTAACCCTAACCCTAGGAACTAGTCTTGGCTGGCCATAGAAGGTCCCCTCCTCCTATAAAGGTTCACACTTAGCTCTTCTTGCCTCTTTTCTTACAAACCTAATCCTAATTTGGTGTTCTTCCCCAAATTTGCCTCCTTTCTCCAAATCAACTCCAAATTGAGCCTAATCAATTATAATACACTCCTCTAGTGTATAAGAGATCTCTATTGGCTAGCTAGCAAGGATTGGAAACAATTTGACCATTGGAGCTTGGTGGAGATCTAGATCTAGAACCTTTCATTGAGAATATAACTCTCAATAGGTAATAATCTCTAAACCCATTAAATTCCTGATTTCTCTTCATAGATGCATTCATTTAGGGCCCCCCAAGCCCTAGGCTAAGTTTAGGTTCGAATCAAATCCATTTGGTATGCGAATCAGGAGTATTGGAGAACTATTCAATGTGTTCGATGAAATGTCTCTTAGAATAATTTGTTCATTATTTTCAAAACTAATCACATGTTTTGTAGCTAATATTGAGTAGATCACCGA
Source organism: Iris pallida (assembly GCA_029216955.1). Lineage (NCBI taxonomy): Eukaryota > Viridiplantae > Streptophyta > Magnoliopsida > Asparagales > Iridaceae > Iris > Iris pallida. The sequence continues at coordinate 30,339,423 of JANAVB010040818.1, forward strand.
TGTAGGTGACTGACTTGGTTTTATATAGCTTTTCGTATCAGTTTTGGACATGAGGATACCGCACGAGACGGTGGTGCGTGTCCTGTTACCAAGAGTCCATATATCAGTAGACATGACACGTGGCGACACAAAACTTGTTGAGTAGGTTGGGGCATTGACCTAAAGCATGCACACAAAGTTTTAGGACATTTGGTGGAGAGTTCGGGGAGCTCTTCCTCCTGCAGATCTCACATACGCTCGCATGATACCCAATTTTCACTTTCTAATACTCACTTGGACACACAACATGACACGACTTGGACACGATCCTATTGGTTCAGTGGATATCCTGATACCTAGTCTACCCACTGACACGACTGTACGACACTTGGTTGGACATCGTGTCCTAGACCACTCAACCCACACGCACGACCCCCTTCTGTGCACAGTTCTAATACCTTGTGTTGACACTGGTTTGACACTTTGTAGGAAATTTGCAGACACTTGGACACGAGCATGACACACACCCTGAGACACTCATATGTTGACACATACTTATTTATATACAGACCACACGCACACACTCTGTACTGCACACAGCAAGTTCCCTTGCATGTACAACATACTCGACCACCCCCCTCTCTGTATTTGGGTTTTGGGAGTTTTCCTGAGATTAATACATGTATTATGATCTATATATATATATGTTTATATATTTATAGGTAGAGGGTGGATTTCTAGGTTTATCTATATAGGTTTTTGAGTTTGATGTGAGGATTAGATACCTATATACTTTAATGCATATATATAGGTTGTAGTTTAGTTTGAGAGTTGGGATATAGCTCATAATCTTCCAGATTTATGTGTATGTTGATGTTTAGTTTTGTGTGTTTGCAAGTCAGTGATTTGGGGTTGCCTTATAAAGATAGATAGCAGTTTCCTGGGATTGAATGGAGAATGTAGGTTGATATATATAGATGTTTAGGTCTGTGTTTAGACATAGCCTTTTAAGTTAGTTTTCATTTGGGTTTGGATACAGAGATTGATAAGTTATTCGAATGTTTGTTGTGTCTAATATATATGGGTATATATATGTACATATGTGAATAAGTTAGATATATATATCGGCATATATATGATATATTTATAGGATGTGCTATAGACTATATATTAGATGTTAATGTTGTGGTTGAGTATAGGCTATTTACCTACAGATTTCTGAGTTTGGGGAAAATAGGTTAGAATGTCGATGTTATAGATATAGCCCATATATGTATACATCTGTTAAATAGGCTATGAGATTAATCAATTTATTTGTGTATTGATTTGGGGGTTCACTTGTTTAGATGTTAGAGTTGTTCAGGTTAGTAAATTGATTTGAGAGGCAAGTGGATGAGAGAATGTGATTATCAGATACTTTGGGCCTTGTATCAGTGGGGTTGCATTGGCCATTTTTGCCTTGGTCCCTTTGTTGCAGCAGGCTATGCCTTGCTTTGCATTGCAGCAAAGCAAATACAAGCAGAGTAGCAGCAGCAAGCTGCAGTAACAGCAGTAGCCAGGCATAGCTGTAGGCAGTTGCAGCAAGTGCCCTGCTGCACTAGGCAACAGGGGATTTCCTTAAGGTTTTGGGTTCAGCCATGGTCCATGGGTTGTTTGAGGCTTTAGATGGTTGGATACATATGAGTAACACCTTTCTAAGCTAGCTATAGAATATGATATCAGTTAGTATTAGGTTTGAGTTCAGCTGGTGTGGTTAGAGTTTGGGGGAGGAGAGTTTCAATTAAGAGGCCATAGGATTGTAAGTGATGTGAAGTGAGTTTAGCATGGGTATTAAACAAAGGAATAGAAAGGATGAGTTTGTCTTGGGAGGTAAAAGTATTGGTATATAGGTTGAGTATTTGTATATATGTATTGTACATATATTTGTTATAGGTTAGCTTGAATATATATGTATATATAAATATATGTGCTTTATATATGATATTTGTATTATATATAAGAGGGTAGGGTTATAGTCTTAGTTAAGTGATAGTGACATGTATTTATGATATAGTGATAGAATAAGAGCTTTGGTATAGTGTGATATAGATACCCTCTAAGATGTATGAGTTTCCTAGGATACTAGGAAGAAGGACACCATAGTACTCTAGAGTTGCCTTATAAGGACTTATTTAATTTAGTTTGACTAGAAGTATACCTTGTTTGACTAAAGCTTGACCAAACTCTAGATATTGACCCAAACAGTCTAAGATGACTTGTTGACTAGGATTGACCTAAATAGACCCATGTGACATTGTATACTAGAGTTTGACTAAACCCTAGACTCTTGACCTAGTTTGACTAGAATGTTGACTAGAGTTGACCAAGAGTTGACTTTGTAACACCCAGTTTTCCAAATGAGGATAATTTTGAGATTTTGTGATTATAATCATTTAATAATGATATTTAAATCATATTATGATTTTTTGTGATTTTTAGTCAATTTAAAACTATTTAAAATGTTGAATGGTGATTTTGATGGTTAACTAGTTAAACCCTAGTTTTGCTAAGCCTCGAGACTAACCACGACCAAGGGAGCCTAGTCATGTGATTAGAATGTTATATTATTACTTTTTAGCCTAGGGATAATTTGGTCATTTTGACAATATTGTGAAATTGTAATTTTGATTAATTAAATTTGTGATAATCTTTTAGTTAAGCCTTAACCTAGGAGTTTGACCTAACCTAGATTAGTCTTGAGGTTAGAATCATGGTTAGAACATTCCTACTAAGTGCCAAGGTTAGTAATATCTAGATATTATTCTAGTAGAATATTTTCCTAGGATATTTGTGAAAAAGAAAGCCTTGAACCAATAGGAAGGCTTGGAATTGGGTGGAATGACCTTATCCACTCATCTATACCTAAACAAACCCTAATTCCCTTAGATGAATAGCCATACAAGACACCCTCCCTCCTATAAGTGTCATACTTAGAAGCCTTTGGCTCTTTTTTAAAAACCTAAAAGAACCCTACTTTGTTCTTCCCTAAATCTCTCCCAATTAATCCAAATTGAGCCCACATTGAGTCAAATCAATTGCATCATCATCCCCAACATTAGAGGAGACTTGTGGGTGCTTGCTAGCGAGGTTTGAGGACGTTTAAACGGTAGCAAATCGAGGAAGACGTCAAGTCGAGGCTCTCTACATTGAGTTTAAACACTAAATAGGTAAAACCTAACAAACCCTAATAAATTCCTAATTTATTCCCATAAATACATTCATTTAGGGTTGCCCTAGGTGTAGCCCAAGTTTGGTAGGAATTCGTGTCCATTTCGTGTCCGTATCGGACACGTATCGGTGTATTTAAATACGTGTTCGATGAAATATCACATAGAAATAGATTTTGTTAATTTTCAAAACTAATTATATGTATGTGTATCCTAACATGTGTATATTACAACCCAAATTGACTGAGTCAATTTTAGTATAGTTTGGATACGGTTTTAGGCCTTGGACACGCAGTACGAGACACCGTACGGGGCTCGTACGGCTGCCCTGCTGCTCGGGTGTCCTAGCGGACAAGACACTGATTCATATGACACGAAAATTAATGGACACGAGGGGGCATACACTGACAGCATGCCCCCAAAGTTTAGGTCGAGTTGGTTTGGTATTTTTGAAGTTATCGGGATTGCACTGGTTTTACAAACACACACACACGTGCACATTTGGTCACTGATACGGGCTTGGACATGAAGCTGGACACCACGTAGACACATATCAGGCACCTAGACACCTCCCCTATACTTGGCGAACACGTGGACACAAGCACGTGGCCAATGGCAACCTGTGTCGTATCCACGAGGTCGAGTACTGCCTGCACGAGGCTGCTTGTGCAGTACTATGAGACACTATTTTGATTTGATTCTTGGACACCTCGTATCCATTTGCATGGACACGAATACCCCCTAGGACACGTACTTATAGGAGGAACACTTTGATCACAGTGGGTTTGGATTTAATTGGGTGGTATATGGTATTTCGAATGTCAATGTAGGGTTCGAGCATATTTCTGATACTGTGGTTTGAGTATTAGTTCGAATGGGTTATCGTGTGTGAGTTTTTATTTGTATTTAAGTTTAGAGTTTGATGTTAGGCTATGAGTGTTTGAGAGGTATCCTGAGATTTTGATATTGATAGGTGAAACCTGAGATTTGGATTCAATTTCACAATTCCTGAGATAGTGACTGATTTCCTGTACAGTCTGTGAACTGAGATCCATATTAAGGTTTTGGAGTTGATCATTGGGTTCAGATACTCGAATAGGGAAGTCCTCCATGTGACTTCGAATAAATTGGATAATGTAGCTTGTTTACCAAATGGCCTGGGTTGTGATGTTCAGTTTATATCGTGGTTTCAGACTTTGCTTAACATCCTAAAGTGGTATTGGACACTTTTGAACTCTCTGTTCAGTTTTGGGTTGTTGTATAATCGAATTGATAATAGGATTCTCTGATAGTCCCTGAGAATTAATGAACAATGGCTAGGTTAGAGGTTTGAGAGTATCCTATATTGGTTTTATGGTTAGAAGATATGCTAAGTGTGGGTTTTGTGAAACTAATATTGTGATACCTATATATATGTAGATATATACATATATGATTCCTATGTATATCTTCAAGGATATATAGTTGATGTATATGTGTCAGTGTCAGAATAGGCTCAGGTTTAGGCCTTAGTTGCAGCAATAGCATAGGAGGAGAGTACTCTCCCTGCAGGCAATGTTGGTCCTATATTGCAGTGGCAATAGGCTGCCCTCTTGTGGCATCAGCACAGGCCATGTTGGCCTGTGCACTAGTGCAAGTGAGGGGCATATGCTAGTGTCTTAGATTGATCAGTGTGTGTATGTGTGTCTAAGTGTAAGGCATAGGTTAGTGTCCATGAGCATATTAGTATATAAGTTAGAGTAGTGTAGGTGGTTATGAGACCAATAGATTTAGATGTATGTGAGGTTGCATTGCATTATTTGTTCTGTCCAGATTTCCCATTGTTGCCTTCCTAACTAAATTTGATTTCAGCCCATGTAGTATAAAACATCAGTCCTTATATCAGCCCCTATATTAAAGCATACCATATTTCCTATGTTGACAGCCCTTTCACGTTGACAGTCCATACCATCCCACTTTACATTCATCCATCCATTCAACTGTCCTAATATGAATCTCAGGTTGAGGGTTTGAAGTCCAGGTTGGGGGATTTCAGATTTATCTATACATGTTGTGAGGGTTTGAAATTGAGAGAGGGTGATTTGAGATTTAGTTGGATAATGGTTTGGTTGCCTTTTGATTATGGTAGTAGTAGTTGATTTATACCAAGAGATAAGTTATGAGGATACTTGAGATATCTTATAAATATATTCATATTATAGGATTAGGAGACTATGGTAATTAATGTGAATATGTCATGAGAGGTATCTTGAGTATAAGGGATGTATTAGATATGGATGTTGGGGTAGCCTAAGCATTGAATATGTATATACAAATATGATGTAGGTTAATTGATATTCTAGAAAGGTTTTGGTTTAAGACTTGAATTAAATTCATAAATCTAGCTTGATATAGGGTTTAACTAGATAATTAACCCTAGATGAGCCCTTGACCTAGATTTGACCTCATAGCCTAGTTTGACTAATAGTGGACTTTGACCAAGTTTGACCAAATGGTTCATGTTGACTAGAGTTGACCAAAAGTCAACATTAATCCTAAATGTGACCAACTGACCCTTGCTAGCCTAAGTTTGACCAGTTGACCAACATAGCCTTGTTGTTGACCTAGTTTGACTAGATGTTGACTTAGTTTGACCCAGAGTTGACCAAGTTTGACCTTGACCTAGATTGGCTTAGAAATTATGTAGATTGCATCGTAAACTTTATTTACCTTGTTTAAACATATTATAACATGTATTGCTCTATTAGGACATTGTGACTCCGGTGCAGACATCTGATATTACATTGCTCTTTTCAGAGTATCAGGCGAGTACATTCTCTGATAATATTTCTGTTTTATGATATCGTCTTTGTTTCTAGTATTTGGTGTAGATATCCTTATTCTCTTGACACATTGTTCACATGAATTGGTATTTGTCTGGATCCTATCATAAGATGTTATTCTCTTATATATTGTATGCATGTGCAAGACTTCCTTATTTTTCTTATTCATTGTGTAGACATGATTCCTGCGAAGGCTAGCTACCTTCTCAGAGAATCACGTGTCATGACGTGTCATAGCCGGATCCACTATATTAGTCAGGGATGGGGGTGTTAGCGTAGATATGTGATCAATACCCCCACAATATTATATCGTATCATCATTGTATCACTATAGTATCCTTATTGTATAGTGTTAATCATACACTCACATATGATTAGCCAGGCCAAACATTGTATCAAGTTCTAAGCCGATCACATGTTGAAACTAGTGCTAAACTCTCATAGATAGCAGTTCCAGATTTTTGTACATGATATATACTGTTATCTTGTCTTATCTTATTACAGTTTTGATATACCCTGTCAGGATGCATGTACGCTCTACTTTACCTAGTATATTCTCTCTATCTACTGCTACATTTTTAATATTGTATAACTAGAACTGTTGTTTGAGATTTTGTACTCGTTCCCGTCCTGACTGGACCTATTGAAAATATTACAGATGCTTGCCCCGAGGATACTTGCCCTACTTACTATGGACCGGAAGATAGCTTAGCTACCTTTGGCCCCGACACTCAGGAGTGATCGGGAGATTAGCTAGTAGACTTGGGTTAGCTTTCATGTTTTAGAACTTGAATTGTAATAGGTTGAGATATGAGTTTGCAATTGAGTTTGTTTGAGATATTATTATTTAGTAGTTGATATTTGTTGTTGATTAGTTTTAGTATTAAACTTCTGTGTTATCATATCGTGCTTAGACTGTGATTGAGATTTTATTATATCTATACTTGTCCTCTATTCGGAGTTGAGATTTGACAAGTACATTATATAACTGCGTGAGTAGTTATTTAGATAGTAACTTGGGACAACGTTCTACCGCCGACACTGCGACGTAGGCTAGACGTACCCACTTCTCGTGCCCCTACACTGGGTGCGGGTCGTGACAAATTTTTAGTGGTGGCCCATGCAGGTCGAGAGTCGCATTAGTACGATGTCGTGGTAGTGCAACGATTAGTTTTACTGCTGCACGCCTGCGATATGAACTAAGGAATAGGCTCTAGTTGAGAAAGTACTCAATCATAGTTAGGACTACTTGAGAAGATTCCAGGGATGACCCTTGAGATTTCCATTATAAACTATCTCAAAATTCGATTCTGACAGTATCTGTCTATCTTCCTTGTTCATCGTTGAATTTGATTCTTGGTATTCATTATTGACTTGATTTCTACGAAGATAACATTATGGGTTAGGTTGCCTCACTCATGGAATCTAGAGTTTTCTACAGCCATATTAGCTGGGTTGGCGATGAGATAGATTCAGATTTTGGATGTATTTCTCGGATGTAGGAATTTAAAGTTTTCGCAGCCAAGCTAGCGGCAATGCAAAAATTTTAAATACCATGATTCTAGAGGTATGTACATTAGTTGCAGACTCTATGGATTATAGCAGCCATACTTACTGGTGTGACGAGAATTCTGGTAACATGGTTCTGGATAGACGGGTATGATTATCAGATTGCAGAAAAGATACCATATAGATGGTGCCCTAGTATGATGGAATGGAATATCATTGTGGATGTTTCTTGAGTATCATGGATTAGATAGAGGAAGCTAGGCCACCTGTAGCGCAGCACCGTGCCCTGCACCATCATAGGGTTATACCCCAGAGGGACAGGTTTTACGCTGACAGTCGAGTAGACCGACGCTACGGGTGACGGGTTAGCAGGTCTTTCTTTCATGTTCTTCTTTCCATCTTGTTGTGTGATTCCATTAGTACATGTCAAGATGTTTTGTGCTGTGATAGATAGTATAGTGGCCCTGATCAAGACCGTGATATCATGACCAGTAGGACCACAATTTGCATGTTTTAGATATAGTTTTCTTGACCTTGATTGTTGGGGGTTTAACCTAGAAGGAGTATAGCCATCTTAATTTTGAAGACAAAAATCTTCTAGGGGGTGGACTTGTAACATCCAGTTTTCCAAATGAGGGTAATTTTGAGATTTTGTGATTATAATCATTTAATAATAATATTTAAATCATATTGTGATTTTTGGTGATTTTTAGTCAATTTAAAACTATTTAAAATGTTGAATGGTGATTTTGATGGTTAACTAGTTAAACCCTAGTTTTGCTAAGCCTAGAGACTAACTACGACCAAGGGAGCCTAGTCATGTGATTAAAATTTTATATTACTACTTTTTAGCCTAGGGGTAATTTTGTCATTTTGACAATTTTGTGAAATTATAATTTTGATTAATTAAATTTGTGATAATCTTTTAGTTAAGCCTTAACCTAGGAGTTTGACCTAACCTAGATTAGTCTTGAGGTTAGAATCATGGTTAGAACATTCCTACTAAGTGCCAAGGTTAGTAATATCTAGATATTATTCTAGTAGGATATTTTCCTAGGATATTTGTGAAAAAAAAGCCTTGAACCAATATGAAGGATTGGAATTGGGTGGAATGACCTTAGCCACTCATCTATACCTAAACAAACCCTAATTCCCTTAGATGAACAGCCATACAAGACCACCCCCTCCTATAAGTGTCATACTTAGAAGCCTTTGCCTCTTTTTAAAAACCTAGAAGAACCCTACTTTGTTCTTCCATAAACCTCTCCCAATTAATCCAAATTGAGCCTAAATTGAGTCAAATCAATTGCATCATCATCCCCGACATTAGAGGAGACTTGTGGGTGCTTGCTAGCGAGGTTTGAGGACGTTTGAACCGTAGAAAATCGAGGAAGACGTCAAGTCGAGGCTCTTTACATTGAGTTTGAACACTCAATAAGTAAAACCCTACAAACCCTAATAAATTGTAACCCCGCTTTCCCGAATTTTTGAATTTTTCTAGAATTTCATAATTTTTTATTATATGGTTTAAGATATTTTTGGTTATTAAGTTATTATGAATCTAATAATCATTTAATTGGTTTTCTTATTCATTATAAAATAATTTTTGGATAAATTAAATTGGTGACTTAGCTCTAGAGAGCAATTCGAATTTTGTACAAATTTAGTTTCCCTCCATTTGTAACAAACTTGTAACTAACTAACAAACTTCCCTAACTAAATTTCTATTATTATGTAAATAAGTATTTTCCAGGGGGCCTTTATGTAAAATACCAAATTTATGTCATCTCTATTTATTCTTCAGCTTTCTCTCTCCTCTCATTTTTGCTCGCAGAGGAGCTCGAGCTCCCCAATCCCCAAGTCTTCTTCCCTCTGTTCATTTATTCTTTTTCTCAGAGAGAAGCTCGATCGAGCCAGCCTATCTCTTCTTCTTTTTCCCTTTCTCGGAGCCTCGAGCTCTAACCCTAATTTCGTTGGATCCAGCCATGGCCGAAGTCCTCCTCTCGGTCAGCAGCAATGACTAGGATCTGGTCTTTCCGGCAGATGTGATCTCTCTGGCGAACGGCGAGTCACGGGGACGGGCTTCAGCGATGGCGAGAACTGAGATTCCTCTCCGACGATAGTACTCTTCTCTGGCGATTCACTTCATTTCTACAACGTGACCACCGGAGCCTCGGCCAGTGGCCTTTTGTTCTGTTTGTCTTCTTCGATGACTCGACAATGAGTCATCGGCGACTCGCCATCAGAGCGACGAGGCCTCGATCCGGCGGGCCAGTTATCGACGTCTTCCTCGGGCGAGTTCTCAGGCCAATTCGACGGTGACGAAAGACTGACGACGAGCCTCGATCGATCGGTGAGTCCAGTGTTGTTTTGAGTTAAGAATTTTGATTCTTCAATTCTGTAGATTGATCACAGTTGATCGATCGACATTAAAATTGATGAGTTTTCTGGGACGTTGATCTCATCTCTTTGAATTTTTGGTCAAGCCATCAAGAAGAAATCTAATCATCCCTTTCTCCATGCATGTACGGAAACTGTTTATAGGAATAACCAGACCAAGGACAGATCTGCGCTGGATGTGAGAAACTAGTCCGGACGTGCGAACTACTGTATCCGACACATGGAGATCAGTGACGATGAAGTATCTGACACAGGTATACTTCTTTCTACGATGGTTTCTTATCCTGGGTGAGAGCTTGGTTGTGTCCGGTTGGGCTGGGACTGGTATATATGTGTCATTAACTGTGGCGTGGTGTCCAGTATGGCACTAGTGTTGTGCCAACCTTACGAGAAAGGGGAGGGACGAACTGGATTTATAGTAACTGAGATGCGTCGAACCCTGTATAAAACTCTATGGAGACTGGTTCAAACAACATGAATGGAGTTTAGTCAGGGCGGGAACTTCCATTTCGAATTCATGTTCGATTTGGTTTGTAAATGTTGCTGGGTTTGGTTTGTATAGATCTTGGTGAGTTTGAGTAAATAAGTTTGTGTATATACTTTGATAAGTTGTATATATTTGATGGGGGAATTTTTATGTTGAGTTAATTTTGGATATAACTTATACTCTATACTTTGGGGTTGGTTCCTATATAGTAGGTAGTGTGTGGACTTTAGTTCTGTAGGTAAATTGTTAGGCTTTGTGTTGTGGTTGATTGTTGTTGTCAGAAGGATTTTTTTAGTAGTTTCTTTGTTCTAAATTCAAATAAGCTAGTTGCTTGTTGTTGTGTTCCTATAGGGGTTCAGTTGGTCTTTTTGAATTGGTTGGGTTTGATATTGGACTAGACATGTGTGCAAGTCACTAAAATGGAATTAAAGGCTAGGTGATAATTATGGTCTGGACTTGGGCTTGGAAGGGTGTTAGTATATTGGTGATGAGTTGAGCCCTACTATTTTATAGAGTAATTCTTGTATTTATTTAAAGTGATGCCTTAATATTCTACTATTATTTTCCAGACCTGAATAGAGATGTTATTTTTAGGAGTATACCTTACGTGAAATCTCTAGCAAGTATTTTCTACTATTTCTTAATATATATTTTGTTCAAGCTTTGGCTAAACCATTTAAATACATATATATATATATATATATATATATATATATATATATATATATATATATATATATATATATATATATATATACTAAACCATTTAAATACATATATATATATATATATATATATATATATATATATATATATATATATATATATATGTATTTAAATGCTTTAGTATATATATATATATATATATATATATATATATATATATATATATAAATAAATATATATATATATATATATATATATATATATATATATATATATATATATATATATATCCTCTTGTTAAAAATATTTAGCTAATAAAGTTTTCTAAAAACCATTATACTGATAAGATTAGTATATCCTTGATAATTCTAAGTCTCAACCAGAGCCTATATTTTAAATATTGTTTTGCCATGAAATTATGTTATTATTCTAGCTATTATATTTATATAACTGATTAGTACAATTCCATTAGTTAGTTAATTTTTAGCTGGTTGTATATATATATTTGGTTAATGTATTTTAATTTTACCCTAACTACCAAATATTTCTAACTAAAAGTATGTAGTATTTTGCTAAACTATTATTTACAAATATAGTTACATGATTATTTTAGTAGCTAGTTAGGAATAATGAGTTGGGCTAAAACAAAGGGGTTATGGGTAGTAACTTAGAACTGGCTATTAAACCATTTAGACATAGATCACAAATTAAAGCATTTTGGTTTGTTTTTAGTTTTAGAATAATATTCTTAGAAATATTGTGTCTTCTCATCACAGATTTTCTCTAGACATTGGACTTGACATCTACAACAATATCAGGCAAGTACATCGACTCGATCCCTTTACTCTGTATTTCTGTCTTGCTTTATGTTCTCATATTGACATATTGTACACACGAATGTTCATTGTTCACCGTTCATCGTTCATTGTTCATCGTTCGTAGTTCATTGTTCTTACTTACATACTGGGGTGGAAAAATACTACAGATATGTGACCAATCCCATTTTAGCTAGGCATTGACTAATAGCTTAGGTCTCACATCGTGCACGTGGGACTCTAAGCCGTACCATTGTTCATTGTTCACCATTCATTGTTTACCCAGCCGGTCACATACTCTGGTAGTTATTTCAAATGCATGTTACACTGATAGAATTGTTTCATTGTTTCTGGATCTGGTACTATAGTTTCATTGTTATTTTTGTGCTACCGTTTCATATTACTGTCTTGTACCATAGTTCATATCGTGATTCTTTTTCATGCACTTCAGTTTACATTGTTTAGAGCTTCTTGTCGGGGTTGTCCTTTGCTCTTTTCCTGACAGGATACGTTGCAGGTTTACTTGATGGTGTTGTATCTCCTTCATGGGCCAGAGCCCAAAGCCAGGATAGAGTCGTACCTCAGGATTGACCTAGAATTTCAGAGGGATTTTACTTAGATTGTTTTAGAGGATTTTATCATGTATTATATTGTATTGAGGATTTCAGGATTGTATAATTTTTATTCATGTTACCGGATTTGTCTCCGGATGATATTGTATAATAACTAACGGATTGTGGTGATTCTGGGAACGTGTATAGTAGCTGTAATGTTTTACATTTCTTGTATCTTGGAGTTTTTCTTATAATTGTACAGCTTACTTCGTCGTGTCCTTCGACGAAGGTTGGGCGTGTCCGACTCGTGTCCGATAATTCGGGAGCGGGTCGTGACATAAATTCTTGATTTATTCCTATAGATGCATTTATTTAGGGTTCCCCTAGGTGTAGCCCAAGTTTGGTAGGAATTCGTGTCCATTTCGTGTCTGTATCGGACACGTATCGGTGTATTTAAATGCGTGTTCGATGAAATGTCACATAGAAATGGATTTTGGTAATTTTCAAAACTAATTACATGTATGTGTAGCCTAACATGTGTATATTATAACCCAAATTGACTGAGTCAATTTTAGTATAGTTTGGACACAGTTTTAGGGCTTGGACACGAAGCACGAAACATCGCACGGGGCTCGTGCGGCTGCCCTGCTGCTCGGGTGTCCTAGCGGACACGAACTGATTCATATGACACAAAAATTAATGGACACGAGGGGGAATATATTGACAGCATGCCCCTAAAGTTTGGGTCGAGTTGGTTTGGTCTTTTCGAAGTTATCGGGCTTGCACTGGTTTTACAAACACACACACGTGCACATTTGGTTACAGATACGGGCTTGGACACGAAGCTGGACACCACGTGGACATATATCAGGCACCTAGACACCTCCCCCTATACTTGGCGAACACGTGGACACGAGCACGTGTCCAATAGCAACCTGTCGTGTCCACGAGGTTGAGTACTGCCTGCACGAGGTTGCTTGTGCAGTACTCTGAGACACTATTTTGATTTGATTCTTGGACACCTCGTGTCCATTTGCATGGACATGAATACCCCCCTAGGATACGTACTTATAGGAGGAATACTTTGATCACACTGGGTTTGGATTTAATTGGGTAGTATATGGTATTTCGAATGTCAATGTAGGGTTCGAGCATATTTCTGATACTGTGGTTTGAGTATTATTTGAATGGGTTATCGAGTGTAGAGTTTTTATTTTTATTTAAGTTTAGAGTTTGATGTTAGGCTATGAGTGTTTGAGAGGTATCCTAAGATTTTGATATTGATAGGTAAACCTGCGATTTGGATTCAATTTCACAATTCCTGAGATAGTGACTGATTTTCTGTACAGTCTGTGAACTGTGATCCATATTAAGGTTTTGGAGTTGATCATTGGGTTCAGATACTCGAACAGCGAAGTCCTCCCTGTGACTTCGAATAAATTGGATAATGTAGCTTGCTTACCAAATGGCCTGGGTTGTGATGTTCAGTTTATATCATGGTTTCAGACTTTGCTTAACATCCTAAAGTGGTATTGGACACTTTTGAACTCTCTGTTCAGTTTTGGGTTGTTGTATAATCGAATTGATAATAGGATTCTCTGATAGTTCCTGAGAATTAATGAATAATGGCTAGGTTAGAGGTTTGAGAGTATCCTATATTGGTTTTATGGTTAGAAGATATGTTAAGTGTGGGTTTTGTGAAACTAATATTGTGATACCTATACATATGTAGATATATATTTATATATGATTCCTATGTATATATTCAGGGATATATATAGTTGATGTATATGTGTCAGAATAGGCTCAGGTTTAGGCCTTAGTTGCAGTAGTAGCATAAGAGGAGAGTACTCTCCCTGCAGGCCATGTTGGTCCTGCATTGCAATGGCAATAGGCTGCCCTCTTGTGGCAGCAGCACAGGCCATGTTGGCCTGTGCACTAGTGCAAGTGAGGGGCATATGCTAGTGTCTTAGATTGATCAGTGTGTGTGTGTGTGTGTGTGTGTCTAAGTGTAAGGCATAGGTTAGTGTCCATGAGCATATTAGTATATAAGTTAGAGTAGTGTAGGTGGTTATGAGGCCAATAGGTTTAAATGTATGTGAGGTTGCATTGCATTATTTGTTCTGTCCAGATTTCCCATTGTTGCCTTCCTAACTAAATTTGGTTTCAGCCCATGTAGGACAAAACATCAGTCCTTATATCAGCAGATATATTATAGCATACCATATTTCCTATGTTGATAGCCCTTTTGTGTTGACAGTCTATACCATCCCACTTTACATTCATCCGTCCATTCAACTGTCCTAATATGAATCTCAAGTTGAGGGTTTGAAGTCCAGGTTGGAGGATTTCATATTTATCTATACATGTTGTGAGGGTTTGAAATTGAGAGAGGGTGATTTGAGAGTTAGTTGGATAATGGTTTGGTTGCCTTTTAAGTATGGTAGTAGTAGTTGATTTATACCAAGAGATAAGTTATGAGGAAACTTGAGATATCTTATAAATATATTCATATTATAGGATTATGAGACTATGGTAGTTAATATGAATATGTCATGAGAGGTATCTTGAGTATAAGGGATGCATTAGATATGGATGTTGGGGTAGCCTAAGCATTGAATATGTATATACAAATATGATGTTGGTTAATTGATATTCTAGAAAGGCTTTGGTTTAAGACTTGAATTAAATTCATAAATCTAGCTTGATATAGGGTTTGACTAGATAGTTAACCCTTGATGAGCCCTTGACCTAGATTTGACCTCATGGCCTAGTTTGACTTATAATGGACTTTGACCAATTTTGACCAAATGGTTCATGTTGACTAGAGTTGACCAAAAGTCAACATTAAGCCTAAATATGACCAACTGACCCTTGCTAGCCTAAGTTTGACCAGTTGACCAAGATAGCCTTGTTGTTGACCTAGTTTGACTAGATGTTGACTTAGTTTGACCCAGAGTTGACCAAGTTTGACCTTGACCTAGATTGGCTTAGAAATTATGTAGATTGCATCGTAAACTTCATTTACCTTGTTTAAACATATTATAACCTGTATTGCTCTATTAGGACATTGTGACTCCGGTGCAGACATCTGATATTACATTGCTCTTTTCAGAGTATCAGGCGAGTACGTTTTCTGATAATATTTTTGTTTTATGATATCGTCTTTGTTTCTAGTATTTAGTGTAGATATCCTTGTTCTCTTGACACATTGTTCACACGGATTGGTATTTGTCTGGATCCTATCATAAGATGTTGTTCCTCTTATATATGGTATGCCTTGTGCTAGACTTCTTTATTTTCCTTGTTCATTGTATAGACGGGATTCCTGCGAAGGCTAGCTACAGTAAAACCCCTAAATTTTCTACAATTTTTTTTAATAAACTTGGTAATGATTTTTTTTGTACATCGCGTAGTTTATTTGTACGTCGCGCGCGAAAATTTCGTTTTTCGTAATTGCTCGACGAGTGCCAAAATGTGCGAGCGTACATTTTCTTTAAAAATGTTTTTACTATTTTATAGTTTCAATTATTTTTATTTATTTAAGGTTTTGAAAAGCGTCGCAGCAAGATTTTAAAAAAAAATTATTTAATTTTATCATTACAAAAAAGTGTAAGACATAATTTATGTATAAATTAAATTTCTATTAATTATCTTAAATTATTTAAAAGGTATTTTTGAAGTAGTTCCTATTGATATTTAAATTGATTTTCAAAATTTATTAATATTAATATTTTATTATTCAAAAAGATATTTAAAAAAATTTATTATTTTCAAAATTATTATTATTGGTATTTTGGAAAATATATTTGGAAGTTATTGTGGCCATTTTAAATTTTGATTTGATTTTATGGATTTAATTTAAATAGGTTAAAGGTATAATTTATATTTAATTTGAGTCTAGATTATCTAGATTTAAAATTAGAATTTAAATTGAATTTAGATTTAATTTGAATTGAATTATCTAACTGGGTTTAAATCCTAATCCTAATCATATCCAAATGGGAATTCACACATCCTATAAATAGGCATGTACTCCTCCGTATAATTACTCCACAAATTCCATCAATACCACAAACAGCTCATCCCGTGCATCGTGTCCGTGTCCCTTCCCAATCAAATCTTATTCCATTCTTTTTACATATACATTGTAAATTTCTCGTATAGGCCACGTCCCGACACCATCAAATTCCTACACCTAACCCTACTCTAATTGCTATCCGCCGTCTCTTGGCGAGAAACCATCTTCCCCGACCCAGCCTCTCCATCACCACACACAGCTGACCTCCAGTCGCAGTCCCTTCGGCTCCTCCCTGGACAAACCCAACCCCACCCGTTGACTCCACAACCACCACAGTCACCATCCATCTCTATCCACCGTCCGCCACCGCACAGCCCCTACCTCGCCACCACCATAAGTATCACCATCCCCGTTATCATTACTGTCCCCATCACCAGCGCCACCTTCAACCACCAGGATCACCGCCACACACCGACAGCCCCGACAACCACCTTCACCACCACCGTCGATACCATGACACTCCAATCCCCACACCCCTGTCCCGGCCACGACCACAACCGCCCCTTTCCACAGACACCAGAAGAAGAAAAAAAAAAAGAAAACCCAACCTAGCCTCCGCGCTCAGCCGACGAGCTCCCTCCGTCGCTCACGCCCTCCAACCGCGTCGCCCCTAGCCATCCAGCCTCCCGACGACGAACCCTAATCCGCGCCGTCACCGGTGACACCCCGTGTCGATCCCTCGCCACCGCTCCTTTCCTCCCTTGCGTACCACTCCGCCGCAGTTCGGCCATCTCGGCGCTCGCCGTCTCCCAGTGCCTACGCGCACAAGCCGAAACCCCACGCTGCTCCTCCTCCAGCGCGAGGCCGCGCTCCGGTCACCTCGTCGGAGCAGCCGCCGCCCGACGCGCCGCTCGTCCGCGCCCATCGGCCTCCTCCCAGGCCGTCCAATCACCGCACCGTGCCCTTCGGCGAGCTCCACGCGGCCATCAGCGCCAGCGCCGAGCATCTCCGCCCCTTCTCCTCTCTGCATCCTCGCGAAGCCCTAACGCGCCCTTCCTCCTTCTCCGGTCGCCGTCCGCCGCCTTCACCCACCTAACGCCGGCGACTTTGTCCTTTCTCTCCTCCATCTCTCTCTCTCTCTCTCTCTCTCACAAATCTCTCTTCCCTAAAATTTCTTTGCTTCTCAAGGCGTTCTCACTCTTTCCTCTTCATAATGAGGAACAACAAACAGTAGATATTTTAAGTTTTTATTTATTTATTTATTTATTTGTTATTATTTTTTATTATTATTATTATTATTATTATCATTATTATTATTGTGATTATTGGTATTATTTTCATAGCTATTGTTATTTAGTTTGGAAAAGGAAAAAATGAAATAAAATATATTCCTATTTATATTTCAAGAATAAAATTTTGGGAAAAATATTATCATATATTTTGCCTAAAAGAAAACTATACTTTGACAAAATTTAGGATTTTAACCCTAAAAATAATTTGTGTACTTCTCAAATATTTTAAGTTATGTAATATAGTTTTCTACCTAGAATCATGTTTTACAACCTTAGAGTTTTAGCCTAAAACATTTTTTAGATTTATTTTTTAAGTATTTACCTAAAATTATATTTTGACTAAATATATTATTTACCCATTTCCTTCGATGGCTAATCACACGTATCCTATTCTTCTACGAAAACTGAACTTCTATATGTCACCCCTAGCCAATTTGACCGTTCTGGACCCAGTGGAACTGTCCGCACCACCAACATAGGTCACCTTGTATAGTTGTTACCGAAGTCGCAGTTCGTGCCACCTTGATGATCGCTGCACACCCGGCGTCCCACCAGGCAAGACACCTTGCCTTTACTGTTTAATTTCTTGCTCAACATCATGCATGTTTTATTTCTTATACGTTGTTCTTTTCAAAACCATATGTAGTTGCAAATTACTATACTTTAGTTTTCTTTACGCATTTGGCCTAGAGTTAAGGGACCACCTTTGTTTGTGTCACATTTATTGGCCGACACCTGTGTGCCACGATGTCACGTGTATCATATAGATTCAGACTTGCGTACCGACCGTACATCGGTGCGTATAGGACGAGCGTTAAGGGATAACTGCTAAAAGATTTTTAAAGAAGACTTAGCGATTATTAGAAACATCGTGGTGCGGATTCAGCACGTGTAGTACATGGGGAGGGTGAAGACAGTTATTAGGCGCAGGGGCTTTCACACATTTACTTTTCTCTAGCTGCCATTTGTGACTCAGCCGAGAGCTAGTGCGTCGTGCACTTATTTATTTTTCTCTAGATGCCACTAGTGCCTCGGTTGAAACACAAATCTGCCGTGCGTTTACTTTCCTCTAGCTGCCGTTAGTGAATCACCCAAGAGCTAGTGGTCGTGCATTTATTTTTCTCTAGATGCCCCTTAGCTCTTACTCGAGTGCTAATGGGCCGTGCATTTAATTTTTTCTAGACGCCACTAGTGCCTTGGTTGAAACTGTAACGCGCCGAATTTTTAGTATCGAGAGCCCTTGTGTGGAACGTTGTCTTCAAATTGCATTTACACATAGAATGGTTAAGGACCTTTATTTGTTTAGACATATACTTTTCTGCTGAGCTTTATTTATTCAGTTATTGGCATGATATTATGTGCCTTGTTACGTCCCTCTGAGGACCTGGTTATCTCGCCAGGTGTGTGCTCTTATCTTTCACAGGTATTCTAGCCATGGACATCTCTATTTCTTCGAGGATGATTGCAATTGGATCGTCTTCGCTTCGTTCGCCAAACTTATTTCATTTTCTATGTATTTCTTTTCTTGTTGGTAGTAAATTTGTCTTCGCCCAACTTATTGTATCAAGACAATTTATTATCTTTATATGATACCTTTTATTCATTTACTTTGTGTGGATGAGATTAGTTATAGTTCTACTGCATTTTACAGCTTACGTATATGTATTATACCGCTGGCATGTCTGTATTCTTAGTCCTACGAATTTTGGGACTGGGGCGTTACATATTTTTGTGGTGGCCCATGCAGGTCAAAATAAATTGTTTGGTTACTTTACCGTACCAAGCAAGCCTGCAAATAGGATTAGAAGTCTAGGATCTCATCCACATACTTGACCTCTTTTCTCGATTCAATATTCGACCGACTCATCGATTGCATCTTGCTTGATTCCTTCTATCATTATACTTATCTTTCCTTCGTGCTTGCTAGAGATTGACCCTACTAGTTAGATGTCCCAAAATACCCTTAGCTTAATTTTTTAAGTTGGGTAGAATACCCCACGACCTGACACACCCTTGACCATTAAGGAGAATACAAATAGGATTGTCTAGACTATAAGGACTAGAGGGATTTAACCCATTTGGTCAACCAAGCCTTGGACAATAAAACCATAGAATGATAATATAGGAATAAACAAGACTTAGATTCCCATGACTCTTAGACTATTCATATCGGTTCTTATTTTATCTACCTTCGTGCCTATGTTTTACTATCTAAACTAATGATGCTAATATAGCCTAGTATTTGCAAGCTAATCCTTATCGAGCTTGATCAAAGCATATGATACTGAGCGGTCGCTCACTAACATATTGTCTAATCTGAACCAGTGCATGATGGTCTGATCAACCGAGTGCACTTTGGTTCGCCTTTTTCATATATCAATCTACGTGGATGGGATGTAGTTGAACTTTTCCCTTAGAATTTCATCCACGACTGCCTTGACGATTCTTTTGAAATCTATACGGCCGCCTTTAAACCACGTATTCGTAATCGATAATATCGTCCTTGCACTCCTTATTGCTTTCGCCTTCAACCATTTTAGAAGGACAAAGGCGTTGTACTAGAACTTCTCTAACTGCCCTATCATGTATGACCATTACCACTCAAAGTTGCTATACCTTCATTCTAAACTTCTCGTTCTTTTCCTTGGCCCTATATTTACTATCGCGACGTCCTAATTGGGAGTGAATCTAATTCGTTCTCTTAATCGTGCCCTCAAGCTACTCTCAAGAAACCACATCTTTAAGGTCTCTAAATTATTTTTTTCTTGAACCCATACTATTCTTTATTGCGCGTCATCTTAAACACTTTCCTTCTTGCGGTAATCCATGATTATCCTCGTCATTATTGAAATCGTGATTTTCTAATGTATGTTTTGTTGAACATTGTGAATGATTGTTCCTCACCAATACCCCTTTGTGCCTTCTCACCCCCTACTAATTCTTAATTTCGAGGACGAAATTCTTTTAAGTTGGGAAGGATGTAAAATCCCTAAATTTTCTACATTTTTTTAATAAACTTGGTAATGATTTTTTTTTTGTACGTCGCACAGTTTATTTGTACGTCGCGCGCAAGAATTTCGTTTTTCGTAATTGCTCGACGAGTGCAAAAATGTGTGAGCGTACATTTTCTTTAAAAACGTTTTTACTATTTTTTAGTTTCAATTATTTTTATTTAATTAAGGTTTTGAAAAGTGTCGCAGCAAGATTTCAAAAAAAAATATTATTTAATTTTATCATTACAAAAAAGTGTAAGACATAATTTATGTATAAATTAATTTTTTATTAATTATATTAAATTATTTAAAAGTTATTTTTGAAGTAGTTCCTATTGATATTTAAATTGATTTTCAAAATTTATTAATATTAATATTTTATTATTCAAAAAGATATTTAAAAATATTTATTATTTTTGAAATTATTATTATTATTGGTATTTTAGAAAATATATTTGGAAGTTATTGTGGCTATTTTAAATTTTGATTTGATTTTATGGATTTAATTTAAATAGGTTAAAGGTACAATTTATATTTAATTTAAGTCTAGATTATCTAGATTTAAAATTAGAATTTAAATTGAATTTAGATTTGATTTGAATTGAATTATCTAATTAAGTTTAAATCATAATCCTAATCCTAACCAAATGGGAATTCCCACATCCTATAAATAGGCAGGTTCTCCTCCATATAATTTTTCCACAAATTACTCCACAAATTTCGTCAATACCACAAACAACTCATCACGTGCATCATGTCCGTGTCCCTTCCCGATCAAATCTTATTCTATTCTTTTTTGCATATACATTGTAAATTTTTTGTGTCAGACACGCCCCGACACCTTCAAATTCCTACACCTAACCCTACTCTAATTGATGTCCGCCGTCTTCTTGGCGAGAAACCATCTTCCCTGATCCAGCCTCTCCATCACCACACACAGCCGACCTCCAGCCGCAGCCCCTTCGGGTCCTCCCTGGACAAACCCAACACCACCCGTTGACTCCACAACCACCACCGTCACCATCCACCTCTATCCACCGTCCTCCACCGCACAGCCCCCAAAACCCTCCCGGCCGAACACCTCGCCACCACTACCAGTATCACCATCCCCGTTATCATTATCGTCCCCATCTCCAGCGCCACCTTCATCCACCAGGATCACCGCCACACACCGACAGCCCCGACAACCACCTTCACCACCACCCGCCGATACCCTGACACTCCAAGCCCCGACCCCTGTCCCGGCCACGACCACAACCGCCCCTTTCCCTCCGCCGCTCACGCCCTCCAGCTGCGTCGTCCCTAGCCACCCAGCCTCCCGACGCCGAACCCCTCTTCGCGCCGTCAACGGCGACGCCCCGCGTCGATCCCTCGCCACTGCTCCTTTCATCCCTCGCACACCGCTCCGCCGAAGTCCGGCCATCTCGGCGCTTGCCGTCTCCCAGCGCCTACGCGCACAAGCCGAAACCCCTCGCTGCTCCTCCTCCAGCGTGAGGCCGCGCTCCGGCCACCTCGTCGGAGCAGCCGCCGCCCGACGCGCCGCTCGTCCTCGCCCATCGGCCTCCTCCCCAGGCCGCCCAATCACCGCCGCGCACCCGCCGGCGAGCTCCGCGCGGCCATCAGCGTCAGCACCGAGCATCTCCGCCCCTTCTCCTCTCTGCACCCGCACGAAGCCCTAACGCGCCCATCCTCCTTCTCCGGTCGCCGTCCGCCGCCGTCACCCACCTAACGCCGGCGACTCCGTCCTTTCTCTCATCCCTCTCTCTTTCTCACAAATCTCTTTTCCCTAAAATTTCTTTGCTTCTCAAGTCGTTCTCACTCTTTCCTCTTCGTAATGAGGAATAACAGACAGTAGATATTTTAAGTTTTTATTTATTTATTTATTTATTATTATTATTTTATTATTATTATTATTATTATTATTATTATTATTATCATTATTATTATTATTGTGATTATTGGTATTATTATCAAAGCTATTGTTATTTAGTTTGAAAAGAAAAAAAATAAAATATATTCCTATTTATACTTCAAGAATAAAATTTTGGGAAAAATATTATCGTTTATTTTGCCTAAAAGAAAACTATACTTTGACAAAATTTAGGATTTCAAATCTCAAAATAATTTGTGTACTTCTCAAATATTTTAAGTCATGAAATATACTTTTCTACCTAGAATCATGTTTTACAACCTTAGAGTTTTAGCCTAAAACATTTTTTAGATTTTTAAGTATTTACCTAAAATTATATTTTGACTAAATATATTTTCAAGTATTATAGATATTTTCCTAAAAATCATATATATATATATATATATATATATATATATATATATATATATATATATATATATATATATATATATATATATATATATATATTATTTACCCATTTCCTTCGATGGCTAATCACATATATCATATTCTT
>JANAVB010040818.1:30367592-30482592 GCA_029216955.1 Iris pallida
GGAGTACAAGGTGACTAGAAATTATGGCACGGATAGTGCAGTGGCGTCCTTTGACTAGTATTTAGCCATGGTAGGGAAATGTCGAGCCATAGGAGTGTCCTAACTAGACAAACCAGGTCAAATTATAGCATGGCCATTATAAATAAGTTTAATTAATTATTATTAGATTTATTGACTTGTAGGAACCCGGTTGAACCAAGCTAGTCCGAACTGGGCCGAACCAAATTCAAGCCCAGGTAGGCATGTAGTGGGACCAAGTACGGCCTTTTAGACAGGTTTGGTAAGTGTAAGTATTTTGTATATATTTTTGGAATTGGCAATTATTTTCTAAGAATATTTGTTATCGGTAGATTATAGGCATTATTATTAAATAAATAGTGTTTTACAAAATTCGTATGATCTTCTGGGGCCAAATAAGTAGTGTGCATGTTGTATCATCAGAAATGACTTTTGGGCTATTTAATTTTTATTAGGATTTTTATTATCATTAATAATACTTTGCTGTTATTAAATGTTACGATTTTATATTTATTAAATTATTTATTATATAAATGATATACATATATATATATATGTATGTAAATTATATATGTGAATATATGCGTATGTGTATGTATATGTAAGAAATGCCTAACAATGTATATCATAGGATAATTACAAATATATTTTCTTGGATAAACATGATACAATTATTTTTATGTACATATGTATTAAATACATTGTATTGTATATAGTTAGTTGTATACAAATTGTTGTATTTATGTGCATATATATATATATATATATATATATATATATATATATATATATATATATATATATATATATATATATATATATTATATAAGTATGTTATACACATTTAAGTGTTTGTGTATATATATATACATATATATATAACACCCTTAGATAGTTATTATATAATACCAAAGAAAGAAATAAAAGGGAAAGAAGAACAGTAGCAGCCCAAGCAAGTCACGAGCAGCCTTCCCCCAATCCATCAGCCCACTCCAGAGCAACCCAGCATAGGTCTTCACAGGACCCGACCCAGTGAGCACATAACCTACCCAAGAGGAAGCCCACAGGCCACCCCCTCCTCCGATTATTCCCAGCAAATCGAGCCTGCCCCGCGCGTTATTTATAGAGGACGAGAGAGGTATCGAGAGGAGAGTAAATCCTAACCCTAACTATTTCTGTTCAACCCCAGACCCCCAGCGCCGCCCTGCGGGTCCTTCCGGTCGACTGCCCCCGCCGGAGGTCATCGAAAACCACCGCAGGAGGCCGTACGCGAAGAACGGAGATGACGCCTACTGTGACGGCACCGCCCCCGACCCCAACTTCGTGACAGACGTTCGCCCACGACGCTTGATCATTGTACGAGCCATCTTCTCAGGTAAGACCCCGATCTTTACACCTTCAACTTTCTTCACCTAGTTTTATTTTAAATAAACTAGATTGCCGAGGAATTCGAAGCAAAGTCGAACGTAATACTGTCCAAAATAGGACAGTATTTCGATCCAGACACCCATCTTGGGAGGCCGAAATCGGTCGATCCTGATAGGAAACACAAAATCTATTTGAACAACTATTTAGACAACATATACAGGATTACAACACCTTTTATAGACTCTGAATTCGTAAATTATGTCGAAGGTTATTCGATCCCAAAGTTTTCTAAAAATCTGTTTTGAAAATTGTAGAAAACTAAAAAATTTGTCCGATACGACGTGCGTCCCACCATTCCGGGCAACGTGGTCGCGAACCGAACGCATCGAAAGGTGCATAACGGCTTCGTGGTCATGTGGGTTTTGACGAAATTTAAATTGGTCACGTGTGCGCGACGAATTTGATGCGTATCCGTCGAAATTCACAATATCGGCCTCTATGTAAATTTTCTAATTACTTTGTGCACACTCGTCAGATCGAGACGAAACTTGTGCCAGCATGACTGTATCATTTTTCTGGTCCTGTATGCCAAGTTTGGTCCAATTCTGAGACAGTTGAATCGGAATGCCGTTTTGTGGGCCCCACGGTCCGACTCAACGGACAATTTTGTGTACGGCCCGCCGGAATCCAACTCTGGACATACGGTTGTGTTCGTATCGAAAACCTGGACCTGTTGACATATAGTTTGATGACTTTAGAGACCATTGAATTTGGCATGCTTTTCGGTGCAAAGCGTGTCCAACGGCGGATATCATTTTTGCCCGAAATTATCGTTTTGCCCCTATGTCCAGAATTGGACTTAAGGACAGGCAATCCTAGCTAATTTGACTATTCTGAGACTGTTGGCATTGTCTATTTCAGCTTTCGGAGACAGTTGTGATAACTTGGACTTCGTAGCTTACCAGTTGATTATATATTTGTCGGATCTGCATGTAACCCCCAGGAAAGTTTACCTTGTCTTCCTCTACAGTTTTATTTACATGCATTTTCTTTTATTTTACAGTCTTTGGATTATTTATGGATATGTGCTTTTCGTATTATTTTTTGTGGAGTTGTTCTTGTTGCATATAGCAGTGTCCATGTTTGGCCTTGTGTTTGGAGTTGTTCTCGTCAGTACCTTGCTTGAGTCGTATCATAGAACGAGTACGTGTAATTGAACAGCTAAATCCTTGATATTGTTTTCTTGACACCAGAGAGTCCACATTCGGGACGAGGGTGTCTTTCTTGATGTGTTTACATCCGTGAGTCCACACTCGGGACTAGAGTGTCGATTATTTGTACCAGAGAGTCCACACACGGGACGAGGGTGTTTACATCAGTGAGTCCATACTCGGGATAAGGATGTAGTACTTGCACCAGAGAGTTCACACTCGGGAAGAGGGTGTCGTGCCGTGAACTAACCAGAGAGTCCACACTCGGGACGAGGGTTAGTACTAACCAGAGAGTCCACACTTGGGACAAGGGTTAGTGTTTAGTTCAAACCGTAAGTCCACACTCGGGATGAGGGTTTGTTTCTTCCATTGATCTCGTGATTATCGTTCATCCGATAGTTCATTTACGCGTAGTTGTTCTAGTGTTCGTGTCCATGTTTATGTTCGTGTTCGTGTTCGTAGTCATTTGTCATGTTCCTATTGTCTTGTTTATTCTCTTGCGCATGATAAAACTGTTAGATAGGCATGTATATTATGTATCTTGTTATGTCCTCTGAGGACCTGATGATCTTTTCAGGTCTAGTGGTTGCATGGAGTTAGCTAGTAGTTCTGGATGGCAGACGTGATGATACACTTGCGGGATTCAGGTACTGTTATTGTGTTTATTATCCGCTCATATTTTTCATTCCTTATCATGAGATATCCTGTTCTTTGTTTCAGTTATAGACTCTTGTTATATTCCTTATCGGACATTTATGCTAGTGGGCTGCAGACCACGACCCATAGTGTTTATTCATGTATTATATTTTTATTGTGGATTGAGATATAGATTTGTTTGCCATGATTTGGCAGTATACCGTAGCCTTGACAGCGTTAACGTATTCAAGTCGGACTGGAGTCTGTTCGATACGTAGCTGGCTTGCTCACGAGCTCGCGTCCGAAAATCGGGTGCGGGTCGTGACAATATATAGTTGTAAATTACCATACTTTAGTTTTCTTTATGCATTTGGCCTAGAGTTAAGGGACTACCTTTGTTTGTGCCGCATTCATTGGCCGACACCTGTGTGCCACGCTGTCACGTGTCTCATATAGATTCGGACTTGCGTACCGACCGTACATCGGTGCGTATAGGACGAGCGTTAAGGGATAACTGCTAATAGATTTGTCTAGAAGACTTAGCGGTTATTAGAAACATCGTGGTGTGAATTCATCACGTGTAGTACATGGGGAGGGTGAAGATAGTTATTAAGCGCAGGGGCTTTCACACATTTACTTTTCTCTAGCTGCCATTTGTGACTCAGCCGAGAGCTAGTACGCCGTGCACTTATTTACTTTTCTCTAGATGTCACTAGTGCCTCGGTTGAAATACAAATGTGCCGTGCATTTAATTTCCTCTAGCTGCCGTTAGTGACTCACCCAAGAGCTAGTGGACGTGCATTTATTTTTCTCTAGATGCCCCTTAGCTCTTACTCGAGTGCTAATGGGCCGTGCATTTACTTTTCTCTAGACGCCGCTAGTGCCTTGGTTGAAACGCTAACGTGCCGTATTTCTAGTCTCGAGATTCCTTGTGTGGAACGTTGTCTTCAAATTGCATTTACACATAGAATGGTTAAGGACCTTTATCTGTTTAGACATATACTTTTTTGCTGAGCTTTATTTATTCAGTTATTGGCTTGATATTATGTGTCTTGGTACGTTCCTCTGAGGACCTGGTTATCTCGCCAGGTGTGTGCTCTTATCTTTCGCAGGTATTCTAGCCATGGACATCTCTATTTCTTCGAGGATGATTGCAATTGGATCGTCTTCGCTTCGTTCGCCAAACTTATTTTATTTTCCATATATTTCTTTCCTTGTTGGTAGTAGATTTGTCTCCGCCCAACATATTGTATCAAGACAATTTATTATCTTTATATGATACCTTTTATTCATTTACTTTGTGTGGATGAGATTAGTTATGGTTCTACTGTATTTTACAGTTTATGTATATGTATTATACGGCTGACATGTCTGCGTTCCTTGTCCTACGTATTTTGGGACTGGGCATTACAGCTACCTTCTCAGAGAATCATGTGTCATGACGTGTCATGACGTGTCATGACTGGATCCACTATATTAGTCAGGGATGGGGGTGTTAGCGTAGATATGTGATCAATACCCCACAGTATTATATTGTATCATTATTGTATCATTATAGTATCCTCATTGTATAGTGTTAATCATACACTCATGTATGATTAGCCATGCCAAATATTGTATCAAGTTCTAAGCCGATCACATGTTGAAACTAGTGCTAAACTCACATAGATAGTAGTTCCAGACTTTCGTACATGTTATACACTGTTATCTTGTCATATCTTATTACAGTTTGATATACCCTGTCAGGATGCATGTACGCTCTACTTTACCTAGTATATTCTCTCTATCTACTGCTACATTTTCAATATTATATAACTAGAACTATTGTTTGAGATTTTATACTCGTTTCGGTCCTGACTAGACCTGTTGAAAATATTACAGATGCTTGCCCCGAGGATACTTGCCCTACTTACTATGGACCGGGAGATGGCTTAGCTACCTTTGGCCCCGATACTCAGGAGTGATCGGGAGACTAGCTAGTAGACTTGCTTTAGCTTTCATGTTTTAGAACTTGAATTGTAATAAGTTTAGATATGAGTTTGTAATTGAGTTTGTTTGAGATATTATTATTTAGTAGTTGATATTTGTTGTTGATTAGTTTTATTATTAAACTTCTGTGTTATCATATCGTGCTTAGACTGTGATTGAGATTTTATTATATCTATACTTGTCCTCCGTTCGAGGTTGAGATTTGACAAGTACATTATATAATTGCGTGAGTTGTTATTTAGATAGTAACCTGGGACAGCGTTCTACCGCCGACATTGCGGCGTAGGCTGGACGTACCCATTTTTTGTACCCCTACACTGGGTGCGGGTCGTGACAAACTTTGACCTAGAATCATATAGAATGCATTGTAAACTTTATTTATTACATCTTATTTATAATATAACCTGTGTTGCTCTAAATAGGACTCAGTTACTCTAGTTCAGACATCTGTTCTCACCAGTCATTCAGGATATCAGGCGAGTACATACAATGATCGTTTCATACTTACTAGGACTTATATTCTTTCTCTAGACTACTTTACTTGATGCTGTCACATTGTTATCACAGATTGGTACTATATGGATCTTTTCATGAGATGTTATCCCCTTCGGGTGCATCGGATACTTTGTCATGTGCTTTGCACGTACATCATGTATTTCTTGTACTCTCATTATTCATGTACACTCATGTGCTCTCATGTACTCTCATGTTCACATGTGCTTCATGTATAAAACTATCATGTACGTAACATAACTTAACTAGATCCTTGTGTATTGATTGGGGATGCGGGAGTAGAAGTGGTTATGTGATCAATTCTAAAGTAGGTAGTCATGTGCAACTCTATAAGTTAGTCATGTACAAATTAAGCAGGTTATATAACCATCTTGTGCTCTAAATCACTTAGTCACTTACAGTTCCTACTTTTCATATATGTATTTCCTATTTTTAGATATCTCTCTTACTATTCATGTACATCTCTTGCAACGTTTCATGTACTTTATTCTACTTCTTGTTTTATATATTTTTGCCATGATATGAACTGCGTAAGAGTTATGTATTCGCTCATGTCTTGACTGGACATGTTAAAAATATTATAGAGGATGAGGAGGAGTTCTGCCCCACTTATTTTGGAGTTGGTATAAATGACACTTATGATCTGAACCCTTAGGAGGATCCAGCTTACGCTGAGGATGCAACCCTATTGCCTAGGATAGACTGCTAGGCTTATCTTATCTTACTTTATGTTGTCATTTCATGAGATGTATTATTCAGATGTTGGGATTTTGCGTTGTTAAACACTTAGACTTATTTCTTCTGGTTGTATTGCAATCCGTAATTTTTTATCTATTTTATCATGTCATTTATCTACCTCTAGTTTATGTAATTGAGTTGTATCTTCTGAGATTGTCCCCCGTTTGGAGAGTATATTTTATTGTGTTTAGTTGCTATTGTGACCTAGAACAGCGTTCTACCGTCGATACTACGGCATAGGCTGGATGTACCCACGTACTCGTGCCCCTAAACCAGGTGCAGATCGTGACACATTTTTAGTGGTGGCCCATGCAGGTCGAGATTCGAATTTATGTGATATCGTAGTAGTGTAATGACTTATTTGTACTACTACGAGCCTGCTGTGATAGAGTATAGGAAGTAAGGTATTAGAATAAGAGGATACTTAAACACAGTTAGAATTCCTTGAGAGATTCCTGGGATGACCCTTGAGAATCTCAATTTGAACTTCGATTTGAAATCATTTTCTCTTTTTTTGATTCACCATTACGCCTTGCTATTTGAATTTGATTTTGATGGATCATTGTTGATTTTGATTTTCCTATCGAGATGAATTTTACGGCCGGAGTTACGGTATCTTCTGATAACATATGTTGACGGGAATAACAGGAATGGTAAAACGCCTATTTGGTTATGAAGCCTAGAGTTTATCACAGTTGTATTAGCCGGCGTGGCAAGAACGTAGGGACCTGACTTCGGATATATATATCTTGATCATGAGATTTGGGATTTCTTGCAGCTATACTAGTCGGCGTAGCCAGGATTCCAGACGACATGATTACAGAGGTGCATACCCCAGTTATGGACTCTACCGTTTATCGCAGCCTTGCTTACTATCATGGCCAGAATTCTGAGTATCATGATTTTAGACAGAAGCATATGATTATCGGATTGTATCTTGAGAAGGTTTTTAAATATGTCATCTCTATTGTACCCTTCCGTTGTAAATTTTTTCTTTGGTTTTCCATCATCAATTAACTTAGGAGTAGGGATAAAATTCAGTTAATTAGTCTAATTCTTTGTATAATTTCACTTAGTTATAATTTTTTCTTATTGTAATGATTTGATGACTTGTAGTAGTGTCTGTAGAGATGATAGTTAAGTTTTGACGGTAGAGTAATAACCCATTGTAGTTAATTCTCTGATTGTTTATTATAAATTACCAGTTTTCATATAGGATGTTAGTATGCCTTACAGCCTTTGATGATTTTTTTTTCCTTATCCCTTCCAGTATGGCACCCATGACCCAAGCCCGTCGTCTGAGAGAAGCTGCAGCTCCGGATATGACTGAGAGCGTGTTTCCACCTCCTAACTCAGGAGGTAGTGACCCCTCCGACTGACCAGAAGGATAGTAGGATGTATATATTGATGGTTAGAACAGTAATATTCCGTAAGTGTACTTGAGAAATAATAAGGATATTCAAGGTCGGTTTGTTTTTGTAAACTTGAATAATTTTAGGGTATTAATTTTTGAGATATTTCACTTAAGGTTGTAATGCTAAATTTAGAAATTTAGAAATTGAGAAGAGAATTTAACTGTAATGCGATGATGAGACAAAATTGAATAAGATATTGGTAAGAGGATGACTAGGAACAGAGTGAACACAAGGATTTTGAGTTAAAAAAATTAATTAAAGATTTTGTGGAGGTTTTAAAAATTTAATAAGGATAATATTTAAAGGCGTACGCGAAGGAAATATGAAGGTTGATTCTATAATGGAGAATAAGTTCCTGCATGACATAGTAGTATTAGCTTCGAATAATTTCGAGGACAGTAATTTGAACAAGTTCGAGGATTTCATAAACTTTGATTTAGAGATTTCGAATCCAAGTTAGGACAAGGTGTAGGAATTTATGTTTCGGGATGATTAACTTGATAGAGGAGAATAAAATCCAAAAAAGAAAAAAAAGGAAGAAGAGTTTTAACAAGAGCATGATTCATGAGAAATGTCTTGGGGATTAAGGCCCCGCCTCCATGAGGGAGTTCTAGTCACCAGACCTAGTTGGAGGTGAGTTCTTGACCTAGACCTTAGCATGTGTTTTGAGATGTTTTGATGCATCCTATACTATTTGTACATTTTGATACCTTGTGATTGCCTAGTGTTGCAGTATGACTAGTATAACTAGATGAGACCATGATTGTTGGGGGCATGACCTTAAGAGAAGTACGACCAAGCTAAATTTCGAGGACAACATTTTTCTAAGGGGAAAAAGATTGTAACTACCATATTTATAAAATGAGGGTAATTTTGACCTTTTGTAAATTGATCAAGATAGTTATTAAATAATAGATTTAAATCATGTTAAAGATTAAATGATAAATCTTTGATTATTTTATAATATTTAAATTAATATAATGTGATTGTGTCCCTTGCTAGTGAAATCTTAGAACTACTTAGCCTAGAGACTAACCATGACCATGGAGACCAAGCTAATGTGATTTTATTAGTTTACTACCACTTTTTAGACTAAGGATATTTTGGTAATTTGTGATTTATTATTTTTTTTGAATTTTATTTAATTGATAATGTGCTAAGTGATATATTAGGCCTAATCCTAGAATGGCACTAATCTAGATGTTGATCATGAGCCTAGATATTTAGTTAGTAGGATTCAACTAAATGATAAGGTTTAGGAATATCTAGATATTGCCTAAGTGAAGATATTTTGCTTGAAACCCTAATTCCTTTGGGCCTTTCCTAGAAAGAGGCTAGAATTACACTTGAGAAGGCCTTTAATCCATTTGGACCTAACCCTAACCCTAGGAACTAGTCTTGGCCGGCCATAGAAGGCCCCCTCCCCCTATAAAGGTTCACACTTATCTCCTCTTGCTTCTTTCCTTACAAACCTAACCCTACTTTGGTGTTCTTCCCTAAATTTGCTCCCTTTCTCCAAATCAACTCCAAATTGAGCCTAATCAATTGCAATACACTCCCTAGTGTAGAGAAGTCTCTATTGGCTAGCTAGCAAGAATTGGAAGCAATTTGAGCATTGGAGCTAGGTGGAGATCTAGATCTAGAAGCTTTCATTGTAAATCCAACTCTCAATAGGTAATGATTTCTAAACCCATTAAATTCTTGATTTCTCTCCATAGAGGCATTCATTTAGGGTCCACCTAGCCCTAGGCTAAGTTTGGGTTCAAATCGAATCCATTTGGTATGCGTATCGGTGGAGTATTGGAGAACAATTCAATATGTTCAATGAAATGCCTCTTAGAATAATTTGTTCATAATTTTCAAAACTAAGTACATGTTTTGTAGCTAATATCGTGTAGATCGCAGATCTAGGTGATTGAGTTGGTTTCGTATAGCTTTTTGTGTCTGTTTTGGATACGGGGACACCGTACGAGACTGTAGTGCGTGTCCTGCTACCACGAGTCCATATCTTAGTAGACACGACACGTGGCAACACGAAACTTGGTGAGTAGGTAGGGGCACTGACTGAAAGCATGCACACAAAGTTTGAGGACATTTGGTGGAGAGTTTGAGGAGTTCTTCCTCCTGCAGATCTCGTACAGGCTCGCATGATACCCAGTTTTCACTTTCTGATACTCACTTGGACACACGACACGACACGACTTGGACACGATCCTATTGGTTCAGTGGACACCCTGCACCTAGTCTATCTACTGACATGACTGCACGACACTTGGTTGGACTCATCGTGTCCTTGACCACTCGACACACACATATGACCCCCCTCGGTGCATAGTTCTGATACCATGTTTTGACACTAGGTTTGACACTTTTTAGGACACTTGCAGACACTTGGACACGAGCATGACATACACCCTGACACACTCACATGTTGACACATGTTTATTTATATACGGACCACACACACACACACTCTGTGCTGCACATAGCAAATTCCCTTGCCTGTACAGCATACTCGACCATCCCCCTCTCTGTATTTGGGTCTTGGGAGTTTTCCTGAGATTAATACATGTATTATGACATATATATATGTATATATATATATTTTATATATATGTATATATATATATATATATATATATATATATTTTAATATATATATATATATATATATATATATATATGTTTATATATTTATAGGTAGAGGGTGGATTTCCAGGTTTATCTATATAGGTTTTTGAGTGTGATGTGAGGATTAGATACCTATATACTTTAATGCATATATATAGGTTGTAGTTTAGTTTGAGAGTTAGGATGTAGCTCAGATTCTTCCTGAGTTATGTTTAGGTTGATGTTCAGTTTTGTGTGTTTGCAAGTCAGTGATGTGGGGTTGCCTTATAAAGATAGGTAGCAGTTTCCTGGGACTGAATGGAGAATGTAGGTTGATATATATAGATGTTTAGGTCTGTGTTTAGACATAGCCTTTTAAGTTAGTTTTCATTTGGGTTTGGATATAGAGATTGATAAGTTATTCGAATGTTTGTTGTGTCTAATAAATATGGGTATATATATGTACATATGTGAATAAGTTAGATATATATATGGGCATATATATGATATATTTATAGGATGTGCTATAGATTAATATATGTTAGATGTTGATATTGTGGTTGAGTATAGGCTATTTACCTACAGTTTTATGAGTTTGGGGAAAATAGGTTAGAATGTGGATGTTATAGATATAGCCCATATATGTATACATCTGTTATATAGGTTATGAGATTAATCAATTTATTTGTGTATTGATTTGGGGGTTCACTTGTTTAGATGTTAGAGTTGTTCAGGTTAGTATCTTGATTTGGGAGGCAAGAGGATTAGAGAATGTTGGGCCTCGTATTTGTGGGGTTGCATTGGCCATTTTTGCCTTGGCCCCTTTTGTTGTAGCAGGCTATGCCTTGCTTTGCATTGTAGCAAAGCAAATGCAAGCAGAGTAGCAGCAGCAAGATGCAGTAACAGTAGTAGCCAGGTATGCTGCAGGTAGTTGCAGTAAGTGCCATGCTGCACTAGGCAGCAGGGGATTTCCTTGAGGTTTTGGGTTCAGCCATGGTCCATGGGCTGTTTGAGACTTTAGATGGTTGGATACACATGAGTAACATCTTTCTAAGCTAGCAATAGAATATGATATCAGTTAGTATTAGGTTTGAGTTCAGCTGGTGTGGTTAGAGTTTGGGGGATGAGAGTTTCAGTCAAGAGGCCATAGGATTGTAAGTGATATGGAGTGAGTTTAGCATGGGTATTATACAAAGGAATAAAAAGGATATTTTGTCTTGGGAGTTCGAAGTATTGGTATATTGTCACGACTCGCATCCAGTGTAGGGACACGAGAAGTGGGTACGTCCAGCCTACGTCACAGTGTCGGCGGTAGAACGTTGTCCTAGGTCACATACATCTAACACAGTATAAATATAACTGTACAAGATATACTCCAATTGGAGGACAATACAGAAGGTACATCTCAATCACAATTCTAAGGTAGAAGTAGCACGATATGATAGATATGAAATCTCAAATAGAGAACATACAAGTAGAAGGAATTAAGTCTATGTGTCTATACGACACAACATCAACATCATCCAAAAATAATACATCTCAAAGGTCAATATAAAGACAAGACAACAAATAAAGTAGCCAGTCTAGCTAACTAGTCTAAGCAGTAGGGGTGATATCTCAGCTAGAGCTAGGTCCTCCTGAGAGTCCAGCTCGCTAGTGTCATCTAAGACTGCTCCGTAATACGTAGGGCAAAACTTCTCGGTGTCATCTGTAATATTTTCAACAGGTCCAACCAGGACAGGAACGAGCACAATACATCTCACGCAGTTCATATCATGACAGGAAATGTAAAGCATACAAAAGAGTAAGAAACATGAACTGTAAGAATGTACATGAAAGATAAGAGAGATATGGTAAACTGGAAATATCTGTATGATAAGTAAGAACTGTAAGTGACTAGTGATTCAGAGCACAAGATGGTTATATAAACGGCACGATGTTATACACGGGTAATCTACAGAGGTTATACACGAGTAAACTACAAGAATGATCACATAACCACTTATACTCCCCCGTCCCCAGTCAATACACAGGGATCCATTCAAGTTATGTTATTATACACGAAGTTTAGTTTGTACATGAAGGTCATGTGAGCACATAAGAGTACATGATTTCACACGAATTGTACATGAATAACACGAATACAAGGAGTACATGATGTCCATGATAAAGTATATAAAATACTCGATGTATCCGCTAAGGAGATAACATCGCATAAAAAGATCCATATAGTACCAATCCATGATAACAAGTGTCAGCATCAAGTAAAGTAGTTTAGAGCATGAATATAAGTCCTAGCAAGTATAAAACGATCAGAGAATGTACTCGCATGATATCCTGAGTGTCCGATAAGAATAGATGTCCAAATCGGAGTAACTGAGTCCTAATTAGAGCAACACAGGTTACAATGTATCCAAGAAGGTAATATTGAAGTTTATAATGCATTCTATATGATTCTATGTCATTCTAGGCCAAAGTCAACTCTTTGTCAACTCTGGTCAATACCAAGTCAAACTATGGTCAACTATAGTTAACTGTGGTCAAACTATCTAGGGTTTTGTCAACAATGGTCAAACTAGTCTAGGTTAGTCAAATCTAGGTTAGCCAAAGCCAAAGCCTATGTACACAAGTATAATATAAAGCTAACATAAATATAGCCTATAAATCATATTGCCTCTATACCACAAGCTAAACCACATCATGAATATAGTATACCCTTACATATAATATAATACACTTATATTCACATTCACAAATATAAACTTATATAGAATTGTAGCTATATATATATAT
Organism: Iris pallida; assembly: GCA_029216955.1. Lineage (NCBI taxonomy): Eukaryota > Viridiplantae > Streptophyta > Magnoliopsida > Asparagales > Iridaceae > Iris > Iris pallida. The sequence goes on from JANAVB010040818.1 coordinate 30,380,884, forward strand.
ATATATATATATATATATATATATATATATATATATATATATATATATAGAGAGAGAGAGAGAAAATATATATATATATAGAGGAGAGGGAAGATGTGAAAGGGGGATGTGAGTGTGTGCACAAATGTGATGAAGGGGAGGGGGTACTGCTGTTGTCACTCCCATTTTTCCGTTATACGTATTTTCAGTGTACGTATGCAAATTTTGACCCATATTTTATTTAATGTATTTTCGTATTTCTTTATTGCTTGTCTTGATGTATCTTGGCTAAGGTTGACCTTGGGTTGGGTTGGTCCAACTTGACTTGCTTTGGATGGCTTGGTTTGATTTATTTTGATGGTTGGTTCAACATGTTGAATCATCCTCTCTTTATAAAACCCAACCACCCCTTTCTCTCTCTTTATTACTTCTATTTATTTTTCTTCTTCTTCTCCATTACTCTCCCACCAACCTAGAGAGCTTAGGCAAGTGCAACTTGTTTCATGATGGATCTTCCATTTTATTGTTCTATCTTCTTCTCTACATGATTCTAATCATCTTTAGAGCATGGAGTTTTCGGTTTGGACGAATGGATTTTTGTAGATCTAAGTTTGTAATCTTTTTGGTTTTCTTTGGTTTTGATCCATCAAACTTTATTATTTTAAGTTTTGATTGTTTTATATTGTAGAGAATTTGATTTTACCCAAAATGGGCCATTGAAAAGTTAGATTTCGATTTGTTTTGAGGAAGTTATGGCCAAAGTAAGATTTGGACATCTTCTATGTTCATATGTCCTGGTTCTGGCAGGGACGATAAATAGTGCTGGCTGCATGGCTGCATGGTGCCGTATAGTGTTGGTCATATGGCTGCATAGTGCCGCATAGTGCTGGCCGTATGGCTGTATAGTGTCGCATAGAGCCAGTTCGCATAGCTGCATAGTATTGGCCGTATAGCTGCATAGTGTCGCGTAGTGCTGGTCGTATGACTGCATAGTGTTAGCTGCATGGCTGCATAGTGCCGCATAGTGCCAGTCTGTATAGATGTATAGTGCCGTATAGTATCTATTTTGGCTGTTTTTTGCTATTTTATGCCCCAATTGGCTAATTTGTGGCCAGAATTTCTTCCAACATCCAACACGAAAGTTGTAGATCTTTTCCATGGCTTCAAGAATATGTTACTAGCTATTTTATGAAAGTTTCTCTCATTCATGATAATGTAAGGATAGAACATGATAGTAGCCTGTTAAGGCGCACGCTTAACAAATAACAAGTAACATGACAAGATAGTAGCCCGTCATGGCGCACTGTTGACAAATAAACCTGACATATAATCTTGAATGCTGTTGTGATGGCTATTTTGACATGCTGAGTAATAACTCGTCTTGACACCGTGGGTGATTGTTCTTGAATGTGCTTGTATAAGCTACCAGTCTCGTCTCATATCATGTATAGGACTTGCATCCCAGGTTACTACAGTCAGGGATTCATGCTGAATCTGACTAGGTTAATTACTAGATTGATCAAAGTAGCTCATATAGAAAGATGTTTCCAGTTACAGGCGATCCTGTTATCCCGACCACATTTGATGGACTTGTAGCCTACCGACGAGTAGGGAACATTTCCAGTCCACTGTCATGTGGGGCACTTCTTGAAACAAGTAATATGCACAATGTCATGTGTTGCACTTAAAGTCACCTAATAATTCTTGATAACTCTTGCATGAACCTCACCTGGATAACCTGTATAGCTTCAGGGATTATGACTGCCGAAACATCTCAATACATCTTGCTAGTAACTAGGCTTGTGATAACCCTAGTTAGTTAAAGTATCAAGCCGTACTCTTTGCTTGGCCATGAATGTTGGATGGAGTCCAATCTGTCTAGTCTTTTCTAGATCCAGTATATGGCTATGTCAGGACATGCTTGCTTAAGCTTTGCTCTTAGCAATAAATGGCTAGAGGTCCGGTTCTGTTCAGGCGAAGGGTTACAACCCCGCTCCTTGTTTGGTTTAAGGATTGTAACTCGGTTTCCAGAATAGTTCCTCGTCCTCTTATCATTTGTTACCTTATTTATATTTCATGTTTTCTTAATATTATACTTGTTTACGTTCTGACATGCTGGTTTTAGTTCTTAAGTGAAGCCTCCCTTGTGGCACTTTCTCTTTCTGGGGTCTGACCTAGCTGGTTTTGTATGGCCAGATTTTGGAGCAGCACCCGAGGATCTTCCAGCCTTCTAGCCAGATGGTGAACACTAGACGTAACCCTGGCAACGAGTGGGTTTTATTTTGCCCTTCCACTCTATTATAAATAATTCTTTTGAGGTGTTTAGCCGCCGAACAAGTGTTAGATCGTGTTGAATACTTATATTTCTTGTCTGCCTAAGGGCTGTAACATGAATGACAAATCCTAGGGTTGATCATGTATGACTGAAACTCTTGCTATTTCTCACATTTTGTACGACTAGCTTCATGATCATCTGTATATGAAATGTATAGAATGCCTTACTATTGAATATCTGATGGTCTAACATCTAGCAAATATTATTACTTGCTTGAGATTGAGACACTAGGCTTGTTCTTAATCATAAGAGACTGATAGCTTGTAGATAAACCCTCATACATCTAGACAGCCGTGACCGTACATCGAGGTAGATTATATATCTATATACGTAGTTGGCTGTGTCTGTCCCCCGCTCTACAGAGTTCTAGTTCTGGGGCATGACACGGTTTAAGTGGTGGCCCATGCAGGTCTTGTAAATTAAGATGTGTGAGGGTTTTACCGGATATATGTCTCAATCAGCACTCGCATTTTATCCCTACTCGTGTCTTCTAATCTTCCTGAAATCTTGGCCTGGTCACATTCTTATATCCTTGATCTATCTTATTACATTCTTAATGTTCCTTATATCATTTTCTTCATAGGCATTGCTCATGGTCCTGCCGATCAGCCGAAAGAAGAACCACCAGTGAACCAGCCTCAACAAGGAGACCAAGCCCAGCTCTCAGGAGCAGCCTTCCGAGTAATACCTTCCGGGGATCCAGAGCCACTAATTCAGCCAGCTCAGCCTGCAGAGCCTGACAATGGAGTCTTGGTAGGACTCATCCGGGAATTACTCGCCTCTCAAGATCGTCGGGACGATGCCCTGTACCAGACAGTACAAGATGCTATGGGCAGAGTGTGCTACAAAGGTAACAATGCAGCCAATAATTTCAAGCGTTTGAACCCTCCCTTCTTTGATGGCAGTAAAGATGCTATAGCTGCCGATGCTTGTCTTCACGACATAGAGGTAATCCTTGAGGCTGCAAGGACTCCAGAGGAAGAGAAGGTGGCTTTAGCGCACCTACAGTTATTGGACTTAGCCAGCACCTGGAGGGCGATGTTAGCAGTTGGATTGGCGACGCATGTCCCATGGGCGACATTCAGTGACAAGTTTTAGATCAAGTACTTTGATTCAGTGGCACGATATGATCTGCAGACGAGATTCACCAATTTGAAGCAGATGAGCAGGACGGTCGATGGATATGCAGTAGAGTTTTCAAGACTGAGTCGGTTTTCTCCCACCTTGGTGGTAACCGAGTTGGATCGAGCGCAGCAATTTCAGTAGAGACTCCACCTAGAAATTATTTTAGCTGTGGAGCAGTTCGAGCATCGGACTTTTGATGCTGTCTTGAGGGCAGCTAGGAGGCACGAGTATACCTCGCAGAGGATCGTGGACCGAACCGGAAGTAGGAAGAGGTCCCATAAGCAGATGAGTCTGTCCTCAGCACCGGCCCCGACAGCTAGGGCTTTGTCGATTGGAGTTCCCCGAAGGGCGAATTCAGTTACGTCGGTTCAGCATTCAACACCGACGTACCCTCAGCAACAGAAGCGGAGACAGTCTTCCGCAATGGGCTACATGATGGAACTGGGGATTCCCAGGACCCTTCCTTTGGTGTGCGTATTGATCGATAGAAAGTTAAACAGATCAAATACGTGTTCTAACCCTTCATAGGCAAAAACTAGGGTTCACGAATTATACTTGCGACGGAAAGGAGACAAGTAATTTCTGGCAATCTCGAGCGGACGACCCCAAGATCTTCTACACGTATTCCTTCCTCGAGTTGGACGTCGTGTGGGCGACGATCTCCCAACCTTTTCTTCTCCTTGGCAGCACTCTCTTTCTCTCCTTACGTGAATCACGAATTTAGAGAAAATTTCAGATTTCTAATCGATAATATGGCGGCCAGAGAATAGAGGATATATATAGGCTACGGCAGGGACCATGAGGAGAAATTAGGGTTCGGCCTCCTAACGGATCTGGATATCCCGTGTTCAGCCCGAACACACAATCCAGGCCCATTAACAATAGCTCGGTCCACTAATGAGCTATTGTTGCACTACCATCATAATCCCAAATTATGTTTTATGGGCTCCTTTTAGTATATGCTCGTTTGGCTCCCCATGTTAAGATAACGTATGTCCGTCGATCAAATTAAGTTACTAACAACTATATTGATTCGACATCTTTTATCCTTAAGTAGTACCGCTCAACTTTATTTGTCATGTCGGATATAATCCACCTGCAGGGTTTACATGACAATCATTATGAGCTCCTTAAGAGGACATCATCAACCCGATGTATCGGGACATAGATTCCATTTATAATCAACAGCCCATCATACATACAATGTTATTACCCAATTCATAGAGGTTGTTGATCCATAATGAATCTCACGCTTTTATGAGTCAAAGTAATGCACATTGCATATACATGTCCGTTATTATATCCGGATTAAGAGTACAAGCATCCATAATAACAGAGGTGTTTGTTCTCTTATATAGTCAGTACAAAGAGAACAACCTCAAGTGGTCCTGTTCAATACACACAAAGTGTACTAGTATAAACCTGTAGTCAAGATAGACGAATACCAGATTATACTACAACCTCTCCAATAGATTGTCCAAGTCCATCTAGGTTGTGAACTATTTATATACTCCATAGGAAACTGATAATATGATCTTTTGTGTGACACCACACACCATATTATCTACAATATAGAATATCAGACATTTGCATTAACACTTGCAATAAATACAATATGCAAACATTTGCCCATATGATTCTCATTCAAAATTTAAGGAAATAAGGTTACTACAAAAGTGATGCTTTTAGTATATAACCCTAACAATCTCCCACTTACTCAAAGCATTGCTTTTCAGTATTCTGTTACAAATCTCCCACTTATACTTAAAGCCATGCTGCTACACATGTGACTCCCATTCCCTCAACATGATTGTCAAAAGCCTTAGCTGGTAAACTCTTTGTAAAGGATCAACTAGGTTGTCGGCTGATGCTATCATGATCACAGCAACTTTTCCTTTTTTTACGAAATCTCGTATCAGGTGGTACTTGCGCTCAATGTGTTTGCCTGTCTTATGGGCTCGTGGTTCCTTCGAGTTTGCAACTGCACCACTATTATCACAATAAAGTGTAATAGACTTAGGCAAACTAGGTACCACATCCAAGTCCAACAGAAAGTTTCTGAGCCAAACCGCTTCTTTGGCTGCCTCAGAGGCTGCCACATACTCGACTAACATGGTGGAATCAGCAATATATTTTTGCTTGATACTCCTCCACACAATGGCTCCACCTCCCAAAGTAAACACATAACCTGAGGTAGATTTCCTGGAATCCCTATCTGACTGAAAATCTGAGTCTGTATAACCCAAGGGAACTAAACTATCTGCCTGGTAAACTAGCATATACTCTTTAGTCCTTTTCAAGTACTTCAAAATATGCTTTACGGCAGTCCAGTGCTCTTGTCCTGGGTTAGACTGATATCTGCTGACCATGCCTACGGCAAACAGATGTCTGGTCTCGTACATAGCATTGCATACATTATGCTTCCTACTGCTGAAGCATAAGGAACTGCCTTCATGTTCTCTATCTCTTTAGTTGTCCTCGGACACTGCTCCTTTGATAGAGCAATTCCATGTCTAAAAGGTAAGAAACCTTTCTTAAAATTTTACATACTAAAACGAGTTAGTACAGTATCGATATAGGAAGCTTGGGATAAGCCCAACATCCTTTTCTTGCGATCTCGTAGAACTTTGATCCCAAGGATGTGACCTACTTCTCCCAAGTCCTTCATATCAAACTGTTTGGATAACCATACCCTTACTTCAGATAATACCTTCATATTATTTCCAATGAGCAAGATGTCATCCACATAAAGTACTAGGAACACCACCACGTTCCCGTCACACTTTCTGTATACACATGATTCATCCTGACATTGATCAAATCCATAGGATTTTATCACCTGATCAAAACAAATGTTCCAAGATCTGGAAGCTTGCTTAAGTCCATAAATAGACTTTTTGAGCTTACAAACAAGATGCTCCTGGCCCTTTTCAATGAACCTGTCTGGTTGCTTCATATAGATGTCTTCCTCAAGATTTCTATTAAGGAAAGCTGTCTTGACATCCATTTGCCAAATCTCATAATCGAGATGAGCTGCAATAGATAAAAGAATCCGAATAGACTTAAGCATGGCTACAGGAGAAAAGGTTTCCTCATAATTGATACCCTCTCTTTGAGTAAAACCTTTTGCTACAAGCCGAGCTTTAAAGGTTTCAACCTTACCATCTGATCCTCTTTTTCTCTTATAGACCCACTTGCATCCAATAGCTTTTACACCAACGGGTGGTTCTACAAGCTCCCAGACCTGATTAGAATCCATAGATTCTATTTCAGATATTATTGCTTTTTGCCAAGACTCTGCATCTTTATCTTGGAGTGCTTCATTGTAGGTACAGGGATCATAATCTTGTTCCTCAGGGACGAAGTCTGACGACTCTCCCAAGAACATATATCTATCAGGTTGTATCACAATCCTCCCACTACGACGAGGCACTATCGGTTGTGGTGTAACATTTGTGACACGTTGTGCAGTTATTTGTGGTTCATCCTCTTGTACTGTTGGTACTGAAGTACTTGGTGTCTCACGTCTTAGTTCTTCTAGAACAACTCTACTTGTGGGTTTATGGTTCATCACATAGTCTTTCTCTAAGAATCGGGCATTGGTGCTAACAATGACCTTCTGATCCTTAGGACTATAAAATAAACCTCCTTTCGTTCCTCTTGGATAGCCTACAAACAAGCATACTTCTGTACGAGATTCCAACTTATCTGCTTTCCCATTCAGCACATGTGCTGGACTACCCCAAATACGAACATGTTTCAGACTAGGCTTACGTCCAATCCACAGCTCTGTGGAAGTAAGAGGTACTGACTTAGAAGGAACCAATTTCAAAATATAAGCTGCAGTCTCTAAGGCATATCCCCAAAACGAATCTGGCAAATCCGAATAACTCATCATTAATCTAACCATCTCCATAAGAGTTCTATTCCATCTTTCGGCTACACCATTCTGTTGGGGAGTTCCAGGTGCAGTCAATTGGGATGCAATCCCAGCCTCTGATAAATAATCTCTAAACTCTCCAAAGAGTTACTCGCCACCACGATCTGATCGTAATGACTTGATACATTTTCCATAACGTTTCTCCGTTTCAGCCTTGTACTCTTTGAATTTCTCAAAGCACTCAGACTTACGGCGCATCAAATAAATGTATCCATACCTTGAATAATCGTCAATAAATGTGACAAAATATTCAAAGCCACCTCTAGCTTGGATAGTCATGGGTCCACACAAATCAGAATGAACCAATTCCAACACATCTTTGGCCCTATACCCCTTTGCCGTAAAAGGCCTTTTGGTCATTTTACCTTCCAAACAGGATTCACAGACTGGTAGTGCCTCTACTTCCAATGAACTCAAAGGTCCATCTTCAACCAGTCTTTGAATCCTTCTTAGGTTAATATGTCCCAATCGTAAGTGCCAAAGATATGTTTGGTTCATACAAGAAGGTTCTTTTCTCTTATTTAAGTTAGATGACATATTATTCATTTTTATAAGTTGCATTGTGGGTGAAATAGGATTAATGACATACAAATTATCTACCAATACACCAGAATAGATAAAATGTTTATTCTTTCTAATAACAATATTGTCATTAAAATAAACTGAATATCCATCCTTAACTAACATAGAAACATAAACTAAATTCCTTCTAAGTGAAGGTGCATAAAGACAATCTCTCAATGTCAAAGACTTATTTCTACCAAAAGATAAAGTAACATCTCCTAGTGCAACGACCGATACTTTTGTAGCATCACCCATAAATAAGCATATCTCTCCATCACTGAGCCGTCTGGTTTCCTGAAACCCCTGTAATGTATTGCAGACATGATTAGTGGCTCCTGTATCTACACACTAGGTGCCGGTAGATAACACCGCTAAACATGTTTCAACTACTAGTAAATGAGATATACCTTCTTTGTTCCCTTGTTTGAGAAGTGGACAATCAGTCTTCCAATGTCCTGACCTTTTGCACTTGAAACATTTACCTTTCGGCTTTTTCACCGCACCTTGAGGTCCCATACCATTCTTTGCTAAGTTTGCCTGTTTCTGAATGTTATTCTTCTTCTTACCGCCTTTTGGCTTAGAAGTAGAAGCCTTTTCAGAAACAAAAACATGACCACTCTGCCTAAAGAGAGATTCAGCATCCTGTAGCTCTTTTGCAAGTTCTGCCAAACTATACAACCTTTTGTTCATATTGTAATTAAGGCAGAAATTGTCAAAACTTTTAGACAGAGTCCCGAGAATGATATCGACCTGGGTTTCCCTATCGATTTCAGCTCCAAGGATCTCCATCTCATTCAGATGACCCATCATCTTGAGAACATGATCCCTTACTGGTGTGCCCTAAGCCATTTTTGTATTCATCAAACATTTCATAGCAAACTGCCTAGCTGCTCTACTCTGATGTCCAAAGAGTTCCTTGAGGTTATACATAATGTCATAAGCTGTGGCCATGGCCTGATGCTGATGTTGCAGTACATTTGACATAGATGCCAGAATGTAACACCGTGCCATCTCATCTGTCTTTTTCTACTTCTTATAAGCCTCTATGACCTCTTCATCAGAGTTAGCATCAGGCTTAGGTGGGCATTCCTCAACAAGTACATATTTGTACTCCTCTGCAGTCAGAACAATGTCCAAATTACGTTTCCAATCAATATAATTAGGTCCAGTAAGTTTGTTTTCTTTAAGAATCACCATAAGTGGACTGAAAGAACCCATTTTTTTGAAATCCTGAGAATCACATAAATAAAATTATGTAGGGCAAAAAAACTTTTTGAATTAACTAAATATTGATTCCCTCAAAACAATAATAAGAAATTCACCAACACCTTGAACACCATGAATTTAGCATGCCACGATAGTGTGGACGTATACAAATTCAACTTTGTTCAAGTAGATTTTTCTTATTAATATTACTATCATGTCAATATAACTTTATGACAAATAAAATTAATATGCTGGTCTTGCTCTGGTCATACAAATAATAGCAGTGACTCTGATGGGGAGGATACCATTATTTGTATCTAAGTGTATACCATTACTTAATACTAAGTCCATTACCTTGTAATGAGTTCCTTCAGATGGAGAAGTGAACACATACTAGGTAACTTTCTACAATTATCCCTAAGAAAGTTTGTACTGGTGATCCATAATTATACTCATCCGATATGGAGGAAAGCACTAAAGCCAACACGCAAGTATAATTACATCACCTACAAATCAGTAATAGAGACCATAGGATTTATACTAAATAAAAATCCTCTCCTACTTAGTTATTTAACAATGAAGGTTTTTCTACTAGCTGATATTATGTCCATGTTGTCCATTATTATGTAGGCTTGGTTTTTCAAAAAAAACAACCACACAATAATAAACATGCATAATTAGAAAAAGCAAAATGATAAAAATAAGAGAAAATATCCAACTATTATAGTCAACTTTGCTGCTCCGTCCTCAACTATCCGAATCCAAAATCTGGCACTGCACAGATCTTTACGGGGTTCGATTCCTTCATCGAAAATTATCTGTCGGCCTCTGGATTACTCAAAACCAGCATCTCGTCCGGCGTCAGAAACAGCCACCACCGCCATCACGATTGATCAAAAAATAATTAAAATTACATCAATCTTATGCCTCCCGAAGGAGTTCACACATAATCTAGATTGAAAAATTAAATTAATAAGCACGATCAACCCTCGTAATTTTAATTACATCCACAGCAACAACAACATCCACGACATGTCCGTGGTTTAAACAACACAATCAAAAACATGCATTGGACCATAATAGTTGGATCTAAGATGCCTGCAAACCGAGTTAGAACATATCTACATCTACCGACTATTACATAGCGCAAGTTTTATTGGACAACATGGACATATCAATCAATACGTAGATCCAAAGTGGCTCTGATACCAATTGATGGAACTGGGGATTCCCAGGACCCTTTTTTTGGTGTGCGTATTGATCGATAGAAAGTTAAACAGATCAAATACGTTTTCTAACCCTTCATAGACGGAAACTAGGGTTCACGAATTATACCTGCGACGGAAAGGAGACAAGTAATTCCTGGCAATCTCGAGCGGACGACCCCAAAATCTTCTGCACGTATTCCTTCCTCGAGTTGGACGTCGTGTGGGCGACGATCTCCCAACCTTTTCTTCTCCTTGGCAGCACTCTTTTTCTCTCCTTACGTGAATCACGAATTTAGAGAAAATTTCAGATTTGTAATCGGTAATCTGGCGGCCAGAGAATAGAGGATATATATAGGCTACGGCAGGGTCCATGAGGAGAAATTAGGGTTCGGCCTCCTAACAGATCTGGATATCCCGTGTTCAGTCCGAACACAGAATCCAGACCCATTAACAATAGCTCGGTCTACTAATGAGCTATTGTTGCACTACCTCCCTAATCCTAAATTTTGTTTTGTGGGATCCTTTTATTATATGCTCGTTTGGCTCCCCATGTTAAGATATAGTATGTCCGTCGATCAAATTAAGTTACTGACAACTATATTGATTCGACATCTTTTATCCTTAAGTAGTACCGCTCAACTTTATTTGTCATGTCGGATATAATCCACCTGTAGGGTTTACATGACAATCCTTATGAGCTGCTTAAGAGGACATCATCAACCCGATGTATCGGGACATGGATTCCATTTATAATCAACAGCCCATCAAACATACAATGTTATTACCCAATTTATAGAGGTTGTTGATCCATAATGAATCTCACTCTTTTATGAGTCAAAGTAATGCACATTGCATATACATGTCCGTTATTATATCCGGATTAAGAGTACAAGCATCCATAATAACAGAGGTGTTTGTTCTCTTATGTAGTCAGTACAAAGAGAACAACCTCAAGTGGTCCTGTTCAATACACACAAAGTGTACTAGTGTAAACCTATAGTCAAGATAGACTAATACCAGATTACACTACAACCTTTCTAATAGATTGTCCAAGTCCATCTAGGTTGTGAACTATTTAATACTCCATAGAAAACTGATAATATGATCTTCTGTGTGACACCACACACCATATTATCTATAATATAGAACATCAGACATTTGTATTAACACTTGCAACAAATACAATATGCAAACATTTGCCCATATGATTTTCATTCAAAATTTAAGGAAATAAGGTTAATACAAAAGTGATACTTTTAGTATATAACCCTAACACTACACTCATTGTGGGAAGCAAGGACACGTTGTTTCGGAGTGTCACAGAACACAGGGATTGTGCTTGGTTTGTGGGGCTCCGGACCACATGATAGGGTCCTGTCCGAATAGAGCCAGTTCATCATCGTCGAACCTAACTAGTCCAATGGTTAGGGGACCAGCCCCAGCACCAGTGCAGTAGCAGTAGTAGTACCAGCCTCTGAGGCCATTGTCGCCTCAGGCACAAGCCTTCCAGCAGCAGAGACCCCAGCAGTATGCCCAGACCCAAGCTCAGATGTAGAACCGGCAGAGAGGTTTCCAGCAGAGGGGACCAGCACCCAGAGGGAAAGGTCAGGCAATGGTTCTGATCGTGGAGGAAGAGTTAGCTTCAGGTGAGGTGGTGACAGGTACCATTCTCGTCAACTCTTTTCCAGCATCAGTATTATTTGATTAAGGTGCATCGCATTCATTTATGTCTGCATGATTTGCTACACGGATAGGACTAGATCCTAAGTCATTATCAGTAAGGCTCAATATACTTACTGGTAACGGTCTTGTGGGAGTAGATAGAGTGTTTTTCTCGTGTTGAATCGTAGTTAGCGGTAGAGAGTTTTCCGCTAAGTTGATAGAATTTTTGATGGCCGACTATGATGTGGTCCTAGGAATAGATTGGTTGAAGGAGCAATATGCAAGAATAGACTTCTATAAAGACAGGATTATTTTTGGTATTCCCGGTGAGGCAGAGTTTTCAGTCTCTAGGGGCGAAGTAGAACCTTCTCCCCCAGTCTTGTAGATGGCAGTAGAAGAGGCAGTTCAGTTTCCCAGAGTCGTTGAAGAGTTCCCAAACGTGTTCCCCAGAGATCTTCCAGGCAAGCCACCAGAGAGAGAGATAGAGTTCACTATTGATTTGCTTCCAGGAACGGCATCGGTATCAGAGAGAGTCTACAGGATGGCACCTTCGAAGTTGGAGATTTTATAAAAGATGACTGAAGAACTCAGAACCAAGGGATTCATTCGTGCTAGCGGATCACCTTGGGGAGCCCCGATGCTTCTTGTAAAAAAGAAGGATAGTACGTCAAGATTATGTGTTGATTATCGTACCTTGAACTCTATAACAATCAAGAGCAGATATCCTCTACCAAAGATAGATGACTTATTTGATCAGCTCAGGAGAGCGGCAGTATTCTCAAAGATTGACCTACGATTAGGGTACCATCAGATCAGAGTTAGAAAGCAAGACATTCCGAAGACAACGTTCAGATCAAGATGTGGACATTGAAAGTTTCTTGTTATACTATTTAGAGCGACCAATACGCCAGCCGTATTCATGGACCTCATGAATCGTATCTTCATGCCCTATTTGGACTAGTTCGTAGTAGTATTTATAGACGACATCTTGGTCTATAGCAAGAGTGAGGCGGAGCATAAGCAAAGTCTTCGTGTAGTTCTTCAGATTCTCAAGGAACACCAGTTGTACGCGAAGTTCAGTAAGTGTGAGTATTGGCTTGATCGTATTTCGTACTTAGGTCATATCATCACCAGAGGTGGAGTAGAAGTTGACCCCCAAAAGATAGTGGCTATAGAGACATGGCCTGTTCCCAGCACCGTCGTAGAGGTTTACAGTTTTCTAGGATTGGCGGGCTATTATCGGCGATTCGTATCAGACTTTGCTGGGATTTCAGCGCCCTTGACTCAGTTGACCCGTAAGAATGTACAGTTTGCTTGGACAGCAGAGTGTCAGAGTTCATTTGAATTAGTTGAAGCAAGTATTAATGACGGCCCCATTTTCACTCTTTCAGATGGGACTGGAGGATTTTTAGTTTATTGTGACGCTTCAGACAGAGGATTGAGATGCGTTTTGATGCAACATGGTAAGGTAGTAGCTTATGCATCACGCCAGCTTCGTGAATATGAGAGGAATTATCCTACCCATGACTTGGAGTTAGTAGCAGTAGTTTTTGTATTGAAGCTTTGGAGGCATTATTTATATGGAGATCGGGTGGAAATTTTCACCGACCACAAGAGTCTTAAGTATGTGTTTACTCAGAAGGATCTTAATATGTGTCAACAAAGATGGCTATAGCTACTGGTGGATTATGACATCAACCTGCAGTACCATCCCAGAAAGGCCAACGTAGTAGGAGATGCATTAAGCGGAAGAGCTGGATTTTATTTCCTAACAGCGCAACCAGAATTGTTAGCCGATCTTCAGAAGATGAGGATAGAGATAGTTCTTCCTACCAATGTAGCATTGATAGCCCGCATGCAAGTTCAGTCCAGCATAGTTGAGAGGATCAAGATGGTGCAATCAGCAGATTCCAAGCTTCAGCGGCTCAGAGCAGAGTATGAAGCAGGACGGAGAACAGAGTTATGTATTCACGAAGATGGTGCTCTCCGACATAGAAGGCATCTTTGTCCAATAGTTGTAGAAGCATGGAAAATATTAGAATAATGATCCATGCGGCACTGAGTAAGAAGCTCATACGGCTCACACAGGAGCGGCCCTATGCGGTTCAAAGAAGACTCTCAATCGCATGCGGCTCGGGAGCGTATGCGGTTCAGCAAGGCATATGCGGCTCGATGGACGCCATGTGTGATCCTTCCCTACAGCTGGTCGTTTGAGTAGTGGCCTCATTTTTTGCTCTAGCACGATTCACTGTGGCGGCCCTGACATAAAGTTTCATAATGGCCTTGCCATAATGACTGACTCCTCGGGAAAAGAAGAAAATCTTTGACCAAATCCGACAGAAGTCCCAGATTGCCACGTGGCAATCAGTCATATGCGGCTCCCTGAGAACCCGTTCCATGCGGTTCGATACAACGCTAGCACATGCGACTCCCTGGGAACACACTCCCTGCGGCCCAATACAACACCAGCTCATGCGGCTCACAAAGATTATGCATATGCGGCTCGATGAAGCATCGTCCTATGCGGCTTACAAAGAGTATCTCTCTGCGGTTCGAGGATAGTCAATCCTATGCGGCTCTGACAGGACTCACAATTAAGACACGTGGCATGGGATCAATAAGAGATTTAACCGAATCTCAACAAATATATTTGACATCATCGTCATAATTACTGAGATCAGGGCATATCATTTATCATCAAGCTAATGGGACACGTGGAGAGCAATCAAACATTGGCATAATCAATCACGAGGATTTAAAGCAGCTAGCATTAATTGCTCATGAGATACGATGCTATCTGCATTAATGGCCGAGATTCACTATAATCAGGATCAAGGGTTCAGATAGAATGAAGGAGCGCCGACATTCCAAACAGATAATCATTAGCAAACCCTAATGATCACCCCCCACTCTTATAAATAGCCAGCATCATTCCCTTGAGAAAAAAAAAGAGAGAGAGGAGAGGTCGACAACAAAAGAATAAAAAAAATAATAAGAGAGAGATCTACACAGAGAGAGCTCCCCCTTTCTTCTTGATAATCACAGAGAGAGAGAAGTCAGGAAAGCAATCCGAGGAGAGCAAGAAGAGTGTTTCTTCGTCAACGCCAAGTAGATCTTCTCCGAGCCAAGGCTACATACTGATCGTCCAAGGAGTAAGGCAGAGCGGCCGTCGCTTTCCCGAGCCTCTATCGTCACCCCCCAGAATCAAAAATAAACAATCGTACTTAGTCTGTTGTACCTAGGTTTTCGTCCCTAGGCTTTCTTTGTACGAGCGAGTTTGTATTGTAAGTCTAAGTTCAGTCCTCCGATAATTGTTCTGTTCTTTTACAATCAATAGCAAACACGATGGCGACTCTGCTGGGGACTAACTTCTCCATGGCTGAGGAGTTGGTGACGCAATCAGATGCAGCCAAACTTGGCTCCACACAAAAGAAGATTGTCGTCCGCTTCGACCAACAGGCGTTCGAAGAGATGCTCTCTGAAGGCAGCGCTGGCCCGGCCCAGAAGTGCACCCGCACCACGAAGGCTCGCAAAGAATGGAGACCGAAGTCATTTGCTCCTCCTCAAGCCCTCGATGGGATGCCCTCTGCTGCTCAAGACGGCGAGAAGGATTCTCATGCGGTCCCACTTCAGGTCGTAGACAACTCTGCTGTCCCCAAGCCCGGCAGAAGAAAACATTATGATGCTGGACTTGCAGGGACAAAGAGGGACTCTACGCGGACCGAACCGCAGAAGAATATTAGCCGCAAGGAGAAAGCCCATGCGGCTACATCCGCCAACCGCATGAAGAAACCTCATGCGGCTACTTCTGTCAGCCGCATAACTTATGCGACTACAGTTCTCGACAGCATGGATGAGACTCATGCGGCCAGTAAAGTCAATCGTTTGCAGAAAACCCATGCGGCCACAGATGCCAACCGCATGCGGCCAGCCTGCATGGTCGTGACCCCTAGCCGCATAAGAACTCGTCCGACGACAGGAGACAACCGCATGCAGACAGCCTGTATGGTTTCCGCTCCCAGCCGCATAGCATCTGCTCCATGCTCCTCTCGATCAATTTTCGACCGTCTCTCGTACGATCCGAACCCTGATGACTCTCTGGATGATAAGCCAGACTCTGTGATGTTCAACTTGGACTCTTCCTATTATGCACCCACGAGTGCTAGAAAAAAAAAGTCTAGGGCAGCGCGGGCTCATCAAGCCCAGACAGCTGCCCCAACCTCTGACTATCAGGGCGTCCCGCTGATTATCACACGGGCCTCTGATGGGAAGTTGTACAGAACTGCTCAAGTCCAATCCCCGGCGGCGAACGGACAGAGTGGTTCCTCTGACCTGCGTGAGGCGATCCTCCACAAGCACAAGAAAAGAGAAGGGGCCTCGGCGTGCAAAGAATCCTCACATAGACGTCACTGCACCCAGATCATCGTCAACTGCTGCTGCAACAACGCGGCAGTGATGGAAGATCGTCCGTCCGTCTTCCACAGACTACAGCACCCAAACTCAGAAGATGAGGCACCTCCTGTTGTCTCTTGCAATTCCGCTCAGAAGGTCCCCGCCGAGGGGAGAGAGAAGAAGACAAGCATCTCCAGTCCAAAGATATCAGCCACTACAGCTAAGAAGTTGTCGGCTAAACGGTTACCCTCCATCGGAGTATACCAACACACCCATTCGAAGATAAAATCTGCTGCAACAGGAGACTCATCGTCCCCGACCCTGGGGGTCGTAGGAGCTGGGGGTAGTACTCCTCCGAACGTCCATAATAATCCAATATTTCAAGGAGACGAACCCCGAGAAACAACCCTCCCATCGGGTACAACAGATGCTGATGTCCCCGAGGACATCCATGATTCTCTAGACGAAGCAAGCTCCGAAGCTGGGGGTAGTGTTCCTTCCGAGTCCGAACCTGAAGAGAACATCCCCACATATCCAGATGATTTCTCGACGCATGGGTACGACTCGGAGGGTACATCCTCCACCACTCCCTCCGTCACTCCTCACGTGAAGACGATATTCATGACAGACAGCAATCAAGACGGTTCCAGCGATCGCCAGCGCATCGACACGCTGGAGGCCATATTGCATGCCTTGGTCAAGTCTGTAGACGAGATCAAAGCGGCACTTCCTACTCTGCAGGGAGTGACACCTGGCCAGACAAGCACGGGTCCCGCAATCAACATAGATTCAAATTCAGCGGCGCCAAACCAGGGCAATAATCCTCCCGAGATAACGGCCCCTACCGCGATAGATGAGGCCCGAGAAGTAAGAAGAGAAGTTCAGGAGCTCCGAGCAATGTTCCACGCCCGAGAAAACTCTCAAGACCTCAGAATACGGCAACCATATCCTGCTGAATGGAGGGATGTTCCCTTTCCGCCAAGATATAAGCCGTTCAATATCAACCCATATGATGGCAAGACTTCAGCAAGTCGATACATCACTTACTTTGAGGTCACTACCGACCATCTGCCCCATGATGACGCTATCCTCACGCGATTATTCATTGGGGCATTGGAAGGAGTCGCCTTCGATTGGTACCGCAACCTGCCAGACAATTGCATCTACTCCTTCGCTGGCTTCAAACGCTTGTTCTTGGAGAGGTTCTATGAGGTAGGACAGGACGTGACGATGTCTACCCTCATGGACGTCGTTCAAGGAGAGAAAGAACTGACAAGAAATTATATTGAGCGGTTTCGTCAAACCGCAATGAAGTTACCATCTGGCAACCCGGACTCTTCTTTGATTGAAATTTGCCAAAAGAGACTACTTCCAACAATTAGTCTCTGGATGGGCGAAAGTCAGTTCAAGGACTGGAAGGCTTTTATCATCAGTGCTACAAGTGCTGAAGAACGATTGAAGAAGGCTCGCCAGCTGGGGTTGCATATCTCGGAGGGAGAGAACAAGAGCAAGCGTCCCAACACCAGCAACGACAATGTGGGTAGCCCCTCCAACAACCGGGACAACAAAGGCAAGCAGGCTATGGTGACCGATACAGCCCAGAAGCTCGAGCCACAGCTAGCAAACAAACAATGGCCTCAAATCACTTATTCCTTTGAAGACGGCCACGTCAAGCCTATCTTGGACATGCTTATACAAGGAGATAGGATTCAGCTTCCTCCACCAAGACGGGAGCCTCGACCGGCTGATCTGGAGAACCCAAAGTTCTGCCATTACCATCGCTACGTCCACCATGCTACACACGACTGCTACCAACTGAAACGGTATATCCAAAACCTCATCGATTCGAACGCCCTGGCCATCGATTTCGAAGAGGTAACCGTGGCAGCCAACATGGTGTCCGTACAATTCGGCAGCTTCCCTCCAACAGAGACTCAGGACGGGGTTATACCCATCCCTCTGGCAACAATGGAGATTGCTAATCTGTCGCCTGCTCGCGATCAAGCTGCTGGTCTAGTACCCCTCACCACATCACGAGGGAAAATTATGTGGGTCCATCCGGACCTAGTCCACGAGGTAACTCAGCCCTCTCCACCTTCTAAAAGAAAAAGTGAAAAAGTCAGATCCTGCCGCACTGCCTCGGCGGAAGAAGAGGAAGTCTCGGCCGTCACCACTCGATCTGGAACACAAGCCCAACCGGTAATCGAAAGCGCGACTGATGATCATCCGCCCACAACCAATGATGCTCCGGGACTGGCTCAGCCTTCGACGACCGACAAGCCTAGGCCGAAGGAGACTCGCTTCGACAAGTCCCTCCGGAAGAAGACACCTCAGGGGCTGGAGAGGCCCTACAACTTCGACATCTTAGCGCAATTAGCTAATACCCCGGCCAAATTGTCTTTATATGAACTCCTCAGGCTCTCAAAGGATGTCCGCACGGCTTTAAGTGAGGCGCTCCAAAATGCCGACGCATACTTGGCTCAGGTCAACCTCACGGGAGATAACCAACCTGCAGAGCTCCAAGATAGTGCGTATACGGGAGCAATGCCCAATATCGTCTTCTCTCCGCAAGATATGCTCATCAAAACTAACCTGCATGATCGCCCGCTATACTACACTGGATACATCGGCAACGTAAAGGTGGACCGAATGCACATTGATCCTGGGTCCTCTATAAGCATCATTCCGAAGGGTCTGCTACATCATCTTCGCATTCCGATGCATCGCCTGACACCTACAAGCACCGCCATTAGCGGTTTCAATTCGGGCAGGAGCTACCCAATAGGAAAGATCCGTTTGAAGTGTCAGATCGGCGATCTCCAATCAGAAGTCACCTGTTATGTCATAGATGTCGACACTTCTGACAATTTCCTTCTGGGGCGGCCTTGGATACACGATTACATGATCGTGCCTTCCACGCTACACCAGTGCTTCAAATATGTCGATAAGCACGGCTTCGTGAGAACAGAGATTGCCGATATCGACCCCTTCAAGGGGGTCGAATCTTATTACTCAGACTCCTGTCTGTACGAAAAATCGAAGAAGCATCTGGTCGAAGAAGATGTGCAAGCTCACAACAAGACGGCTACAGGATCAGAAGAACCTCTAACGATCCACCTTCAGGCTCGCAAACCGGGCAATTCCGCACCCCTTACGGCCACTCTGCGTAAGGACGCAATCAGTCTCTCCGCACAAGAAGAACAGATGAGAATCTGGCTGCCAAGGTCCGGCCAAGCGCCGAGACCCATAACAGGGCCACTTACTATCAGACTACCGAGAGTCGGTCAGCTCCAAACGGAGAAGCCCAATCCCTCCGACAGACCGCTCACAATACGCCTTTCCAAGAAGGTTCTATACCCCGATGCGAGGTCTGACACTTCTAGCGAACCAGCCACCCCTCGCCTCACATCAAGTACCAAACAAGGGGTTGCTAGTTTACCAACAACTCCACGATCTGCTCCGTCAGTTGAGCCTCTGAAGATCAAGCTGACTAGGTCGTCCTCTCAGTCTTCATTTATACAGGGGGTGGCCGAAGAAGAACCAGAATTGGCCAAGTATGTGGCTGCCCACTCCGATACCCCTTTCGCAGATGATGTAATCCCTCTAGAAAAGATACCTTACTTCATCAATAAAGGGTTATCTTTGAACTACACCGAGCTCAATAAGCTATGTACAAGGTATGCTATGGAACACGGTATAGGCACTCACCTACATACACAGGTGACAAACGTGTACACCGCCATCCGACTTACTCTAGTAGAAGACACTTACCGAATAGTCAAGGGAGGGGACCACCCGATCATCTTCGGTCGGACGAACAACCCACATCCCCCCGCTATGGAAGAAGTCGACTTCGGGTTAGATGCCTGAAGACTGCCTCTGTATCTCTATAGCCCTCAATCCAAATATCTCATACAGAAACAGGGGTATGATCTAGAGACAACGCCAGGACTGAACTACGGCACTGGACGACGATTACCGTTGAAGACGCCAGCCCCGGCGGGCAAACCACGGAACTACTATAACAAAACCCGATGCGGTTTAGGGTATGTAACGCCTACTACGACCCCTAAAAGCTCAGATGAAGAATGCGACTGGCAGTCACATTCAACCGGATCACCGACTTCTGACTCAGATACCAGCATCGGAGATGTGTTCAGACAAGTCATGTCAGTCAACATGGCATTCACCGACGCTTACGAGAAAGACGAAGACATCCCTGAAATCCTTGAGCTAGAACCATGGGCCCAGCAATTAGACGCACAATGGGAAAAGCGGTTCGAACTGAGAGAACCTCCTACCGAAGATGAGGTCATACAAGTGGATCTCGGCAGCGAATCTTCTCCAAAACCGATCTTTATCAGTAAAAGCCTAACTGACGAAGAACGAGAATCGCTGTTTGTACTCGTCAGAGAATACATTGATGTGTTCGCCTGGAACTATGAAGACATACCGGGGTTAAATCCTGACATCGCTCTCCACAAACTCAATATACGGCCAGATGCAAAGCCAGTCAAACAGCAACAACGACGCTTCTGCCCAGGTGTCATGGACGCGATCGAAACTGAAGTCAACAAGTTAATAGCCAGCGGTTTCATTCGTGAAGAGCAACATCCTGATTGGGTCGCCAATATAGTACCCGTCCTCAAGAAGAATGGGAAGATTCGAATCTGCATCGACTTCCGCAACCTGAACGAGGCATGCCCCAAAGATGAATTCCCCCTTCCCATCACAGACATCATGATCGACAACACATGCGGCTTCGAACGTATGTCATTCAGGGATGGATTCTCGGGGTATAATCAAATCAAGATGTCTCCCGACGACGAAAAGCACACATCATTCCGAACACCGATTGGCACATACTGCTACACAGTCATGCCATTCGGTCTAAAGAATGCTGGCGCTACATATCAACGAGCCATGAGTATCATCTTCAGAGAACATTTGTGCAAGACAATGGAATGCTATGTCGACGACATCGCCGTCAAGAGTCGCCGTAAGGAAGATCATCTTCAGGACCTGAGGAAGGTATTCGACCTAATGCGAGCCCACAATCTGAAGATGAACCCTACGAAATCATTCTTGGGCGTATCCAGCGGGAAATTCTTAGGCTTCATCATCACGGCACGGGGCATCCATGTAGACCCTGAGAAGACGAAGGCAATCATGGAGATGGGTCCCCCGAAAAATCTCCGCGAACTCAGAGGCCTCCAAGGGAGGCTAGCTTACATCAGGAGGTTCATTTCCAACCTCTCTGGGCGATGTCGACCGTTCACACACCTCATGAAGAAGGGAGTCTCATTCGTATGGGACGAGGAATGCCAGCGTGCTTTCGACGATATCAAAGAATATTTGTCGAATCCTCCAGTCCTGGTGGCCCCGGTCCCCGAAAACCATTCCTGCTCTACGTACGAGCAATGGAACATTCCCTTGGTGCCCTGCTAGCACAAAATAATGATGCAGGCCACGAGCAGGCCATATATTATCTCAGCCAGATGATGATCGGGCCAGAACATCGATACACCGCCGTAGAGAAGGAGTGTCTCGCCCTGGTATTCGCTATTCAAAAGACGCGGCACTATGTCACAGGACAAACCATACATGTGATCTCGTGAGTCAACCCCCTCAGAGTCCTCATGACTAAACCAGGGGCCCTCAGCTCTCGCCTCGCCACATGGGCAATATTATTGTCCCCCTATCATATGATCTTCGTCCCGCAAAAGGCTGTTAAGGGTCAAGCCCTAGCAGACTTTTTGGCAGCCCACCCAGGATCGGAGTCATCCAGAATCTATGAAGAGATCCCTGACGAGGTCGCCGATTCGAATACAGCCACCCACGATAACATATGGCGAATGTTCTTCGATGGCGCCTAAAGGACCGGACCCAAGGGAAACATCGTCGTCGGGGTCGGAGTAGTATTAATTTCTCCTACTGGGCTGGTGATCAATCGCGCCTACTCCCTCACGGAACCCTACTCCAACAATGTGGCCGAATATAACGCTCTGGTCATTGGCCTCCAACTTGCAAAAGAGCTCGGGGTAGAATACCTTGAAGCATACGGCGACTCCCAACTAATCGTCAATCAGATCAGGGGCTCATACGAGGTTCGCTATGAAGACATAATCCCCTACCATCAAATTGTGATCAACATTATCTCATCATTCGAGGGATTCTTCATCGAGCACGTCCCCAGACTCCAAAATATCGAAGCTGATGCCCTAGCAGGCCTGGCTGCTTCTCTAGCAATGCCAAACCACTCTCATCATTCGGTCGATGTAATCGGCCATGAGCTGGTCTGCCCCAAGAACAACGTTCAAGCCATGGCGAGTTATTCTGCTCAGATGATCGACGAAGCGCCAGACTGGAGACAACCATTCATAAACTTCGTGGTCTACGACATCCTGCCCGAGAACCCGAAAGAGGCTACTTCTATCAGACGGCGTTCTCTCAGATTCTTCTACGATACAGAGACGAAAATGCTGTATCGCCGCTCCTACGACGGATTATTGCTCCGGTGCTTGTCGAACGCGGAAGCTACAGAAGCTGTACGAGAAGCTCACGACGGTGTCTGTGGGGCCCATCAACCCGGCCCTAAGCTACAGGATCTCCTTCGCCGGATGGGCTACTACTGGCCCACGATGGTGGCAGATGCAATAGATTATGCCCGAAAATGCAAGGACTGCCAAGTCCACGCAGACTTCATTCACCAACCATCCGAATTTCTACATCCGACAGTAGCGTCCTGGCCATTCGAAGCATGGGGAATGGATATCATTGGTCCAATTACCCCATCTTTCTCCCGAGGACATCACTTTATACTTGCGATCACTGATTATTTCTCTAAATGGGCGGAAGCTGTCCCACTCGCAGAAGTTAAAACTTCAAACGTGATCAGCTTCCTTAAGCATCACGTTATCTACCGCTTTGAACTACCACAAAGAATCATCCATGATAATGGTCCACAGTTTATAAGCCATGCATTCAACCGATTCTGCGATAAGCACCGCATTCAGAATGTCGCTTCGACACCATACAACCCGGCAGCAAACGGGTTGGCAGAGGCATTCAACAAAACAATCATCAAGCTCCTCAAGAAGTTCGTCTCCTCCAACAAACGCGACTGGAACGAGAAACTCGGCGAGTGCTTATGGGCTTATCGTACCACGGTTCGAACAGCCACCGGGAATACACCATTCTCTCTGGTGTACGGGAGCAAAGCAGTCCTCCTTTTGGAGACTCAGATCCCCTCACTCCGCGTCGCCCTCACTTATCAATTGATGACGGATGATAACTACCGACGACGACTACAAGAGTTGGAGGCTTTAGATGAAAAGCGCCTCCTAGCTCAGCAAAGGATCGAGCTATACCAAGCACGCATCTCCGGAGCCTTCAACAAGAAAGTTAAAATCAGAACATTCCAAGTGGGCGATCTTGTTCTGGCAGTCCGGAGGTCGATGGTCATGACTCACAAGACCACCGGTAAGTTCCAGCCAAAATAGGAAGGTCCATTTGTCATCGAGACCGTGTTTTCCAACGGCGCCTACCGCCTCGCTAAGCAGAACGGAGATTTGCTTATGTTGCCCGTCAACGGCAAGTTCCTGAAGAAATACTATGTTTGAACATCATTCTCTAGATTATCGAGTCATGTACTCCTTTAGTACCACTGAACTCTCATCCATCATTCTCCAGATTATCGAGTCATGTACCCCTTTAGTACCACTGAACTCTCATCTATCATTCTCCAGATTATCGAGTCATGTACCCCTTTAGTACCACTGAACTCTCATCCACCCTATTTCAGATTATCGAGCCATGCACCCGCTAGTGCCGCTGAACTCTCACCCCCTCAATAGTCCAAATTACCAAGTTATGTACCAGCTGGTGCCTCTGAACTTACATTCTGGTCACTCTTTCAGATAGTAAGTCAAGTATGATTATACCTCTGAACTTTCTTCCTGGCAGAGATCCTCCCTCAGGATTCACTACCCGCACTCCCAGTGCACAAAAAGGGTAGTCGATCCACCAATTTTCGAAACGACCATGTCCTCATTACCTCTGAGTCATCTTCACTTCCACCAAAAACAAACCGCCCCCTCGCATAGAACTTCCACGTTCTCCTACCTCTGAGTCGTTCTATGTACCCAATCTTCATTGAGCCCACTCCTGCCATGTCCTCACTACCTCTGAGTGGGAAGGCTCCATCGAAGAAATCGTCATATTTGCCATGTCCACATTACCTCTGAGCAAGTATGTCGGTCCTCTTTTAACCTATTATCTGTACCCACAACCGGAGTACGACAAGGATAATAGGTCCACAAATGTCCTCTGTTGACCACAAATGTCCTCTGTTGACCACAAATGCCCTCTGTTGACCACAAATGTCCTCTGTTGACCACAAATAGCTTCCGTAAAGTCTCTCCTGCCATGTTCTCATTACCGCTGAGCAGGAAGATTTCACGATACAACCTTCATATTTGCCATGTCATCATAACCTCTGAGCAAATGTGATCGGTTCCCTTTTACCCCATTATCCGCATCCTGACCTAGGGTACGCCAAGGGTAATAGGTCCACAAATATTCATTCGCTAAGCTTCTTAGCATAAATCCACCATCTTACCATGCCCCGGGAGCCCAGCTGCTCTACGGCATTCCTTCTTCCAGTACCGAGAACATCCATGACCACTTTGCCGTGGCTGTCCCGGACATCCTATCTAAACTGTTATCCATACCTAAAACCAAGGTACGCCTAGGATAACAGGTCCACAAATAAATCCCCCAGCAAGTCCGATTCCATAAATACCCAAGTACAAGAAAGAAAAGATGAGTTGAAACATGCTCATTTATTCAAAAATCAAAAGGGCTACATCAGCAGGGATCACACCCCCTTGCAAAAATTAAAAAGAAAACAAAAAGAGAAAGAGAGAAGAAGAAGAAGACAGAAAGTCGATCACTGCTCTGGAACACATAACGCCGTAAGACGGTCCTTTATCAAGGCAACCGACCGCTCAAGCTTCTGTCTGGCTCGGCGCTCCGCTTCCTGATCCAACACCGCCGCATCCTCCAGATGAGCATGGGCTCGCCCGTTGTCCTCAAACTTCTTGAAGGCCCGTTCCAGGTTGACAGAGGATCGGGAAATCCTCTCGGCCTCTCGAGCAATCAACTCTTGTTCTGTACGAGCAGCCTCCCGCTCTGACTCTAAGAAGACCAACTCCTTCTGGAGTGCAAGAATCCGCTCCTTCGTATCAGCTACTCCACGAGAGGCAGATTCTTCCCGGGCTCTACAAGCTGACTCCGACGACCCAGTCGGTCATAAGAGACGGAGAACTTGTCAAGGTCCTCCTACACAGCCTGTCCGGCAGTTTCTCGAGCGAGCTTAACCCTGTCCCTAGCAACGACCAGGAAGCTGCGCTCCCGTTCAGTCGCGGCGGGCAAGCCAGCCTGCCGTACTGCCAGCAGTTGGGTCACAAGCTGGTCAGCCTCTGTCAACTTAGGCTCCAGGAGCGCTGCTAACCCCAGCCCGCCAGGAAGACCCTTCAGAGTGTCAATTTGGCCCCGAGCTCTCCGTAGAGACAGAGAAAAAGGGACTCCCCGTTCCACGGTAGCGTTTACACCCCTCCCTAAGTGGCGATAGAAGCTGTCAACCACATCCTGCATCACCTCGTCCAGAGCCTCCGAGGAAACCGGTGTCAACGGGAGTATGGCTGGTAGCACAGAAGAAGACGCGACGGAATCTGCCGCTCCTGCCATAAGAGAAACCAACTCCGCACGGAAGGACGCTTGAACATCGGCCAACTCCTCTTCAGCGGCCCACAGAATTTGGATGCTTGGCAGGGTCGAGAAGTCAATCTCCGGAGCCGTATAAGCAGCCGAAGACGAGGCCGGGGCCAGCACCAACTCCATCCCCATCTGCCCAGAGCTGGCAGGATATCCCTCAACATACGATGACGAAGGGAAGGAAACGCTCCTTTCCCCCTGATCACGGTAGACTGGGCCTTCTCCAAGAATATCAGCGGCAGGAGATAAAGGGTCAGGACCTGCACGGCCAAGGCAACCATGAATCGACTTGACCCGAAGGATATGCTGATAGAGCAAATAAGCCCCCTCGGTGGTCAATATGTGGCTCAGCTTACCAGTGGAGGAATGTGGAGGCAGAGGTTCGCCTACAGCCATCACAACCTCTTCACCAACAGCCTCCGAGTCAGGAATAAAAGACTCATCCGCCCTTGCATCCTCGGAAGGGGATGCACCGAGGATGGCGTCATCTCGTTGAAGTTCAGAAATCTCGGAGACGGGCCCAAGGAAACTTTCGTCACCCCGGGCTGGGGCCTCAGCAGCTTGGGAGTCCTTAGCCGCCGCTGAGAGAGCCCTCGCAGAGAGGACCGCGGCACACATGTCGCTAATCAAAGCGGCAAGGGCCGGATCAACCACTGAGGCAGCAGATGGTTCAGGAGAGCCTGGTTCGTCAGACGCCTACAAAAAAAATGATCAAGTCATATCCCCGAGAGGAAAGAAAGCTACAACAAAGATATAACTCCGACTTGGACTTACCTCCGGAACATCGTCTGCACCTTCACCCTTCTCGGTGATAGGTGTCCCACGAGACCTAACAGCAGCTCTCTTCACGGAAAAGGTCGCTCTACTGTCAGGAGATTCGTATCTGACCCATTTATGCGAGGGACCGGATACAGCTGAAGGGTGTTCTTCTCTCACTGCTCCCTCTTGTGTAGTAAGCGGCGGATCTTCCGCCGGTTCATCAAGTGGGGGAAGCGGTTGATCTGCCACTTCTTCATCCCCATGAGAAAAGAAGTCTTCGCTATCATCCTCCTCCTCAGCCGACTCGGAAGGTTCTGATTCATGGAGAGAAATTTGGAGCGCCAGTTGCTTTCTAGCCTTAGACCCCTTAGGCTTCTCCTCTAAACCAGTACCTACGATGAAGCTGTAAGACCCAGTTTTCTGAAATTGGGATTTTTTTTGAAAATTTATTATTTTTATTATTTATTAATGGTGATTTAGTCATGATATGATTTTTGGTGATTTTAGTTAATTTAAAATTATTTTCTAAGTCATGGCTTATGACTTTATGATTTTACTAGTGTAACCCTAGTGTAAACCCTAGAGATTTTATAACCTAGAGACTAACCATGATCATGTGAGCCTAACCATAGGTTTAGAACATCAAATTAGGACTGTTTAGCCTAAAGGGTATTTTGGTAATTTTCTAGGATTTATTAGAAATTATTTGGATTTATGTGTTTTTATTATTATTTAATTATTTGATTAGTGTCATGTTAGCTCCTAACCTAGTTTAGCCTAATCTAGGGGTTAGCCACTAACCTAGAAGACTAAGTGTAGATATTTACTTTATGTTGTAAATATCTTAGGATTGAAATATCTTAGATATTTACTTTATAGATATTTTCATGAAACCTAGAAATATCTACTTGGTCCAAGCCTTAGGAGCTAAGTTAGCAAGGTGTAAAGGAACCCTAAATATCTACCCTACCCCCCCCCATGGCAGCCACACCCTACCCCCATCCTATATAAACACCCCCCCTTCATTCATGTCATTTTTCCATTACACAAAAACCTAGTTTTTCCTACAATTTCAACCCTTCACCATTTAACCATTTCAACTCCAAATTGAGTCTAGTTTCTTGCATTAGACTTCCCTACACTAGAGGATGCCAATGGTGGCTTGCTAGCAAGGATTCGTGAAGCTTTGGACATTAGGAGTCGAAGGAGGATTTTATTCAAATAGGCCTATATTTGAGGATTTTGCACTCATAGGTAACATGTCCTAAAACCTATTAATATTGTGTTTTCTCTTCATAGTTGCATGCATCTAGGTACTAGGGAACTGTGGGTCAAGTTTGGTGAAAACTAGGATCGATTTGGTGTCCGTATCGGACACGTATCCATGCCCTAAAAACAGTGTTTGTGTAAATGCCACTTAGGACTAAACCTTGTGTTTTTGTGAAACAAATTACACATTTGGGTAGCCCTTAGCATGTAGGACACGAAACCCTAGGACTGAGCACGAAATCGTATCGTGTCCGTGTCCAAATTGGACACGAACACCCTGTTAAGCACTGCACTGCACACTGTTTAAACCCCACTGTTCGACACTTCGTGTCATGACCACACGTGTCGTGGACACAAAGTGTCATGCCTAATCCCTAGCCCTAGACCTAGGCTACCCACTGACACGAGCACGAGACCCTACGTGCCACGTGTGGAGCACACGACCCCTCGACACGCGTGCACGAGGCTGTGCACGCTGTCCTGCTACCAGACCCCTCGTGTGCACTGTACACGACACGTGGACACGGGAAACTTGACACAAACCTAGGGGCAATGTCTGACAAGACATCCCCAAAGTTTCGTATCAAGCCGTGTCGTGTCGAGTGAGGAATCGCACTCGCACTGAACACACACGGTCACTTACACGCGCGCACAGTGCCTCTGATACGCACTTCGTGCACGGACACGGGGACACTTGGACACGACTCAGGTACCTAGACACCTAGCCTGACCCTAGACGAACCTACACACGTGTGCACGAGACCTATGGACACGTGTGTCGTGAGCACGAGACACATGAACCTGTGCACGATACAGTGCATTCCTGTGCACTGTATTTACCCGATTGTGTATTTTCATTCCTGGACACGTCGTGTCGTGTCATGGTGGACTCCTAGGGACACACACGACACGTACACATGTAGGGACACGATTACCAACCATTGGTATTGAGTCTTAGCTAGGTTTAGGATTTGAAATCGGGTTTTCCCCAATTTCTGATACCATGCACAGTAATTCCAGTTTTAGTGTATTTTCCAGATTTTGAAATCCAATTTCAAACTGATTTTTGATATATATATATATGTATAATTGGGTGTATATATACTATATATGTATGTATATATGTATGTGAGTGTGTAGGTGGGTGTCTTAGAGTACATGGGTGTGTATATGTGTAGATATGTGTATGTATAGGTGTGTGTATATATATATATGTAATGTGTGAGTGTGTTTGTGTACCCCCCTTCACTGTTTTCCTGAGAACAGGATACCCCCCCCCCCCCTTCACAGTCACACACACACACCACTACCCTAATCCTAACCCTAACACTCTCACTCCCTTCCACTCTCTCTCTCTACCTATATGTATGTATATTATATATGTATATAGATATATGTTATGATATATATATATATATATGTTATATATATAACAGGGTATTATATATATAGTGTATTATATGTATATATATATGTAGGTTACATATATATAGGTATTATATATATAGTTGTGTATGGGTATATATATATAAATTATGGTATTATATATATAGTTGACTATATATTAGATATGTACATATATGTATATAGACTTGATATATTGGACTATGGCCTATGTGTATATAGGTATTGAATGTATGTCTTGGTGCCATAGGAATACTAGCCTATGGTTAGTAGCAAGTTAGAATTGACCACTAAGTCTAGTAGACCTAGTTTGACTAGATAGTTGACCATTGTTGACCAAAGTCAACTATAGGTCAAACTTTGACCTAATTGACCTAGAAATAACTTGGATGAACATAGAAGGACTATTTGACTTGAGTTTGACTAAACCAGATGATTAGGTTAACCATATGGATTATGAGAGTAATCCCATGTAGATGAAGATATGTATGGGGTTAAGTGAGATAATAGGAGTTGAGTCTTGATTTGAGTTAGAGTATGGATTTGCTTGATTATAGGGTTAAGTTTGGTTTGTACTATATGTATTTGTGAGTGATATACCTTGTATAGGAAGTTGGTTATACCTTAGCCTAGTATTATAGTATCTTAGGTATTCTAAGACAGGTTAGCCTATGTTTGGTTTTGAGTTAGCCTTATAGGGTTTGACTGGATGTTGACCATTAGTCAAGATTAACCTAATTACCTTGTTGACTAGTCTATGATTGACCAAGACCTTAGTTAGTCTAAGATTGACCTAGACTTTGACCTAGCTTGACCATGTTGACTAGTATTGACTAATTTGACCATTATTGACTAAACCCTAGATAACTTAACTAGTTTGGCTAGAATGTTTGACCAAGAGATTGACTTTAACCTAGATTAGACTTGTTTAACTTTGTTTGACCTTGTATGACTTAGTCTAATTTCTTGTGACCTAGTATGACTTAATTTGACTTAGTTTGACTGTAGTGTTGACCAAGTTTGACTTTGACCTAGATTGGCTTAGAATTCATATAGATTGCATCGTAGATTTCATTTACCTTCATTTTGGACATGTCATAACTGTATTGCTCTATTTTAGGACATTGTGACCCTGGTACAGACATCTGATATTACACTACTCTTTCCAGAGTAACAGGCGAGTACATTCTCTGATAGTTCTCTCATTTATTTGTCGATTACTGTATTTCAGTTCTAGTTAGTTCTATGTGATTCTCTGTATCAACACGTATGGATATTTCTGGATTCATGTATCGACACATACCTTACTTGCTGGCCTCTATTACTGGAGTCATTTGTATCATTCCGGAATCATTTCTGGAATCATCACGTATTGGCCAGACTCATCTCGATTCTTTTTGTCGATTTTGGATTCACTTGCTGGGCGGGGAAATATTGAGTAAGACATGTAGACATACCCCAAATCCGGAATCTCCTACTGGAATCTACCGGAAGCATAGCCATCTCTTGCCTGATCCGTAAGAGATGTGCCTGATACCTACAGCCGTTTATATGTCGACCTCGGTATTTTAAAACACACTGTTAGATCATAGTTGGACTCACCCTGGATTCATTGATCACTGTTGGACTCATCTTGTACTAGAAATCATCTGGTATCGGATTATATGGACTGGACTCACACTGGGATTATATTAGACTTTTATCGTACTGTCTGGACTCACACATGATATTCTAGTTCAGTTAGCTTTTATTACAGTCTTCATTGCCATGATTCTTCTCTTGTTTTAGTTACCTTTCTTTTCTTGTATCTTACTGTTTCTCTATGCCATCATTACCTGTATAGAACTGCCATGCTCATCAATAAAACTGTCTATAACTGCTTTATAGTTCTTTGTCATTTACTTGGGTTTTTCTTGATGAGTTGTGCTCGTTCCCGTCCTGATTGGACCTGTTGAAAATATTACAGATGATAATCCTGAGGACACATGCCCTGCTTACCATGGACCTGGCGAGGGATTAGCTACCTTTGGTTCTGACTCTCAGGAGTGATTCAGGAGATTAGCTAGTAGATTACTTTAGCTTTCATGTTTTGGCTTGATGTATTAAAGTTAAGATATTGAGTTTGTATTAAGTTGGTTTGAGATATTGGAGTTTTATTTAGCAGTTAGTTGTTGTTGTCTTTAATTCCTTAGGTATAACTTCTGTGTTATCTTTTCGTGCTTAGACTGTGTTTGAGTAGATCATACCCTTTACTTGCCCTCCATTCGGAGCTGATATCTGGACAAGTACTTTTTATATTCACTGCATGAGATTAGTTAGCAACCTAGAACAGCTTACTACCGCCGACACTGCGGCGTAGGCTGGACGTAACCACTTCTCGTGCCCCTATACTGGGTACGGGTCGTGACACGTTTTTAGTGGTGGCCCATGCAGGTCTGTCGACTAAATTGTTTGGTTACGTTATTGTACCAAGCATGCCTGCAATTAGGAACTTAAGATAATTAGACAACATTAGGAATGACGCTTAGAACACCTAGAGGAATACTAGGATTGCAACATAGGAAATACATCCCATGCTTGCTATTATAATTTGATTTTCTTGTCTATGATTGTTTTGCTTAAAGAGTCCTTATAAGTCTTTTTATTGTAATTAGATGGTGCTTACTCGTTCATCCCGGTATGTCTCACCTGAGAATGGTACGCTCCCCATCCAGTCAGCTGACCAGTTGACTGATACACCTCCACCTCCACCTACCACATTCCTCCACTCCACAGATCCACAAACCCAGATACCACAACCACCTTCCACATCCCAGGCCCAGCAGGACCCGATACTTCCACCACCCCCTATCACTATACCTACCCAGGCTTCCGTCACACTCGACGGGAACCAACTGCTCATTCTGATCCAGAGGTTCCTAGCAACCCATCAGGAGCAGACCACCCTACTCCGCCAGAGCATGGAGCATTCTGAGGGACGTACCGTGGTCCCACCACCTGTAGAGCCGCGGCAGACAGCAGGGACGATCAAGGACTTCATGGGTCTGAATTCCAAGGAGTTCTTAGGGACTGAGGGCATAGTAGTAGCAGATGACTGGTTAGACTCGGTAGAGAGGAAGCTCATTGGAGTTAGGATGCCGGATGACCTCCAGGTCGAGGCAGCGGGATTTTTGCTGATAGACTTGGCAGGAGTTTGGTTCCGGAATGAGCCGTTATTCGCGAGAGGGACAGCCACTTGGGATCAGTTCAAGACCCAGTTCAAGAAGAAATTTTTCTCAACCACTGCTAGAGTAGCCATGGGGCTACGATTCCAGAACATCCAGCAGGGGAACCGTTCTGTTGACGAGTATGCGGCAGAGTTTAGTCGCCTGAGCCGTTTCGCTCCTAGTCTAGTTGCTGACCCTGAGGAGATGACGCGTAGGTTTTGTCGTGGTCTAGTTCCAGACATTGGCATTCTTATAGTGGCGAACGGTATGACTGACTACTACCAGAGCTTAGAGTTAGCCCGGAGTATCGAGGACCGTCTTCTGTCTTGCAAGAGGCCGGCTTCTGTACACATTGAGGGACCCTCCAAGCGTCAGGCTTTCCAGCAGAAAGTGCCGACGCTACACCAGCAGACATATCATCCACCCACACCACATCATTTGACCCCGCCAGTTAGAGCCCCGGGACCCCGGCAGCAGAGGCTATTTCAGCAGATGCAGCATCAGTATAGAGGTCAGGACCCGAAGACGATCAGTTGTTCATACTGCAGGAAGCAGGGACACATCAGAGAGCAGTGTAGGAAGAGGCTGAAGGTTTGCTATACCTGTGGGTCTGATACTCACCAGAAGATGGATTGTCCTATTGCACCTCCTTATATGGGGGCTAGGCCACCTGTAGCTCAGCACCAGAGGGGTGGAGCTTTTGCGATGACGGTCGAGGAGACCAACGCTGCAGGTGACGGGTTAGCAGGTTTGTCTTTTCTGTCCTTCATTTCCCATCTTGTTGTATGATTCCATTAGTACCTGTCAGGATATGCTTGTGATATGCTAGATAGTGTAGTTACCCTGTTCGAGACTGTGGAATCACGACCAGTAGGACTATGATTGCATGTTATCTTTTGACTCTGATTGACTGGGGGTTTGACCTAGAAGGAGTACGACTATCTTAATTTCGAGGACGAAATTTCTCTAAGGAGGGTAGACTTGTAAGACCCAGTTTTCTGAAATTGGGATTTTTTTTGAAAATTTATTATTTTTATTATTTATTAATGGTGATTTAGTCATGATATGATTTTTGGTGATTTTAGTTAATTTAAAATTATTTTCTAAGTCATGGCTTATGACTTTGTGATTTTACTAGTGTAACCCTAGTGTAAACCCTAGAGATTTTATAACCTAGAGACTAACCATGATCATGTGAGCCTAACCATAGGTTTAGAACATCAAATTAGGACTGTTTAGCCTAAAGGGTATTTTGGTAATTTTCTAGGATTTATTAGAAATTATTTGGATTTATGTGTTTTTATTATTATTTAATTATTTGATTAGTGTCATGTTAGCTCCTAACCTAGTTTAGCCTAATCTAGGGGTTAGCCACTAACCTAGAAGACTAAGTGTAGATATTTACTTTATGTTGTAAATATCTTAGGATTGAAATATCTTAGATATTTACTTTATAGATATTTTCATGAAACCTAGAAATATCTACTTGGTCCAAGCCTTAGGAGCTAAGTTAGCAAGGTGTAAAGGAACCCTAAATATCTACCCTACCCCCCCCCCCCCATGGCAGCCACACCCTACCCCCATCCTATATAAACACCCCCCCCCTTCATTCATGTCATTTTTCCATTACACAAAAACCTAGTTTTTCCTACAATTTCAACCCTTCACCATTTAACCATTTCTACTCCAAATTGAGTCTAGTTTCTTGCATTAGACTCCCCTACACTAGAGGATGCCAATGGTGGCTTGCTAGCAAGGATTCGTGAAGCTTTGGACATTAGGAGTCGAAGGAGGATTTCATTCAAATAGGCCTATATTTGAGGATTTTGCACTCATAGGTAACATGTCCTAAAACCTATTAATATTGTGTTTTCTCTTCATAGTTGCATGCATCTAGGTACTAGGGAACTGTGGGTCAAGTTTGGTGAAAACTAGGATCGATTTGGTGTCCGTATCGGACACGTATCCATGCCCTAAAAACAGTGTTTGTGTAAATGCCACTTAGGACTAAACCTTGTGTTTTTGTGAAACAAATTACACATTTGGGTAGCCCTTAGCATGTAGGACACGAAACCCTAGGACTGAGCACGAAATCGTATCGTGTCCGTGTCCAAATTGGACACGAACACCCTGTTAAGCACTGTACTGCACACTGTTTAAACCCCACTGTTCGACACTTCGTGTCATGACCACACGTGTCGTAGACACAAAGTGTCATGCCTAATCCCTAGCCCTAGACCTAGGCTACCCACTGACACGAGCACGAGACCCTACGTGCCACGTGTGGAGCACACGACCCCTCGACACGCGTGCACGAGGCTGTGCACGCTGTCCTGCTACCAGACCCCTCGTGTGCACTGTACACGACACGTGGACACGGGAAACTTGACACAAACCTAGGGGCAATGTCTGACAAGACATCCCCAAAGTTTCGTATCAAGCCGTGTCGTGTCGAGTGAGGAATCGCACTCGCACTGAACACACACGGTCACTTACACGCGCGCACAGTGCCTCTGATACGCACTTCGTGCACGGACACGGGGACACTTGGACACGACTCAGGTACCTAGACACCTAGCCTGACCCTAGACGAACCTACACACGTGTGCACGAGACCTATGGACACGTGTGTCGTGAGCACGAGACACATGAACCTGTGCACGATACAGTGCATTCCTGTGCACTGTATTTACCCGATTGTGTATTTTCATTCCTGGACACGTCGTGTCGTGTCATGGTGGACTCCTAGGGACACACACGACACGTACACATGTAGGGACACGATTACCAACCATTGGTATTGAGTCTTAGCTAGGTTTAGGATTTGAAATCGGGTTTTCCCCAATTTCTGATACCATGCACAGTAATTCCAGTTTTAGTGTATTTTCCAGATTTTGAAATCCAATTTCAAACTGATTTTTGATATATATATATATGTATAATTGGGTGTATATATACTATATATGTATGTATATATGTATGTGAGTGTGTAGGTGGGTGTCTTAGAGTACATGGGTGTGTATATGTGTAGATATGTGTATGTATAGGTGTGTGTATATATATATATGTAATGTGTGAGTGTGTTTGTGTACCCCCCTTCACTGTTTTCCTGAGAACAGGATACCCCCCCCCTTCACAGTCACACACACACACCACTACCCTAATCCTAACCCTAACACTCTCACTCCCTTCCACTCTCTCTCTCTACCTATATATGTATGTATATTATATATGTATATAGATATATATGTTATGATATATATATATATATATATGTTATATATATATAACAGGGTATTATATATATAGTGTATTATATGTATATATATATGTAGGTTACATATATATAGGTATTATATATATAGTTGTGTATGGGTATATATATATAAATTATGGTATTATATATATAGTTGACTATATATTAGATATGTACATATATGTATATAGACTTGATATATTGGACTATGGCCTATGTGTATATAGGTATTGAATGTATGTCTTGGTGCCATAGGAATACTAGCCTATGGTTAGTAGCAAGTTAGAATTGACCACTAAGTCTAGTAGACCTAGTTTGACTAGATAGTTGACCATTGTTGACCAAAGTCAACTATAGGTCAAACTTTGACCTAATTGACCTAGAAATAACTTGGATGAACATAGAAGGACTATTTGACTTGAGTTTGACTAAACCAGATGATTAGGTTAACCATATGGATTATGAGAGTAATCCCATGTAGATGAAGATATGTATGGGGTTAAGTGAGATAATAGGAGTTGAGTCTTGATTTGAGTTAGAGTATGGATTTGCTTGATTATAGGGTTAAGTTTGGTTTGTACTATATGTATTTGTGAGTGATATACCTTGTATAGGAAGTTGGTTATACCTTAGCCTAGTATTATAGTATCTTAGGTATTCTAAGACAGGTT
The DNA here is from genome assembly GCA_029216955.1 of Iris pallida. NCBI lineage: Eukaryota > Viridiplantae > Streptophyta > Magnoliopsida > Asparagales > Iridaceae > Iris > Iris pallida. The sequence continues at coordinate 30,417,637 of JANAVB010040818.1, forward strand.
AGCCTATGTTTGGTTTTGAGTTAGCCTTATAGGGTTTGACTGGATGTTGACCATTAGTCAAGATTAACCTAATTACCTTGTTGACTAGTCTATGATTGACCAAGACCTTAGTTAGTCTAAGATTGACCTAGACTTTGACCTAGCTTGACCATGTTGACTAGTATTGACTAATTTGACCATTATTGACTAAACCCTAGATAACTTAACTAGTTTGGCTAGAATGTTTGACCAAGAGATTGACTTTAACCTAGATTAGACTTGTTTAACTTTGTTTGACCTTGTATGACTTAGTCTAATTTCTTGTGACCTAGTATGACTTAATTTGACTTAGTTTGACTGTAGTGTTGACCAAGTTTGACTTTGACCTAGATTGGCTTAGAATTCATATAGATTGCATCGTAGATTTCATTTACCTTCATTTTGGACATGTCATAACTGTATTGCTCTATTTTAGGACATTGTGACCCTGGTACAGACATCTGATATTACACTACTCTTTCCAGAGTAACAGGCGAGTACATTCTCTGATAGTTCTCTCATTTATTTGTCGATTACTGTATTTCAGTTCTAGTTAGTTCTATGTGATTCTCTGTATCAACACGTATGGATATTTCTGGATTCATGTATCGACACATACCTTACTTGCTGGCCTCTATTACTGGAGTCATTTGTATCATTCCGGAATCATTTCTGGAATCATCACGTATTGGCCAGACTCATCTCGATTCTTTTTGTCGATTTTGGATTCACTTGCTGGGCGGGGAAATATTGAGTAAGACATGTAGACATACCCCAAATCCGGAATCTCCTACTGGAATCTACCGGAAGCATAGCCATCTCTTGCCTGATCCGTAAGAGATGTGCCTGATACCTACAGCCGTTTATATGTCGACCTCGGTATTTTAAAACACACTGTTAGATCATAGTTGGACTCACCCTGGATTCATTGATCACTGTTGGACTCATCTTGTACTAGAAATCATCTGGTATCGGATTATATGGACTGGACTCACACTGGGATTATATTAGACTTTTATCGTACTGTCTGGACTCACACATGATATTCTAGTTCAGTTAGCTTTTATTACAGTCTTCATTGCCATGATTCTTCTCTTGTTTTAGTTACCTTTCTTTTCTTGTATCTTACTGTTTCTCTATGCCATCATTACCTGTATAGAACTGCCATGCTCATCAATAAAACTGTCTATAACTGCTTTATAGTTCTTTGTCATTTACTTGGGTTTTTCTTGATGAGTTGTGCTCGTTCCCGTCCTGATTGGACCTGTTGAAAATATTACAGATGATAATCCTGAGGACACATGCCCTGCTTACCATGGACCTGGCGAGGGATTAGCTACCTTTGGTTCTGACTCTCAGGAGTGATTCAGGAGATTAGCTAGTAGATTACTTTAGCTTTCATGTTTTGGCTTGATGTATTAAAGTTAAGATATTGAGTTTGTATTAAGTTGGTTTGAGATATTGGAGTTTTATTTAGCAGTTAGTTGTTGTTGTCTTTAATTCCTTAGGTATAACTTCTGTGTTATCTTTTCGTGCTTAGACTGTGTTTGAGTAGATCATACCCTTTACTTGCCCTCCATTCGGAGCTGATATCTGGACAAGTACTTTTTATATTCACTGCATGAGATTAGTTAGCAACCTAGAACAGCTTACTACCGCCGACACTGCGGCGTAGGCTGGACGTAACCACTTCTCGTGCCCCTATACTGGGTACGGGTCGTGACAGAAGCTGGTACTCGGATCGAAGTTAACAGGAGGCTTGTTCGCCATAACGTGATACAAAGCGGCCACGTACAGAATTTCCTTCGGTGCCTTGGCATCGGGAACTGAGAAGCTGGCCCGAGTATGATAAGCGTCATAATAATTCCACGCTCGGACGCCGTCAAGAACGCTACCTTCAAAACCCAAACAAGGGTTGGGACAATCAAGAACAACTGGCTATAACCAAATTGACGGAAAAACCTACTGGGTAGGTAAGGCTCCAAGTACACATTATCCCGGTTGCGATAAACCAGATGTGCGGGGCGGATATTGCACAACCAAGCAAGCATATCCGGAGACAGAAAATGAGAAGGTCCAGTACCGTCAAGGTGTACCTTCCTCACTTCCTCATCAGAAAAAGGAGGAACAGACACAAAGAGATCACACCCATCCACTCTCGCCAACGCCCTCCGACAAGCTGGCATAGTATTGCATTCCCAGGACCGGTGATGGCATTTGAAGAGGAAAGCATCATCGGCCGTAGCATCTTCCGCTATCCCAGGTCCCAGCAAAGACTTATAGTGCATCGCCAACCACCCCACCAGGTAGTGAAAGGGCAGTTCTATGCGCTCAAAATCCAAAGTCTTCTTGCGAGCAATAACCTTGGACGAGAATGTCCGCAGACCATGATGTATGCTGCATACCATAGCAGGAAGGAGGGCCAGCCTAACTCCGAAAACTAGCTTAACGGCAGGGAGGATGAAATGACGACCAATCCTCTCGATAGAGCCCGCTCCGCCTGAGACTACGCAGTTCCGTAGCCATATCATCAACAATCCAGCCAGAAGCGCCTTCTCCGACAGTTGTATGGTCCCGTAGTAAAAATAACTAAGAGAGTCAGCTTGACTCCCGAATATATCACTCTTAGATCGTGACTTTTTGACATTGGACATCAGATCCCTTACCTCTGCATGCGTTCGAGGGGCTCGGGGAGTAACTTCACCAGAAGGATCAACGCTAAAGAGATAATTAATCCAAGATGTGGTATGGGGAGCGGTCCCCTCAGAGCTATCCGTCATTTTTATAGCCATTTGATGACAAGCACTATGGTGGCACAACAACTCCCGATACACCGCAACAAAACCCGGGAGTTGCCTGTCCAAGGCCTCGAACTCCTCATTCGATGGGGTATACACCTCGAAAGGCTCATTCCCCTATGGAAGTTTAGAGACAGTATACATCTCGTGAAGAGCAAGCCCCAGTTCCCCTACTGGTGTAAAGAATATCCCCGTTTGCTGGCTGTACATCTCCAAGAGTGCTACGAACAGTGGTTTATTAATGGGAAGCCCGTGACAAGTGCCCCGAATGGCATGGTAAAGCCCCACCTCCCACAAGAATGCTCCATAAGTCTGTAGAACCCAAGCAGTCAACTGGGCCCACGTAGAGGTGGGGTTTATCCAGTTTGGCAGCGCCAGCCTACCAACAGGATAAGACTTCTTACGAACAAGCCGATTCAGGAAAGTATCAGCTTGAGTAAGTGTGAAATTGGGACCGTATACATTCATAAAAGAGCCCGGGGCCAGACCCATCATATACCGGAGGACGGAATCCTTACCTGCATACGCTGACTTCATATTCGGATTATAATGGATGTTGCCCATCAACATCCCTGATTGAGTAGGAGTTAGGTTACACACCATCTTCCGGTCCAGCAACACCATATTGAACCATGACAAAGGATAATGACGTTCCATAAGAGGAATATGGATTGCCACCCCATCCAAAGAAAAATCCCAGTTCTCAGAAATATCTAAGACCCGAGGATTCTTGATGGTTAAAGCATCACCAAAAAGGAACAAAGGCTTCAGGTATTTTCCATCCAGCTTCCCAGTATTCATCATGGAACGGAGGTAATGAAGGGTTTGATTCTCAATAGCCTTCAACCTCTCCGAAGGCTCATCAGTAGGGAACTGATTCGATACATGCATAATTAAGTCGTCAAGACGCACGCCCAGGGCGAATTGATTCGAACCCACTATAAGCTCCCCAGCAGGATTTACGGGCAAGTTCACTGGAAAAATACGAAAGAAACGAGGTTAGAAGGTAGTCAAAAAAAACAAAAACATTGGAAAGGTCATCTGAGCCTATGCGGCTTGGCTCGTTACAGCTTCATGCGGCTCAGCATTAGATACGTATATGCGGTTCGGTGCATCATAGCCTCATGCGGCTCCGAGTTAGCCGAGTTCATACAACTCAAGTCCAGATGAACTTATAGATCCATGCGGTTCAAGTTAAGCACGCCTACAGAGTCAGATTCATGCGAGCTGACGTGAGCAGACGAATTTCTGCGGTTCAAAAAAAGTAAACAAGTTCATGCGGCCCCATAAGACGAAGGGCTCATGCAGTCCCATCAATAAAGTCTCGTATACGTGGCTTGTGCATAAAGTATGCAGCAGAGCCATGGCGACAGTTAGGGTTTTTAGACGATCTCTTACCAGCGATAGACGGGTGGACATCGGGATGGATGGAGTGCGCAATGACCGGCGGAGGGGCGACCACGTTCGCCGCCGTAGTCGCCGTAGAAGCAACTGCCTTACCCTTAGCGGCCTTCGATGCTGCAGCTTTCTTGGGAGCCATTGTCGGTTGCTAAAGGAAGAAGACGAAGAGCAAAGATGGCAAATAGAGAATCAAAGCAAAAAGAGAAGGTAAAGAAACCCCAAGAGATTAGAAGACTCCTATTTATAGGCAAAAGAGACCCACGAAACGAACAGACGTCTCGGAGTATGCCTCGGATTACGCACCGCCCCCAAAGAATAAAGGTAAAATGCTTCGGTCAATATAAAACCGACTCTTGGGATCCTCCCCCAAAAGGCGACATTGAATCAAATCAAAGGTACTTAATGAAGATTTGCACACGTGTTCAGGACACGTGGCAACCAGTTTATGCGGCCAGATGAATTCATGCGGCTAAGGCACTTATGCGGCTAGGAAGCTCAGGTAGACAGAAAAATCCTATGCGGCATGAACAGGGCCATGCTTCTTGTTCAAAGTATTCCAATTTTTATAAATTGAAAACTTTGAAGGGGGTCCTGTAGAAGCATGGAAAATATTAGAATAATGATCCATGCGGCTCTGAGTAAGAAGCTCATGCGGCTCACACAGGAGCGGCCCTATGCGGTTCAAAGAAGACTCTCAATCGCATGCGGCTCGGGAGCGTATGCGGTTCAGCAAGGCATATGCGGCTCGATGGACGCCATGTGTGATCCTTCCCTACAGCTGGTCGTTTGAGTAGTGGCCTCATTTATTGCTCCAGTACGATTCACTGTGGCAGCCCTGACATAAAGTTTCATAATGGCCTTACCATAATGACTGACACCTCGGGAAAAGAAGAAAATCTTTGACCAAATCCGACAGAAGTCCCAGATTGCCACATGGCAATCAGTCATATACGGCTCCCTGAGAACCCGTTCCATGCGGTTCGATACAACGCTAGCACATGCGGCTCCCTGGGAACACACTCCCTGCGGCCCAATACAACACCAGCTCATGCGGCTCACAAAGATTACGCATATGCGGCTCGATGAAGCATCGTCCTATGCGGCTTACAAAGAGTATCTCTCTGCGGTTCGAGGATAGTCAATTCTATGCGGCTCTGACAGGACTTACAATTAAGACACGTGGCATGGGATCAATAAGAGATTTAACCGAATCTCAACAAATATATTTGACATCATCGTCATAATTACTGAGATCAGGGCATATCATTTATCATCAAGCTAATGGGACACGTGGCAAGCAATCAGACATTGGCATAATCAATCATGAGGATTTAAAGCAGCTAGCATTAATTGCTCATGAGATACGATGCTATTCGCATTAATGGCCGAGATTTACTATAATCAGGATCAAGGGTTCAGATAGAATGAAGGAGCGCCGACATTCCAAACAGATAATCATTAGCAAACCCTAATGATCACCCCCCACTCTTATAAATAGCCAGCATCATTCCCTTGAGAAAAAAAAAGAGAAAGAGGAGAGGTCGGCAACAAAAGAATAAAAAAATAAGAAGAGAGAGATCTACACAGAGAGAGCTCCCCCTTTCTTCTTGATAATCACAGAGAGAGAGAAGTCAGAAAAGCAATCCGAGGAGAGCAAGAAGAGTGTTTCTTCGTCAACGCCAAGCAGATCTTCTCCGAGCCAAGGCTACATACTGATCATCCAAGGAGTAAGGCAGAGCGGCCGTCGCTTTTCCGAGCCTCTATCGTCACCCCCCAGAATCAAAAATAAACAATCGTACTTAGTCTGCTGTACCTAGGTTTTTGTCCCTAGGCTTTCTTTGTACAAGCGAATTTGTATTGTAAGTCTAAGTTCAGTCCTCCGATAATTGTTCTGTTCTTTTACAATCAATGGCAAACAATAGTGATATCAGACAGGAGATCTTGGCAGAGGGTCAAAGTTTTCAGTATTTAATTCATCCTGTTGGCACGAAGATGTCCCGAGACATCCGTCAGCATTTCTGGTGGAATGACATGAAGAGGAAGATAGCCCGGTTTGTCTCCCGATATTTAGTTCGCCAACAAGTTAAAGCTGAACATTAGAGGCCAGCTGGACTTCTTCAACCTTTGTCGATCCCAGAGTGGAAGTGAGAGCATATAACTATGGACTTTGTAACTGGATTACCTAAATCCCCAGCTGGCAGGGATGTTTTATGGGTTATCGTCGATCGTCTCATGATGGTAGCTCATTTTCTTCCATTCAGAGTTGGTCAGTCGACGGATCAGCTAGCAGATATGTACCTCAGGCAGATTGTCAGATTGCATGGAGTGCCAGTTAGTATTATATCAGACAGAGATTCAAGATTCATATCGCACTTTTGGCAGAGCCTTCAAGAGAGTTTGGGGACTCGTCTCAAGTTCAGTTCAGCATATCATCCGCAGACAGATGGTCAGTTAGAACGCATGATTCAGACTCTTAAAGATATGTTGCGATATTATACGTTGGACTTTGGTGGTTCGTGGGAAGGTCACCTGCACCTAGTGGAGTTTTCCTTTAACAACAGTTTCTAGGTCAGTATCCAGATGGCACCCTTTGAAGCACTGTATGACAGGAAGTGCAGATCCCCGTTAGCCTGGAATAATATAGGTGAGAGGCAGATTCTTGGTCCAGAGATGATTACGCACACAATCGAGGTGGTCAGACATGTCAGAGATTATCTTCGAGTTGTCCAAGATCGCCAGCGCCATTGGGCCGATTCTCATCGGCGTCCTCTTGAGTTTTCAGTCGACGACCACGTATTCCTTAGGATCTTGCCTACCCATGGCGTCATTCAATTTGGCGTACGGGAAAAGCTTAGTCCTAGGTATATATGGCCGTTTGACATTCTCGAGCGAGTAAGTGATGTGTCCTATTGTCTCGCTCTTCCATCGTCGTTATGTGAGGTACATGAAGTATTCCATGTATCCTAATTACGACGTTATATACCGGATCTGAGTCATGTCCTTGATTATTCAAAAGTTGTTGTTGGAACCAACCTTTCGTACGAGGAAAGGCCGGTATCCATATTGGACCGAAGAGAGAAGGTACTCAAGAGCAAGACTATTAGTTTAGTCTGTGTTGCTTAGGGTCACCACTCTTTAGATAAGTCAACATGGGAGCGTGAGGATGATATCCGCTCGCGATATCCACACCTGTTTGGCTCATATGGTATAATGTCTTCCTTATGCCTTATGCTTTTAAATTTCTTGCTTGCATGAATGATTGCTTGATTGGTTGCTAGTCGTAGAAGGCTTGTGCTTTAGAATAGCTTGTCCCAACATCTCTAGCCTCTTTATTAAATTCCAAGGACGAAATTCTTTTAAGGTGGGTAGAGTTGTCACTCCCGTTTTCCGTTATACGTATTTCTAGTGTACGTATGCAAATTTTGACCTATATTTTCTTTACTGTATTTTTGTATTTTTTTATTGCTTGTCTTGATGTATCTTGGCTAAGGTTGACCATGGGTTGGGTTGGTCCAGCTTGACTTACTTTGGATGGATTGGTTTGGTTTATTTTGATGGTTGGTGTTTGCCATTGATTATAAAAGAACATAACAATTATATGGAAGGACTGGACTTTTACTTCACAATACAAACTCGCTCGTACAAAGAAAGCCTAGGGCCGAAAATCTAGGTACAGGAATCTAAGCATGATTGTTTAGTTTTTATTCCGGGGGGTGACGGTAAAGGCTCGGGAAAGTGAAGGCCGCTCTGCCTTACTCCTTGGACGATCAGACGTAGCCTTGGCTCCGGTGAAGAACTGCTCTCAAGATGGAAAGACTCTTCTGTGCGCGCCTTTGTCTCTCTGTGTGTCCAACCGGGTGGAGAGGATCTTTTTTACAAGGGAATGGCACCTTGCTATATTTTTTTGTTTCTCTGGATCCGATTCTTTCGTAAGGGAATGGCACCTTGCTATTTATAGGAGTGGGGGTGTGCTCATTAGGGTTTGCAATGATTGCCCTTAAAAAGTCGGCGGCCAATCATATGGGCCATTAATCGTGATTGCATTACATCTGGGCAATTGATTCTTGATTGCGCCAAATCGGTATGGTCAATTAATGCAGATTGTCATGAATCTTTGGAAGCTCGGATCTCCTACCACGTGATTGCCATAAATCTTGTTTTGATTCGGGTAATTATGATGATTGCACTAAATCTGGTTGTTGGGATTTGTTGATAACTCTTGATTGATTTAGTGCCACGTGGGAAACTGATCTTCTGCCACGTGTTATAACCGCGAGCCACAGCTGTATGAGGGTAGCTTCTTAGGTTTTGAACCGCATGAAGGTGGCTGCCGCCTAGTTGTAGCCTCCAAAATCTGAGCCGCATGGGTTGGTTTCCAATTGAGCCGCATAGGACTAGCCACGTGTCAAGGCTATATGGGCATGGCCTCTCAATATTTGAGCCGCATGGAAATGATCCCTACGATCCGAGCCGTATGAGAACAGCGGCCGCATGGGGTGACTTCTTAGGATTGGAGCCGCATGACGAGGGTCTTCACGCTCCGAGTCGTATGAGAGCATCAGCCGTATGGGGTGGTGGCAGCCGCATAGGAAGCTTTGTAGTTGGTGGATCGTGCCAACTGCATAGGAGATTTTCTTCGTTTCCCGAGGAATATGCCGTCATGTCGAAGTTCATCATTTCAGCTTTAATGTCAGAGTTGTCACTTTATGTCAGAGCATTTAATGGGAATGGCAAGCTGTAAAGGCAAGCTGCATAGGGTTACGTGCTTCTTTTCCGAGCCGTATGAGGCTATTGAAGAGTTTTTGAGCCGCATGAGGCTCTGATACATTCCTGAGCCGCATGAGGCTCCTTCTGTTTTGAGCCACATAGTCTTTTCCTGTTTTGAGCCGCACGGGCTTTTCTTGTCCTTTTCCATGCTTCTACAAGACCCCCTTCAAAGTTTTCAATTTGAAAAAATTGGAATACTTTGAATAAGAAGCATGGCCATATGAGCTCCGCTGGCCGCATAGGATGTTCTTGGCCGCATGGCTTGTCTGGCCGCATGGGCTCCCTGCCTCACGTGCGTCTCATTAATTGCCTTAATTTATTTTTTAGAGCCGTCTTTTGGAGGAATCCCAAGAGTTGGTTCATTAAATATTTGGATTTTATGCCTTGGATGAATCTTCTTTATGAGAGAGGGGCCGAAATTCGAGGAGTCGGTTTTGCCTCCAGCACACAACCCGAAGCGGTTTATCGGTCCACGTGTCCCCCTATGTCTGCCTATAAATAGGGTGATGTTAGGACAGAGAAACTTCTTTGCCTTCTTTTGTCTTCCTCTTCCCTTGCCCTAAGCTGCTGCTCTTCCTTCTCCGATCATCATCAACAATAGCCCCCAAAGCTTCTACAGCCACGACGAAGGGAAAGGGTGTGGCTTCTTCGTCAGCCCCGGCGCCTGAAGTCCACCCCGATGTTCACCGCCCCATTGCTGGTAAGGGTTTGGGGCAGATCGTAGCTTTTGAAACAAAAACAGCTCTGTTGCATGCTTTATGCACAAGCCTTTAATGCGTTCCTCGTTCTCGTCGGATCTGTTCAATTTGTATGGGCCACATGTGCGTCCCATGTCCGAGCCACATAGGGTATATCCCATGTTCGAGCCGTATGGGATTTTTTTAGTGGCCGTCTAGACGCTTCACAAACTGGACGGCATGATGACCCTTCAAACAGAGCCGCATGAGTCCCTCTGAATCGAGCCGCATGGAGCCCTCTCAAACAGGATCGCATAAGTTCGTCCGGACTGGGCCGCATGAGGCCCTTCTAACTTTGTTTCTTTTATCTTTGATTCTTACAGCATTCCTGCCGAAGGCTGAGATCATCGTGAAGGAGGAGCCGCTGCCTCCTTTCATCAAACAAGAGCCGTCGCTCATTGAGGAGGAGGTAATACCGAGAATGGAGGAGCAAAAGGAAGAGCTGGCGCCGATTGAAGTTGCTGTGAAAGAAGAGCCTCAGTCTGACGGCGGTAGTTTTGGGAGTTACGACCCTCCTGCTTCGGACGAGGATTTTGCTCAAGTAGATCCTTCATATAGAAAATGGTTGAGGGATTGGTATATGCGCCCTCGCGACTAGGATTCGTAGGTTCCCATAGATGTCCGTCTTTTGTCTTGGTAGTTTGTGTTTTGCTTCTTTTGGACATCAATGTAATCTTTTTCCTTCTTTTCTGAATAAAATAATAGAGAACTTTTCTGGCTTGCTCATGAGATATAGTCATGTGAATGTAACTGATTTTGAACAGAATACAATCACTCTATTCTTTACTTGTAGTAGTTGCCCCAATGGGAGACTTTTTGTGGACCTATTATCCATAGCGTACCCTGATTCTGGATACGAATAATAAGTTGGGAGAGAACCAACATACTTACTCAGAGGTAATGAGGACATGGTAAACATGAGGGTTTCTTTGATGGAGCCTTCCCACTCAGAGGTAGTGAGGACATGGCAGGAGTGGGCTCCATGAAGGGAATATAGAACAACTCAAGAGGTAATGAGGACATGGAGGTTCTATGTGAGGGGCGGTTTATTTTTGATGGAAGGGAAATAACTCAGAGGTAACATCGACGTGGTTGTTTCGGAGAATTTGTGGATCTGTTACCCTTTTTGTGCACTGAGAGTGTGGGTATTGGATCATGAGGAGGGGGCTCTTTTAGGAAGAAAGTTCAGAGGTATAATCATACATGACTTACTACCTAAAAGATGCGATATAGATTTATCTACAGTGATCGGGGGTGTAAGTTCAGCGGTACCTGCGAGTACATAACTCGACAATCTGGAAGATTTGGGATCAGAATGTGAGTTTAGTGGTACGAAAGAGTACATGACTCGTTATTCTGGAAGATTTGTAGTCGGGATGTGAGTTCAGCGGTACCAGTGGGTGCATGACTCATCATTCTGGAAGATTTGTAGTCGGGATGTGAGTTCAGCGGTACAAGAGAGTACATGACTCGTCATTCTAGAAGATTTGTAGTCGGGATGTGAGTTCAGCGGTACGAGAGAGTACATGACTCGTCATCTTGGCAATTTGTAGGCGGAATGTGAGTTCAGCGGTACCAGCGGGTACGTAACTCATCACCCTGGAGGATGTCGTTTTAGACATAATACTTCTTTAGGAACTTGCCGTTGATGGGATACATGAGCAAGTCTCCATTTTGTTTTGCGAGGCGGTAAGCTCCATTGGAGAATACAGCATCAATGATGAACGGGCCTTCCCACTTTGGCTAGAACATGCCAGCGGTTTTGTGAGTCATAACCATCGGCCTCCAAACTGCCAGAACGAGGTCGCCCACTTGGAATGTGCTGATTTTAACCTTATTGTTGAAGGCTCCGAAGATGCGTGCCTGGTACAGCTTGATTCGTTGTTGAGCAAATAGGCGCTTCTCATCCAAGGCCTCCAACTCCTGCAGTCGGCGATGGTGGTTATCATCTGTTGTCAACCGATAGGTGAGGGCGACGCGGAGCAAGGGGATTTGAGTTTCCAATGGGAGAACTGCCTCACTCCCATATACCAACGAGAATGGCGTGTTCCCAGTGGTCGTCCGTACTATAGTACGGTACGTCCATAAGCATTCGTCGAACTTTTCATTCCAGTCGCGTTTGTTTGATGACACGAACTTCTTGAGAAGCCTGATGATTGTTTTGTTGAATGCTTCAGCCAGACCATTAGCCGCTGGGTTGTATGGTGTTGAAGCAATATTCTGGATTCGGTATTTGTCGTAAAACCGATAGAAGGCGTGGCTTGCGAACTGCGGACCATTATCATGGATGATCCTTCGGGGCAGTCCAAAGCGATAAATGATGTGATGCTTGAGGAAGCTGATCATGTTTGAAGTCTTTACTTCTGTAAGCGGAATAGCCTGCACCTATTTGGAGAAGTAATATGTGATTGCGAGTATGAAGCGGTGTCCTCGGGACGAAGGTGGAGTGATCAGACCAATGATGTCCATTCCTCATGCTTTGAATGGCCAGAATGCTACCGTCGGATGTACAAACTCGGATGGCTGGTAGATAAAATCTGCGTGGACTTGACAGGCTTTGTATTTTCGTGCATAGTCTATTGCGTCTGCAGCCATTGTGGGCCAGTAGTAACCCATTCGGCGAAGGTGATCTTGTAGTTTCGGGCCAGGCTGATGGGCCCCGCAGACGCCGTCGTGAGCTTCACGTATGGCTTCTTTAGCTTCTGTATTTGACAGACATCGAAGCAGTAATCCATCGTATGATCGTTGATATAGCGTTTTCATCTCCGTATCATAGAAGAATCTGAGGGAACGCCTTCTGATGGAAGTGGCTTCCTTCAGATTCTCTGGCAGGATGTCATAGACTACGAAGTCAATGAACGGTTGTCTCCAGTCTGTTGCTTCGTCGACTGTCAGGGCGGAGTAGCTCTTGGCACACTGAACATTATTCCTGGGACAGACCAACTCATGGCCTATGATGTCAACCAGATGATGAGCATGATTCAGAACTGCCAAGGAAGCGGCAAGACCTGCTAGGGCATCGACTTCAATGTTTTGGAGCCTGGGAACGTGCTCTATGAAGAACCCCTCCAGGGATGACATTATGTCGATTGCTATTTGGTGGTAGGGGATCATGTCCTCATGGCGAACCTCGTATGAACCCCGAATCTGATTGACGATTAACTGTGAATCACCGTATGCTTCAAGGTACCCTACCTCCAGCTCTTTTGCAAGTCGGAGGCCAATGACCAAAGCGTTGTACTTGGCCACGTTGTTTGAACAAGGCTCCGTAAGGGAATAAGCTCGATTGATCACCAACCCGGTAGGAGAAATCAGCACTACTCCGACTCCAGCGACGATGTTGCCCTTGGATCCGGTTCTAGAAGCGTCGTCGAAGAACATCCGCCATACGGTATCATGGGAGGCCATATTTGAATTAACGACCTCGTCTGGAATCTCTTCGTCTATTTTGGTTGACTCCGAACCTGGATGAGCTACTAAAAAGTCTGCCAGAGCTTGACCTTTAACAGCCTTTTGTGGGACGAAGATCATATGGTAGGGGAACAGTAATATCGCCCAGGTAGCGAGGCGAGAGCTGAGTGCACCTGGCTTAGTCATGAGGACCCTGAGGGGGTTGACTCTTGATATGACGTAGATGGTTTATCCTGTGACGTAGTGTCGTATCTTCTGAATGGCGAAAACCAGAGCAAGACACTCTTTCTCTACGGCAGTGTATCGATGCTCCATCCCCATCATCATTCGGCTGAGGTAATATATAGCTTGCTTATGGCCTGCATCGTTGTTTTGTGCTAGCAGAGCGCCGAAAGAATGTTCCATTGCTTGTACATAGAGCAAGAATGGTCTTCCAACAATCGGGGCTACCAGGACCGGAGGGTTCGTCAGGTATTCTTTGATGCTGTCGAAGGCATGCTGGCATTCTTCATCCCATACGAATGAAACGTCCTTCTTCATGAGGTGGGTGAAAGGCTGGCATCGTCCGGAGAGGTTGGAGATGAATCACCTGATGTAGGCTAGCCTCCCTTGAAGGCCTCGGAGTTCACAGAGATTTCTCGAGGGACCCATCTCCATTATTGCCTTCGTCTTCTCAGGGTCTACGTGGATACCCTGGGAGGTGATGATGAAACCCAAGAACTTCCCGCTGGATATGTCCAAAAAAGATTTTATGGGATTCATTTTCAAATTGTGTGCTCGTATTAGGTCGAATACTGTCCTCAGTTTATGCAGATGATCTTCCTTAGAGCGGCTTTTGACGGTGATGTCGTCGATGTAGCATTCCACTGTCTTGCGCAAGTAGTCTCTAAAGATGATGCTCATAGCTCTTTGATAGGTGGCGTCAGTGTTCTGTGTAACAGTATGTGCCAATCGGTGTTCAGAATGATGTGTGCTTCTCGTCGTCGGGAGACATCTTGATTTGGTTGTATCCCGAGAAACCATCCATGAATGACATGTGCTCGAAGCCACATGTGTTGTCAATCATAATGTCCGTGATAGGGAAAGGGAACTCATCTTTAGGACACGCCTCGTTGAGATTACGAAAGTCGATGCAGATTCAAATCTTTCCACTCTTCTTGAGGACTGGAACTATGTTGGCGACCCAGTCAGGATGCTGTTCCTCACTGATGAAGCCGCTGGCTATCAGTTTATTTACCTCGGCTTCAATGGCATTTATAATGTCATGACGGAACTGACGTTGTTGTTGCTTGACTGGTTTTGCGTCCGGACGGATGTTGAGTTTGTGAAGTGCAATCTCGGAGTTTAGTCCTGGCATATCTTCGTAGCTCCAGGCGAACACATCGATGTATTCTCTGACGAGTTGTAGTAGCGATTCTCGCTCTTCGTCTGTCAGATTCTTGCTGACGAAGATGGGCTTTGGAGAGGACTCATCACCGAGATCGACTTGCACAACCTCATCCTCGGTGGGAGGCTCTCTTTGTTTGAACCGCTTCTCCCACTGCACATCTAGTTGTTGTGCCCGTGGCTCTAGCTCAAGAAGTTCGGGAATGTCTTCATCTTCTTCGTAGACGTCGGCAAATACCATATTGACGGACCAGACTTGTTTGAGCATGTCCCCGATACTGACATCTGAATCGGAAGTGGGTGATCTGGTTGAGTGTGAATGCCAGTCGCATTCCTCGTCTGAGATTTCAGGGGTTGTTGTCGGTGTAACATAACCTAGCCCACATCTGGTTTTGTTGTAGTAGTCTCGTGGTTTCCTAGCCAGAATTGGCGATTGTAAGGGTAATCGCCGTCCAGTGCCGTAGTTTAAGCCTGGTGTAGTTCCCAGATCATATCCTTGTTTTTGCATAAGGTACTTGGATTGGGAACTATACAGATAAAGGAGCAATCTCCCGGTATCGGGTTCGAGCTTAACTTCTTCTATCTTGAAGGGATGTGGATCATTCTTCCGGCCGAAGATGATTGGGTGATCCCCTCCCTCGATTATGCGATAAGCGTCTTTCACTGGAGTAAGTTGGTTTGCGGTGTAGACATTTGTCACTTGTGTGTGCAGGTGAGCGCCTATACCGTATTCCATAGCATATATTGTACAAAGCTTATTAAGCTAGAGGTAATTCAAAGATATCCCTTTGTTAATGAAATAAGGTATCTTTTCCAGTGGGATTACATCATCTACGGATGGAACACCAGTGTAAGCAGCCACATACTTGGCCAGCTCTGACTCTTCTTCAGCCACCCCCTGTGTAAATACAGACTGGGAGGATGACTTGGGCAACTTGATTATCAGGGGCTCCATGGATGGAGCAGAACGTGGAGTTGTTGGCATACTAGCTACCCCCAGTTAGGTGCTCGGTGCTGAGCAGGGAGTTGTTGGCTGGCTAGTAGTCCCTGGCTTAGTGCTCGGTTGTCGATTCGCTCTGGGAAGACGAATTATCATCGGTTTTACAGAGGGATTGAGCTCATCTGCTTATTTTTTGTTAGCTTTAGGCAGTCAAATTGTCAGTGGTTCTGTCGTGGGTCTTGGCGCTTGGCCAGACCTTGGCAGTCGGATTATCATATGTTTCTCCTGTGCAGAGAGGCTAATTGCATCCTTACGCAGAGTGGCTATAAGGGGCACAGTTATGCCAGGCTTACGGGCTTGGAGGTGGATTGTCAGAGGTTCTTCTGATCCAGTTGCTGCCTCAGTTTGAGCTTGAGTATCTCCTTCGGCGAGATGCTTCTTCGACTTCTCATACAAGCATGAGTCTGAGTAGTAGGATTCGACCCCTTTGAAGGGATCGATGTCGGCAAATTCTGTTCTCACGAAGCCGTGCTTATCGACGTACTTGAAGCACTGATGCAGTGTGGAAGGCACAATCATGTAATCGTGTATCCAAGGATGCCCCAGGAGAATATTGTAGGAAGTGTCCGCATCTATGACATAACAGGTTACTTCTGACTGAAGGTCGCCGATTTGGCTCTTTAGGCGAATCTTCCCGATCGGGTAGCTCCTGTCCGAATTGAAATCGCTGATGGCGGTGCTTATCGGCATCAGGCAATGCATTGGGATGTGCAGATGGTGTAGTAGGCTCTTTAGGATGATGCTTATGGAGGACCCGGGGTCAATATGCATCCGATCGACCTTGATATTGCCAATGTATCCAGTATAATACAGAGGGCGATCGTGTAGGTTAGTTTTGATAAGCATATCCTGTGGAGTGAAGATAATGTTTGGCATTGACCCAGTCCAAGCGCTGTCCTGGAGATCTGCAGGCGAGCTTTCCCCAGTGAGATTGGACTGAGCTAGATATGTGTCGGCTTTTTGGAGTGCCTCGCATAGTGCGTTGCGAACATCCTTGGAGAGTCTCAGGAGTTCGTATAGCAATAGTTTGGACGGTGTGTTGTCCAATTATGCCAGGATGTCAAAGTTGTACGGCCTCTCCAGCTCATAAGGCATCTTCCTTCGGAGCGGTTTGTCGAAGCGAGTCTCCTTCGGCCTAGGCTTGTCGGTCGTCGAAGGCTGCAGAGGTCCCGGAGCATCAGCAGCTGTCGGCTGATGATCTTCATCCGAGTTACCCGGTGGAGGTTGGGTTTGTGCGCCGGAGCGGGTAACAACAACAGTAGCTTCTTCGACCTCTATCGAGATCGTACGACATGATTTGACTTTCCCATTGTTCTTTTTACTGGTAGATGAGGGTGCGGACTGAGCTACCTCAGGTACCAAGTTCGAATGGACCCACATGATCTCCTCCCTTAATGTAGTAAGGGGCACTAGACCAGCAGCTTGGTCTCGAGGAGGTGGAAGGTTAGAGACCTCCATCTTTGCTCTGGGGACGGGTACTACTCCATCTTGAATCTTTGTCGGAAGGAAGCTGCCAAATTATACTGACACCATGTTGGCTGCCATGGTCACCTCTTCAAAATCAATGGCCAGGGCCTTATAATCGATGAGATATTGGATGTATCGCTTCAGGTAATAGCAGTCTTGTATAGCATGGTGAACATAGCGATGGTAATGGAAGTACTTGGGGCTCTCTATATCTGCAGGATGAGGCTCAGGCCTGAGAAGAGGGTGCTGAATTCGTCCTCCTTGGATGAGCATGTCTAAGATGGGTTTAACATGGCCATCCTCGAAGGAGTAAGTCATCTGAGGCCACTGCTTTTCTGTCGGCGTTGATTCAGGCTTTGGGGCTGTGTCGGTCACCATAGCCTGCTTGTCCTTGTTGTCTCGGTTGCTGGAGGAATTACCACCGTTGTTGTTTTTGACGTTAGGGCATTTGCCCTTGTCTTCCCCTTCCGAGGTGTGCAATCCCAGTTGGCGGGCTTTCTTCACCTTGTCATCTGTGCTAGTGGCACTGATGATGAACGTCTTCCAATCCTTGAATTGACTTTCGCCCATCTAGAGGCTGATTGTGGGAAGCAGTCTCTTTTGGCAAATTTTAATCAATGAGGAATCAGGGTTGCCAGAAGGCATCTTCATCGCGGTTTGGCGAAACCGCTCGATATAATTTCTTGTTAGCTCATTTTCTCCCTGAACACGTCCATGAGAGTAGACATTGTCACGTCTTGTCCTACTTCATAGAACCTCTCTAGGAACATGCGTTTGAAGCCGGTGAAGGAGTGGATGCAATTGTCCTGCAAGTTGCGGTACCAATCGAAGGTGACCCCTTCCAAGGCTCCGATGAACAGTCGCGTAAGGATGGTGTCGTCATGGGGCAGATGGTCGGTTGTGACTTTGAAGTAGGTGATGTACCTGCTTGCAGATGTCTTTTTGTCATATGGATTGATGTGGAATGGTTTATATTTTGGTGGGAAGGGAATATCTCTCCATGAAGCGGGATACGGTTGTCGTATCCTGAGGTCTTGGCAGTTTTCTCGGGCATGGAACATGGCCCAGAGCTTCTGGATCTCTCTTCTTGCCTTTCTAGCCTCGTCTGCAGCGGTAGGAGCCAATATTTCAGGAGGATTATCGCCCGGGTTTGGTGCAGCTGAGTTCGAGTCTGCATTGACCGCGAGACCCAAACTTGTTTGGCCAGGCGTCCTTCCTTGCAAAGTCGGAAGGGCCGCTTTGATCTCGTCCACGAATTTGACCAAGGCATGCAGTATGGCATCCAGAGTGTCGATGCGTTGGCGATCACTGGGACCCTCTTGGTTGCTGTACGTCATAAATACCGTCCTTATATGATGAGAGATGGAAGGAACGGTAGAAGACGTGCCCTCTGAGTCGTACCCTCGTACAGAGAAGTCGTCAGAGTATGTGGGAATGTTCTCCTCTGGTTCGGACTCAGAAAGGGTGGTACCCCCAGCTTCAGAGCTTGCCTCGTCTTGAGAATTGTGGACGTCCTCGGGGACGTCGGGATCTGCTGCATCTGTTGGGTGAACCATTTCTCCCGGGCTATCTTCTTGGAACATCGGGTTGTTGTAGATGTTTAGAGGAATGCTACCCCCGACTCCGGTGTCTTCCATAGATGTAGACGAGTCTTCCAGTGTGGCAGATTTTTTCTTTGAGTGGGTACCTTGGTAAACTCCTCCTGCAACGGTGGTAGACAACCGTTTAGAAGAAATTTTCTTGGTTACGTCGGTTGAAATTTTTGGGCTGGAGACATTTGTTTTCTTCCCTTTTCCGCGGCCAGGAATCTTCAGAGCAGAATTGTAAGAGGCGACGAGAAGCCCCTCGTCTTCTGAGCTTGGGTGTTACAGCCTTTGGAAGACGGACCGCCGGTCTTTTTGTACTGTCACCTTATTACAGCAGCAGTTGACAATGACTTGGGTGCATTGGTGTCCTTGACAGGACTCTTTGTACGTCAAATCTTTGTCTCTTTCCTTGCGTTTGTGAAGAATCACGTTGCGCAAGTCACCTGCTTTGTGGGCTGAGGAGTCTTGAGCACATGAGTGTGTTGGCCTCCTGCCTGCTTCCTGATGTGGGGGTAGCGCGAGTACTTGCCCCTGATCCTTGTTGGGAGATTCTTGATAACTATCTCGTTCGTTGGCCGCCGGGGGCTGGATACAGGTAGTTCTGTACAACTTTCCATCAGGGGCCCGAGTAATAATCAACGGGGCACCCTGGTAGTCAGAAGTTGGGACAGTCGACTCAGCTCGTTGAGCCCGTACTGCTCTAGACTTCTTCCTTCTAGCACCTGAGAGTGCGTAGTAGGAAGAGTCCAAGCTGGTCACAACAGAGTCTGGCATATGCTCCAGAGAGCCTTCGTGATCAGGACCGTATGAGAGGCGATCAAAGACTGACCGTGAGCCGCATGGGAGAGATAATATGTGGCTGGGATCGGTGGCCGTACAGGCTGTTTGCATGCGGCTGGTATGTGTGGCCACATGACCTTTCTGTCTACGGCTAGGAGTCATGGTCGTACAGGCTGTCGGCATGCGGCTATTCTTTGTGGCCGCATAAACCTTCTGTATGCGGCTAGATGTCATGGCCGTAAAGGCTGCCTGCATGCGGCTATTCTTTGTGGCTACATGGACCTTCTGTATGCGGCTAGATATCATGGCCGTGCAAGCTGCCTGCATGCGGCTGCCGTTTGTGGCCGCATGAGTTTTCTCTATACGGTTAGATGTCATGGCCGTACAGGCTGCCTGCATGCGGCTGACGTTTGTGGCCGCATGAACCTTCTGTATGCGGCTAGATGTCATGGCCGTGCAGGCTGCCTGCATGCGGATGACGTTTGTGGTCGCATGAGTTTTCTCCATGCGGTTAGCAATTGCGGTCGCATGAGCTTCCATGCGGCTGGCGCCCTTATGCGGCTTGGACTGCATAGAGTTCCTCTTTGCCCCTACAAGTCCAGTATCATAGTATTTTCTTCTGTCGGACTTGGGGACAGCAGGGTCCTCTATGGTCTGAAGTGGGGCCGCAGGCGAGACTTCTCCGCTGTCTCGGGCAACAGAGAGTACTTCTTCGAGAGCTTGGGGAGGAACAAATTTTTTGGGTCTCCACTCCCTGCGGGCCTTCTTTGTGCGGGCTCGCCACTGGACCGGGCCAGCGCTCCCGTCGGAGAGCATTTCTTCAAACGTCTGCTGGTAGAACCGGGCGACCAGCGTTTGTTGAGTGGAGCCAAGTTTAGCTGCGTCTGATTGCGTCACCAAATCCTCAGCCGTGGAGAAGTTAGTCCCCAGCAGAGTCGCCATCGTGTTTGCCATTAATTATAAAAGAACAGAAAAATTATATGGGAGGACTGGACTTTTACTTCACAATACAAACTCGCTCGTACAAAGAAAGCCTAGGGATGAAAACCTAGGTACAACAATCTAAGCACGATTATTTAGTTTTGATTCTGGGGGGTGACGGTAGAGGCTTGGGAAAGCGACGGCCGCTCTGCCTTACTCCTTGGACGATTAGACATAGCCTTGGCTCCGGTGAAGAACCGCTCTCAAGATGGGAAGACTCTTCTGTGCGCGCATTTGTCTATCTGTGTGTCCAACCGGGTGGAGAGGATCTTTTTTACAAGGGAATGGCACCTTGCTATATTTTTTCTTTCTCTGGATCTGATCCTTTCGCAAGGGAATGGCACCTTGCTATTTATAGGAGTGGGGGTGTGCTCATTAGGGTTTGCAATGATTGCCCTAAAAAAGTCAGCGGCCAATCATCTGGGCCATTAATCGTGATTGCATTACATCTGGGCAATTGATTCTTGATTACGCCAAATCGGTATGGTCAATTAATGCAGATTGTCATGAATCTTTGGAAGCTCGGATCTCCTGCCACGTGATTGCCATAAATCTTGTTTTGATTTGGATAATTATGATAATTGCACTAAATCTGGTTGTTGGGATTTGTTGATAACTCTTGATTGATTTAGTGCCACGTGGAAAACTGATCTTCTGCCACGTATCATAACCGCGAGCTACAGCCGCATGAGGGTAGCTTCTTAGGTTTTGAACCGCATGAAAGTGGCAGCCGCATAGGTGTATCCTCCGAAATCTGAGCCGCATGAGGGTGGTTTCCAATTGAGCCGCATAGGACTAGCCACGTGTCAAGGCTGTATGGGCATAGCCTCTCAATATTTGAGCTGCATGGAAATGATCCCCACTATCCGAGCCGCATAAGAACAGCGGCCGCATGGGGTGACTTCTTAGGATTGGAGCCGCATGACGAGGGTCTTCACGCTCCGAGACGCATGAGAGCATCAGCCGCATGGGGTGGTGGCAGCCGTATAGGGAGCTTCGTAGTTGGTGGATCGTGCCAGCTGTATAGGAGATTTTCTTCGTTTCCCGAGGAATATGCCGTCATGTCAAAGTTTATTATTTCAGCTTTAATGTCAGAGTTGTCACTTTATGTCAGAGCATTTAATGGAAATGGCCAGCTGTAAAGGCAAGCTGTATAGGGTCACGTACTTCTTTCCTGAGCCGCATGAGGCTATTGAAGAGTTTCTGAGTCGCGTGAGGCTGTGATAGATTCCTGAGCCGCATGAGGCTCCTTCTGTTTTGAGCCGCATAGGCTTTTCCTATTTTGAGCTGCATGGGCTTTTTTTGTCCTTTTCCATACTTCTACAGTTGGTTCAACATGTTGAACCAACCCCTCTCTTTATAAAACCCAACCACCCTTTTGTCTCTCTTCATTACTTCCATTTATTTTTTTCGTTCTTCTCCATTACCTCCCTCCAACCTAGAGAGCTTAGGCAAGTGCAACTTGCTTCATGATGAATCTTCTATTTTATTGTTCTATCTTTTTCTCTACATGATTCTAAGCATCTTTAGAAGTTGGAGTTTTTGGTTTGGACTGATGGATTTTTGTAGATCTAAGTTTGTAGCCTTTTCGATTTTCTTAGGTTTTGATCTACCAAACTTTATTATTTTTAAGTTTTGACTATTTTATGTTGTAGAGAATTCAATTTTACCCAAAATGGACCTTTAAAAAGTTAGATTTTGACTTGTTTTGAGAAAGTTATAGCCAAAGTAAGATTTGGACATCTTTTACGTTCATCTGTCCTGGTTCTGGCAGGGACGATAAATAGTGCTGGCCGCATGGCTGCATAGTGCCGCATAGTGCTGGCCGCATGGCTGTATAGTATCTTATAGTGTTGGCCGTATGGCTGCATAGTGCCACATAGTGCCAGTCTGCATAGCTGCATAGTGTTAGCCGTATAGTGCTCGTCGTATAGCTGCATAGTGCCATATAGTGCTGGCCGTATGGCTGCATAGTGCCGTATAGTGCTCGCCGCATGACTGTATAGTACCATATAGTGCTGGCCGTATGGCTGTATTGTACCACATAGTGCTGGTCCGCATAGCTGCATAGTGCCTCGTCGTTTAGTGCTTGTCCGTATAGATGCATAGTGCCGCATAGTGCTTATTTTGGCTATTTTATGTCCCATTTAGCTGATTTGTGGCCAGAATTTCTTCCAACTTCCAACATAAAAGTTGTAGATCTTTTTTTTGACTTAGAATATGTTACTAGCTATTTTATGCAAGTTTCTCTTATTCATGATAATATAAGGATAGAACATGATAGTGACCTGTTAAGGCGCACTCTTAACAAGTAACAAGTAACATGACATGGTAGTAGCCCGTTGTGGTGCACTCTTGACAAGTAAACCTGACTTGTAATCTTAAATGTTGTTGCGACGACAATCTTGAAATGCTGAGTAATAACTCGTATTGACACCGTGGGTGATTGTTCTTGAATGTGCTTGTATAAGCTACCAGTCTCGTCTCGCATCAAGTCTAGGACTTGCATCCCTGGTTACCACGGTCAGGGATTCATGCTGAATCTGACTAGGTTAATTACTAGATTGATCAAAGTAGCTCATATGGAGAGATGTTTCCAATTACAAGCGATCTCGTTATCCCGGCCACACCTGATGGACTAGTAGCCTGCCGACGAGTAAGGCACATTTCCAGCCCACTGTCATGTAGGGCACTTCTTGAAACAAGTAATATGCATACTGTCATGTGTTGCACTCAAAGTCTGTAATGCCCCAGTCCCAAAATATGTAGGACTAGGAACGTAGACTTTCCAGCCGTATAATAAATATACGTAAGTTGTAAAATGCAGTAGAACCATGTCTAATCTCATCCACACAAAATAAATGAATAAAAGATATCATATAATGATGATAAATTGTCTTGACACAATATGTTGGGCGGAGACACATCCACTACCAATGAAATAAAAGGAAACAAGTACATGATATATAAATAATTTTGACGGAGGTAGCAAGATAGATCCAAGACACGTCATCTTCGAATAAATGGAGAGGACCATGATCTCGGCTAGAATACCTGCGGAAGACATGAACACACACCTAGGAAGATAACCAGGTCCTCAGAGGGACGTAGCAAGACACATAATATCATGCCAATATAACTGAATATAAATTGCTCAAATAAATAAGTCAATTGAATTATAATATGGTCTAATACACACCATTGAACTAGCGTACCATCTCCCTAACCAAACAAGGACAGGAGATGGTAAACTAATTCATGATGATGTATCTTTCCATGTTATGAATCCAATATGATATCCGGACCCCAACAAGGTTCATTACCTTCTCATCGGAGTAGTAAGCTACACCTACAACCAAACAAGGACAAGATGTGGCGAATTAATCCGCGACAAGCTATTGTTCCAAACCACGGTCAGATACAAGTACCCAAACCAAAAGTACTCATACCTAACGGATAAGGGTAGTCTAGCCAATCTAAGTGAAATGCAGTTTTAAGAACATCCTCCAACGCATGGGCCCTGGCTATAATGGGATCGGCATGGTCCCCCCTTGGGGCACCAGGGGCCTCAAGCAGTAAGAGCATAACGTTCCGCAGAACGCCAGTGGCCGTCAGTAATCAATGGGTCATCAACCCCGTATCTCCAGCGGAGCTTCCTGGTCACAAAGAAAAGTGCACAGTAGACCATATGCTAAGGAATTGTCCTCCTCGCCCAATACCTACTATGTTGTATCCACAACAGAAAACCTCTATAACCGCTAAGTCAAATAGCATGCAATTCTATTAGCGGTTAATCCTATCGCACGGCTTATACGTACTGGTGGCCAATCAATCACGCACGTCCGCATTCTACATGCGACACACAACTTCGTGGTACAACGTGTTAATGCCAATGAATGCAACACACAATGTGGTCCCTTAAATCTAGGTTTATTGTGTAAGAAAAATAATACATAGCAGAAAATATTACTGAACTGTAAGTTCTAACAAGTTATGTCATGTATCACAATTTATTTTGCATAAAGAAAATAATAAATGATGCATGAAATATGAGCTAAAATAAATAAACAGCAAATAGCAAGGTGTCTTGCCTGGTAGGACGCCTGGTATACTGCAATGATTAGACACGAACTACGGCTTCGGGTAACAACTACACAAGGTGACCTCTGACGGTGGCACAGACAGTTCCATTGGGTCAAAAAGGATCAAATTTGTTAGGATCGATAGGAGAAAGTACAGATTTGGCGAGGGAATAGGAATAGTAGGATTGGTTACGGACATGATAAAAATCAAAGAAATAATGGATAAATATTATATATACGAATTTTAGAAAATATTTATAATTCCTAAAAACTAGTTTTCATGAGTCAAAATATTTATAGGAAAAATACTTAAAAATACTTAAAGTCAAGAAAATCGTTTTCGGCAAAAACTCTAAGTTTGCAAAAATACGACTTTAGATAGAAAAATATATATTTTAGATAACAACCTTGAAAATCTAGAAAAGAAAATTGTTTTAGGCTACATTATAATTTATAAGTCAAAAACTATTTCTTAATTAAATAGATAATCTGCAACAATATTTTAAAAAAATATTTTTATGAGCCAAAAATATTTATAGATAAATACCTTGAAAATCTAGAAAATCAGTTTAGGGCTAAGAATAAATTATATGTAGGGTTAAGTTACTACTATATTTTTTTTTACAAAAATATATATATATAATAAAACAAAATTACTAAGATAATAATAATAATAATAATAATAATAATAATAATAATAATAATAATAATAATAACAATATGCGTATACATATATACATAGAATAGCTAATACACCTACTCTAATATATTATAATAATAATTACTTATTATTCTACTTGTTTACTAAACACAACATAACAACGCAGCAATTATTATTGTTTCCTTGGATTTCACGTGAGAGGGAAAGAGGAGAGAGAAGATTCATGCGTGGTGGGAATGTATTAATTGTTCTTTAGAAAGAAAAAGAGGAAGGAAATGAAAAGACGGGGAAGAAAGGGAGGAAGGAACGAGAGGAAGGGGAAGTTTTGGTCGCCGGTAGACGGGACAACGCGGGGGGGGGGGGCGATCGGGCGGCAGTCGTCTCCGGCAGTGGAGTGGAGAAGAGGCCGACGGGCGCGGTGGATGGGCTTGCTCCCGGCGGCAGGGGGAGCGGCCGAACGGGGACTGTCGCTGCCGGTGGGGCTGCGCGAGGTAGCAGTTGGTGGTGGCCACTCGGCGGCGCACGGGGAAGGTCGCGGAGGCCAGGATGGAGGCGAGTGGTGTAGGCGGAAGGCTACGGCGGTGCCAGATCCATAGGGACGGGGAGAAGTGGGTTACCAGTGGGGGTCCGTACGTCGGAGGAGTTCCACCGGCCGGTTGTCGGGTCCTCGTCAGGGCGTACGATGTGGCAGAGTCAGATCCGCAGGTGTAGGGATTTGCTCGGTACGGAGGCACAACGAAGATGACGAGGCGTCACAAGTCTGGCCTCGCCGAAGGCACGAGAAGGAGCTCCGACCGCGAGGTAGGTGGGGGTGATGTGTGTTTGCTTATTTATGGTGGTGATGGGTGTGGGCTACCGCGGCGATGGCCGCGGTGGTGGTGTTGGATTTTGGATTTTTGGCTGGGCGGCCGATCAGTGTGGCGGCAGGTGGGCAGTGGTGATGGTTGGTGATGATGTGGTGGTGAGGGTGATGGCGATGGTGGTGTTGGCGATAGGGACATCGTCATGGTGGTGTCGAGTCTTCCAGGGGGTGGAGGCCAAGGAAGTGATGGCCACAGGGGTGGTGGTAGCTTGGTAAGGGGTTAGTCCGGGGAGGAGCCGAAGGTGGCTGAGGCTGGAGGTCGGCTGTGTGTGGCTGGGACAGTCGTGGAGGTGGCCGAGGTGGCAGTTGATGACGGGGTCGGCCAGGGATCGAGGTGAACCGGGACATGGCTTGGAGTTAGTTTTAGGGATTCGTTTGTGTCGGGGTATGTCCGACACAACAGAGAGGGTCGAAAGAGGTGGCCTGCGTGACACGGAATGTTTTTGACATCCGGGGTTGTCGGACGCAGGAAAATTAATGTACTTGTACAAGGGGATAAATAGTGGATGAGGGTAGGGGACACGGACACGATGCACAAACTTGGTTTGTGGAGTTTGGAGTTGGAATTTTATGGAAAAACAATGAAGGAGCCTCTCCTTATATAGGATGTGGACTCCTAGATAGATAAGGGTTTGGATTCATTTAAATCTACTACAAGATAATATCATATCAAATTAAAATTAGCTAAATAAATTCTAAATCAAGTTTAAATTTAGATAGATACCATCTTTAGAAAAAATCAATGAGATTAAATCTAGATAATTCTCTTTAATAAAGTCATTAAAATCTTTTTCCAATTTTAAATCAACATATTTAATTAATATTAAATCAAATAAAATTTTAAAATATATTTTTGAAATAATAAAATAATGATAATAAATAAATTCTGAAAATCAATTTATATACATGAATTAAATTCGTATGCAAATAAAATATTTACATAAATATGCTTTTCTAATATACCATTTTATAAGAATATTATTTATTATTATAACTGTATAATTGAAAGGCTTTTTATAAATAAAATAATGAACTTGGAAATTTTTGGTATGATAGATAAAAATAATTATTATATATATTGTTTTAAAACTATAAAAATAGAAAAATATTTTTCTAAAAATATGTACGCTCGCACATATTCGCACTTGACGAGCAAATACGAAAAATGCAAGTTCGTGCGTACAATACGACTATGCGACGTACAATTACAAGTCAAAAAATCAGTACCAATTTATATTAAAAATATATGTAATAGAAATTTAGGGGTTTTACATCCTACCCAACTTAAAAGAATTTTGTCCTAGAAATTAAGAATTTGTAGGGGTGAAAAGGCACAAGGGGGTATTGGTAAGGAACAATCATTCACAACGTTCAACAAAACATGCATTAGGAAATCACGATTTCAATAATGGCGAGGATAACCATAGGTTAGCGCAAAAAGAAAAATGAGTAAGGGTTGAAGTTAAAACGAGATTATCATGCAATAAAGAATAGCATGTG
Source organism: Iris pallida (assembly GCA_029216955.1). Classification (NCBI taxonomy): domain Eukaryota; kingdom Viridiplantae; phylum Streptophyta; class Magnoliopsida; order Asparagales; family Iridaceae; genus Iris; species Iris pallida. The sequence continues at coordinate 30,445,074 of JANAVB010040818.1, forward strand.
TAGAAGCATGGAATTTCACGATCAGAAATCCTATGCGCCAAACACTACATGTGCCAGAGAGTTCAGACAAAGTACTTGACACAGTAAAACAAGAATATAGACATTAAAAGAAGATTTTTATTTCATATAAAAGTCTATTACATGTCTTAAAAAGGGCTATACAAAGGAGAACTTCTACAAAAAGAAAATACCCTAAGTCTACAGTCAAGCGCGGCAGTCATCATGCGCTCTTGAACAGGCGCATCTCACCATGCGCTCTCAGTCAGACGCATCCCACCTTGCGCTCCCAGCCGGGCGTATCCTTTCAGCAGCTCAGTTATGTGCATCCTCAGTTATGTGCATCCCTTCAGCAGCTCAGTTATGTGCATCCTCAGTTATGTGCATCCCTTCAGCAGCTCAGTTATGAGCCACCCTTCCAGCCAGGCTCACGCGCTTCGACTAATGAAGCATTTATTGAACAGAACGAGGGTGGCAATCAACTCTCTAGCTGGAGGAAAAGCTTTCCAAACCAAAGAAGAGAAGAGCACCGCAAGTCAACCTGTGGCCAGGGGAGGCTTCGAAAGAGCCTCCAAAGACCAAAGAAGACTGTAATCGAAACCGCGGCTAAAGGAGCAGCTTTCAACACAACCAGAATGGACAACACCCACTCTGACAGAAGAAAGAGCCCCCAAAGCCGCAGCACCGCAATTCCGATCTGCGGCTCTTCCCACATAACGGAGACGAGGCTCGAGCATCCCGATCTTTGGATGCAACAGGTACCTTCCGCCTGCCTCAGAAGCCCTCGACTCCGACTTTTGGATGTAACAGCCACCTTCAAGTGCATCAATAAGGATAATGCGTCGCATCTTCACCCTCGGGAGCATCTCGTCAACAGAATGTGCTCGAATAAACAAGTTTATTTCGGGAGGACGTGAGAGAACGAGAAGTAAACCCTCTCTATACCACTATTTATAGGTCGGGCAAATCAAACCCATGCGCCAAGTGGCTGGCACTCGAAGAACGTAACAGTCGTACCAAAAGACGTGTCAAGCGGAGCGGATGCGCCGGACAGACCGTACATCACACAGACGCGCCCCTCAGCACCAAGCGCTTCACAAGCATGCGACCCCATAGGCCTAGTGGAACGCCGATCGATGCGCCCACTCAACAACCCATCACCTGTCAAAGAATATTAAATGCTGAAGTCTGACAGAGTTGGCAGCACGTCCCACGAAGACTGCTGTTGACAGCCTTTTCAGAAAATGATGCGTCGCCGACGTCAGCATCATCATTACTCCCCTCCGGCGGTTACAAGCCACGTGGCCGCCCAACCATCTCGCATGCGCCTCCGCAGCCATGCGCCCAAATCTCTGCATGCGCCTCCAATGCCATGCGCCTCAGACTTTTCTCTGATCCCTAAAGACAGAAGTAAAGTCCCTACGGAAGCTTCGCATGCGCCCCGAATGTTTCGTGACTCCCAAAGGTTACGAGCCAAAGTCTCCTCATGCGTCCAATCTCAGGCGCATCCTACCAGATCATTCTCCACCAAATCTGAGATCTTCGAGCCATGGGCCTACGACACGTGTCCTTTGACTCGATTCACCCAAGATTTCAGCAACAAAAAGATTCTTCCCCCTGCTACGTGCCAGCCCACAACAGTAGTATTAAGAATTTAACTCCTCAATTAGGGCGCATCATCCATGTGCCTCCATCAGCAATCACCATGTGGCGTCCCTGCGTCCAGGCGCATCCTACATATGCGCACATGAGCAGCCAGCCGGCAGACTATAAATAGAGGGATCATTTCCTTCTTCCACACACGAATATACATAGACAGACAGAGACATCGCACAACCACCGAGGCAGATACAGACACTCAACGTCTTCTTCCTCTTCGCAAGCTCCATCACCCAGAGCAACACAGACTTTCAGAGAACCGATAACCATTGTCAGATCGTCAATGGAGTCAACGTATTACCACTCGCTCCATCGGCACAAGAGATCCAGATAAACAAAAGTGTACTCCTAGGACTACGTCTAAGTCCTACATTGTAACACTGTTCTGTTTGTATTAAAATTTCCATCAAAAAATTTTAATGGCAAACAAGCTGGCGACTTTGTTGGGGACCTCTTTCTCCTCCACCGAGAAAGCTGTGTCACAATCCGACGACGTGAAGGTGGGCTCCTCCCATAAGACGCTGGACGTACGTCTCAATCAACAGGCGTATGAGGAGTTCATTTCTGAAGGCAGTATGAGTCCTTCGAAGCGGCTGCCGAAGCCGAAAAAGACTCGCCAAATCTGGGTGCGCAAGGTCGACGCCTCTGGCACCACCATCGAAGGGGATACGCCTATCCAGCCTTCCCTTCCTGGTGACGTCCTCAGCAACCAAGATGCGCCTACCGGTGCAGTGCATCTCTCGGGAAAACGTACGGCTGACCACATTTCCCAGCCATCTCCCTCTCAGGCGAGGAAGATGCATCGACGGAGCAGGGGCGCAGCTAATACCCTGCGCATCACCTCCGATGTGCCACAGAAGGTCTCTGTCTTTGACAGACTCACTCGCTGTAGTGGCAAGGAGAATTTAGATTCTGAGTACTACGCGCCCCAGCGACCTAATACGAAGAAGTCCAAGACAACACGGGCCATGCGCCCCAAACGTGCTATGCCAGCAGCAAACCAGAAGCATGCGCTCACAATCATGCGCGCTACTGATGGTAAGATGTATAAGGTCGACTCTGGTGCTTCTGTGCCAGAAATGAGCCGACCTTCAAAGTCCTTGTCTCACTTGGGCGCACATGTTGCGTTTGTAACCAAGTCGAGCAGGGAAAACTCAGTGGTCTTGAACTCCCGCGTCTCCTCTGGTTGTGCGTCTGAGGTTCGTTCAAGTCACTCTAAATGTTGTTCCCTCACTACTGATCTGAGCGCCTGTTTGGTGTTGGATCAGGGGGCACAGCATTAACTTGACCACCCCGGCGCTTGGCCTTGCCATGCGCCTGAAGGGGGTGCGAAGGTGGTGCTCTCCTCCACCGATCTACGTAACGTGATCACTCACAAATGCCGGTCAGGAGAGTCGACTGACAAGCACGATGCACCCTCCACAGGGCACACTTGTGCTATAGTCACCATCAATTGCTGTTGCAAGGCAGCAGTCCCACCAAGACAGTCGGTGTTCCAGCGGCTGCAATCATCGATACCCCTCCGACGTCGCCTCGGGAAGAAAGTGTCAACAAAAGAGAAGCCAGAACTAAGGGTTGCTTCATGCAATGTAATCTCTAACTCCTCGTCAGTCCGAAAGGCTACTGGCAATTCCTCGTCCAAGAGCCAGCCGAGAAAAACCAAGACAACCATCTCGTCCTACGGAGTGTTCGAAGGCACTCGAGGGAGGAAGAAGATCTTGGAGGAAGCTCGGGGTAGTCAAGCCCTTGTTGATCCTCCTTCCGAAGATGAAGGTGTCCTCCAAAGCACAGCTGGGGTGGATCTTCATCCTCAAGGCGAAGTCAGCCTCCCCGACATAGCTGGGGGTCATCTAGCCCCTGTGGATCTGCATCTCGAAGATGAATAAGTCCTTCAAGACAGGACTGGGGGTAATCAGGCCCTTACGGATACTTCTTCCGAAGACGAAGGCGTCCTCCAAAACTTAGCTGGAGGTAGTCTAGCCCCTGCAGGTCCGAGTCTCGAAGACGAAGAAGTCCTTAGGAACATGGCTGGGGGTAGCCAAGACGAAGCTCGGGGAGCAACAACTCCTCTACAGGAGAGTGAGGCTGAAAGCGAAGCCTCAATCGAGCCATCCGACTCCAGCCGTGTCATGACAGTCCACATGACTGGGGGTGACACCGAGTCGGATGCACCACCAGCGGACCTCGTCCAACGCATGGATACCCTGGAGGGAGGACTCAAAACCCTTTCTGCCTACATACAAACACTGACTAAAGCAGTGTTTGAGATACGGTCAGCTTTGGACAGGACACCTTCTACTGGTCCCGACCCAGGGGCCAATGGAGAGTCAAGTGTACCCCCTCAATGGGTATCCTTGGATACGGATCATCGTGAAGCCCCTCGGACGTCAGAGCCCTCAAATGCTCAACTCCAGGTGGTACAACCTTCCCCGACTCCCAGCTCCACGGAAGACGTGGTCGAGATGATCAGGGACCTGCACGAACGCTTTGAGTCCAAGAATAGACAAGAGGAGCGCCAAAAGATGGACATCCCCCAACCTTATCTCCTCGAATGGAACAAAGTGGTTTATCCTCCCAAATGTAAACTACAAACATTGACGCCATACGATGGGAAGGACTCTCCACGTTGCTACTTGACATACTTCCAGTCCCAAACGGGCCATCTTCCGAAGGAGGACGCGCTACTCACTGGCATATTTATCGGGGCACTGAAAGGAGTGGCGTACGACTTGTACTGCAGCCTCCCCGATAATTCCATATCTTCTTTCGACGATTTAACGCACCTTTTCCTCGACCGTTTCTACGACGGCGGAAAGGACATGACAATGGCATCCCTCATAGAGATACGCCAGAAGGAGAAGGAAACAGTTCGGGTATTCATAGAATGCTTCCGACAGGCCTGCTTCAGACTGCCCCCGGGCATGCCAGAACATGCACGCCTCTCCTCCTGCAGCATGAACATGTTGCCCGCAGTCAAACTCTGGCTCAATTCTACTCCTCCTTCCGACTTGAGTTCCTTGATCATCGAAGCTGAAGCAGCAGAAAAGAAGGCGTCCAATGCTCGCCTTCTGGGAGTTAGTTTCCCTGCCTTTGAGGACAAGGGGAAGCGGCCTGCAGCCAACAACCCCAGACGAAAGACGAAGGGGAAACAAGCATTGACTGTCAATGCCTTAAAAGGTGCAGCAGCGCCTACTCAGAAGCCTCCACTTGCACCAAGGCCAAAGGAGGTGTACTCTTTCAACGATAAAGACATCCTGCAACTCTTCGAGATACTGAAGCAGGGTGACAAGATCAAGTTGCCGGACCCGAAGCGTCCCGACGAGGTTGGGAAAGTGGACAATCCGAGGTACTGTCACTACCATCGGTTTGTCGGACATCCAACCAAGGACTACTACATCCTCAAAAACTACATCTAGCGCATGATCAATATTGATGTTATCTCCGTCGACTACGAGGAGAAGACGGTTTCGGCCAACATGGTGTCACTCCAGTTCGGCATCTTACCGCCAACTACAACACAAGATGGCGTCGTCCCCATCCCTAAGGCGACAATGGAGGTGGTTAACTTACCACCTACTCGTGATAATGTAAGTGGACTCATCCTACTCACCACATCTCGGGGAAAGATCTTATGGGTTCACCCTGATCTTGTTTTTGAGGTTACTCAACCGGAGGTACGCTCTGCCTCCAGAACCAAAACTAAAGACAGGAAGATCAAGTCTTGTCGTATGGTCTCTTCCTCTGCGGAAGAGGCCCTTCATGTGCAAACGCGTTCACAACAGAACGCCCAACCTGACGAAGCTGCGGTCGAGGTGGTACCTCCTTGTACCGTCCCTGCTGCCCAGGAAGAGGGCCCATCTAAGCCCCCAGCAGCCACTAAGCAGAAGAATGTAGAGGCTCATTTCGACAGGCCTCTGCGAAAGGAGAATGCTTCGAGGCTAGCCAAGCCCCACAACTTTGACATACTGGCACAACTTGCCAGTACTCCTGCCCGTCTTTCTCTATTTGAGCTCCTTCGTCTTTCTAAGGACACTCGTGAAGCTCTCTGTGAAGCCCTGAAGGATGCTGAGTCCTTCATCAGTCAGGTCAAGCATCCTGAAGATCTTCCAACTACATGTACGCACTGTCATTGTGCGGATGAGGTTATCCCCAATATAACCTTCATCCAACAAGACATGCTGCTCAAGCACAACCGACACAACAGGCTGCTGTATTATAACGGGTATATTGATTCTGTCAAGGTGAAGCAGATTCAGATCGATCTGGGGTCTTCCCTCAGCATTATTCCGAAGACGCTGCTTTCAACACTGGGGATCCCAATGTACCGATTGGCGCCTTCCAACACAACAATCAGTAGCTTCAATGCTAGCAAAAGCGAGCCACTGGACAAGATACGGCTAAAGTGCCATATCGGTAACCTCAGAACCGAGGTAACCTGCTATGTCGTGGATGCCGACGTCAACTATAACCTCCTGTTGGGTCGTCCATGGCTGCATGAGTACATGGTGGTGCCATCCACACTCCACCAATGTATGAAGTACGTATCCACCAACGACGTCATCCGAACGGAGTTCGCGGACATTGACCCTTTCAAAGGGGTTGAAGCCTACTTCACTGATTCCAACTTGTACAAATCATCTGACGAGGAGGAAGCCAATGATGCTGACGATGAAGCAAAAATGGCAGCAGAGCCCGACATGGAGCCAGAGACGATTCCTGTCGCTCCTCTAAAAATTCGACTCAAAGGGAAGCCGCCTCAGACGTTGCCTCCCATGAGCATCAAATTATTTGGAAAAGTACCAACTGCTCCAGGTAGAACACCTACTGAAGCTTCCTTGAAGATAGGGCTCAAGGAAAAGCTGCCTCAAACATCGGCTTCCCTTGTGGCAAAACTACAGGGGAGGGCACCAATTACTGAAGGCACAGTTGAGGCACCCCTGAAAGTGCGTCTTAAGGGCAAGCCGCCGCAACCATCTGTCTCATCCAAGCTGCCGGAGAAGGCCCACATAGCCCTCTCGGACCCCAGGATCAAAGCTGTGGTGGACTCTTCCGATCCAATCCCAGTACTCACAGATGAAGAGCTAGGAGAATATATCTCTGGTGATGTAGATGCACCCTCTCTGGACAATGTAATCCCGCAGGATAAAATCTTGTGTTTTATCAATAATAGAGTGTCTTTTAATTATTCTAGTCTTCCATATTGGAATGCCATGTATACATTAGATAATGCTCTACGGTCGTTGCAAACACAAATAACGACCGTCCATCATGTAAATTGAGTAGTCCCGTCCCAAGGGGTCTGTTTTGTAGTCCCGCTGCGGAGTCGAGACGAAGAATCCATCATCTTCGACAAAGTTGAGCGTCATCAAGACCTCCCGCCACTCGAGCCAGAACCAAATACCGGCAGAATACAAGTCTATCGGTACACGGACAAGGCAAAGTACCTCATCCAAAAGATGGGCTACGACCTAAAAAGCAACAAAGGCCTGAACTATGGCAAGGGTCGACGTCTTCCTCTCCGGCTTCCAACACCCAAAGGAAAGCCGCAGGACTACTATAATCGAACTCGACGGGGGGTGGGCTATGTCACGCCGCCGTCAACTCCAGAGAATTTGGGGACAGAAGAAGCAGAACATTCTCACTCATCCGAAGCATCAACCTGGGATTCCGATACCAGTGTCGGCTCAGTCTTCAAGAGAGTGCTATCGGCCAACATGTCATCTGCACAATTTTAAGAAGATGAAGGCGAAAACCAAATGCCAGAATTCTTTGAAGAAGAACCCTGGGCTCAACACCTGGGAGAACAGTAGGAATCTCGTTTTGAATTACGCGAACCCCCTACCGAAGACGAAGTCGAGTAGATCGACCTTGGGGATGGATCTTCTTCCAAACCCATCTTCATCAGCAAAAGCCTAGAAGCAGAAGACTAGGAATCTTTAATCCAGCTGGCTAAAGAGTATATCGATGTCTTCATCTGGGCTACGAAGATATGCCGGGACTTGATCCCCAGATCGCGATGCATAGGCTTAACATCTTACCTGATGCCAAGCCTATTAAACAACAACAGCGACGCTTTCGTTCTGACATCATGAACGCCATCGATCAGGAGGTGGACAAACTCTTGACCAGTGGCTTCATCCATGAAGAACAACACCCGGATTGGGTGGCCAACGTTGTCCTTGTCACCAAGAAGAATGGAAAGATACGAGTTTGCATCGACTTCAGGGATCTCAACTCCGCTTGCCCGAAGGACGAATTCATGCTTCCAATCACCGACGTGATGATCGATAACACATGTGGCTTCGAACGAATGTCTTTCATGGACAGGTATTCGGGCTATAACCAGATCAAGATGTTCCCCGATGATGCAAACATACGTCATTTAGGACTCCAAAGGGTGTTTTCTGCTACACAGTGATGCCCTTCGGCTTGAAGAATGCTGGTGCCACATACCAATGAGCTATGAGCACCATTTTTCATCAGCATCTTTGCAAGACAGTCGAATGCTATGTTGACGATATTGCAGTCAAGAGCCGTCTCAAAGGAGATCACCTACAAGACCTGAAGACAGCCTTCGCTCTCATGCGGGCGCATCAACTCAAGATGAGCCCCGCTAAATCCTTCTTAGGGGTTTCTAGCGAAAAGTTATTGGGCTTCATTATCACGGCGAAAGGTATTCATGTCGATCCCGAGAAGAACAAACCCATCCTGGACATGGATCCTCCGAAGAACCTCCGAGAACTTCGAGGCCTGCAGGGACGTCTGGCATATATTCGGAGGTTCATAGCAAATCTCTTCGAAAAGTGTCAACCCTTCACTCAGCTCATGAAGAAAGGAGTCTCTTACGTCTGGACAGAGGAATGCCAAAAAGCTTTTGACGACATCAAGGCTTACTTGACGAGCCCGCCAGTCCTGGTGGCACCCGTCGTCGGCAAACCATTTCTCCTCTACGTCCGTGCCATGGATCATTCCCTCGGCGCTCTGCTGGCTCAGAACAGCGATACAGGCTATGAGCATGCTATCTACTACCTCAGTAGAGCACTGATCGGGGCCGAACACCGGTACAACCCCGTTGAAAAGGAGTGCTTGGCGTTGGTATTTGCCATCCAGAAGACTCGCCATTATGTCTCAGGCCAGACAATTCATGTCATCTCCCGAGTCAATCCACTCAGAGTTCTCATGACGAAGCCAGGGTCATTAAACTCCCGGCTAGCTACATGGGCGATCCTGCTAACGCCATACAACATGGTGTTCATTCCGCAAAAAGCTGTCAAGGGTCAGGCACCCCATCCCAGAGTCCTCAAGACTCTATGAAGACATCCCGGATGAGGTCCAAAAATCAAAGGTCACTGAAGAAAGCTCCGTCTGGCGGATGTTTTTCGATGGCGCTTCAAGAACAGGCCCCAAAGGCCAAATTATCGCAGAAGTGGGGGTAGTCTTAGTCTCTCCGGATCAGCTGGTCATACAGCGTGCCTACTCACTTTCGAAGCCGTGCTCCAACAATGTTGCCGAGTAGAATACGCTCATCATGGGACTCCAGCTGGCATAACAACTGGAGATGAATCATCTGGAAGCCTACGGCGACTCAAAACTCGTCGTAAACCAGATCAGAAGGTAATACAAAGTTCGTCATGAAGACCTGATCCCTTACCATGAAGTTACGTTGAACATCATTTCAACCTTCGCCGAGTTCATCATCGAACATGTACCTCGTTTACAAAATCTGGAGGCTGACGCTTTGGCTGGCCTCGCAGCCTCGTTAGCAGTACCCCTCGGGACTCAACACTACGTCACGGTAGTTGGTCGAGACTTGGTCTGTCCTTAAAACAACCTGTGCTCACGAGTGGCCCATGCCATGTCAACAAGCGCTGGTGTTAATGTTCGAGACTGGAGATTCCCGTTCATCGACTTCGCTGTCTACGAAATTCTTCCAGAAGACCCGAAAGAAGCCGTCTCAGTCAGGAGGCGCTCCCTTCGATTCTACTACGATACAGCTACTAAAATACTGTACCGACGCTCCTACGATGGACTTCTCCTGCGATGTCTGTCCAACGAAGAAGCAGCCAAAGCCCTTCGAGAAGCTCACGATAGAACCTGCGGAGCCCATCAACCTGGCCCTAAGTTGCAAGATCGACTGCGACGCATGGGCTACTACTGGCCAACCATGGTCGCTGACGCTGTTGACTATGCTAAAAAGTGCCATGCGTGCCAGCTTCACGTAGACTTTATACATACACCGTTAGAACCGCTACATTCTATAGTCGCCTCTTGGCCCTTAGAAGCTTGGGGAATGGACATTGTAGGAACGATCACCCCTCCGTCATCGAGGGGACACCGCTTTATCCTAGCCATCACTGACTACTTCTCCAAATGGGCAGAAGCAGTTCCACTGGCCGAAGTGAAGAGCTCTAGGGTGATCAGCTTCATCAAGCACCATGTCATCTACCGTTTCGGACTACCCCGGAGGATTATCCACGATAACGGTCCTCAGTTCATCAGTCATGTTTTCAGCAGATTCTGTGACAAGAATCTCATTCAAAACGTGGCCTCAACCCCCTATAATCCGGCAGCAAACGGATTGGCCGAAGCGTTCAACAAGACTATCGTCAGGCTACTCAAAAAAGTCGTCTCATCCAATAAACGCGACTGGGACGAAAAGCTCGGCGAATGCCTTTGGGCCTACCGTACAACGATACGGACCCCGACAGGAAACACACCATTCTCCCTGGTCTACCGAAGCGAAGCGGTACTACCTCCCGAGATCCAGATACCCTCACTACGCGTAGCAATCACAAACCAACTCACAGAAGAGGACAATCAACATTGTCGTCTGCGAGAACTGGAGGCACTTGACGAAAAGCGTCTCCTAGCTCAACAACGCATTGAACTCTACCAAGCCCGTATATCACAGGCTTTCAACAAGAAGGTCAAGCAAAGGAATTTCCAAGTAGGCAACCTGGTTCTGGCAGTCAGGAGGCCGATGGTGTTGACTCACAAGACACCAGAAAAGTTCGAGCCCAAGTGGGAAGGACATTTCATCATAGAGACGGTATACTCAAACGGTGCTTACCGTCTCGCTAAACCCAATGGGGACTTGTTCATGATGTCCATCAATGGCAAGTTAAAGAATTACTACTCTTGACATCTTTCAGACATGTACTTCCACAAAGGATCAGTGGACCCAATCATCAGGGCTCACATACAATTCTTTTCTATAAAATCATACGCTTCCGGAACCCAGATGTTCCGTGGCTTCCTCCAGTAGAAGGACAACCACGTCCACATCACCTCTGAGTTGTCCCTCTACACCCTAAAAAGTAGAATCTTACACTCCGTAAGACTATGCTACCATCATGTTTACCACGTCCATATTACCTCTGAGTAAACATCCCGTACAGACAACCCCTGCGTTGCCGTACATTGATCGCAGAACTTCTACGTCCACATTATCTCTGAGTAGTTCCGCGTATCCCCCAGAATTATTCCTACCACGTCTATAATACCTCTGAGTAGGAAGATTCCATCATTTGAATTCCATATTTGCTACGTCCACATCACCTCTGAACAAACATGTTGGTTCTCTCAAACTTATTATCTGTACCTAAAAACCAAGGTGCACAAAAGATAATAGGTCCACACAAATCATCAAATTCATGACAGCAACAATGAACACACCACAAAAACTTTGTATTCTTTATTTTCAAAAAAAAGAGTAAAGGATTGCACCCCCCAGCAAGAGTTGCAAATACACAAAAAAGAAGAGACTACGATCCCTAAACATCCCCGGGGTTGGCCGAAAGCTCTTCAATCCGACGTCTCAAGTCTGTCGTCCGAGTCTCCACGGTCGCCAGGACCCGGCGTTCAGCTTCTTGACGCATCGCCTCTATGGCCTCAGGAGTAGTGTCATCCTCATGCCTCTCATCTAGCTGCTGCCGCTGCTGAGCCAGAGTAAGAGCCCGGTGGGTGAAAGCTGCTTCCTCCTTCTTGAATGCTACAGGTTCAGCCTGGACACGCTCGGCATCTAATAGGAGTCGGGCCCGCTGGTCCTCAAGACGGCAAATCTGGGCATCAACCTCCACGATACTAGCGTCCAACGCAGCTCGCAACTCCCCTTCTCCTGCGTAGACTGAGACAACCGCTCCACTGCAGCTTCAGTCTCAGCCACTTCGTATTTCTAGACGTTCACGGTGGCCTGATAAGAGGACTCAGTCTCAGCGATCAACTTTTTCTTTTCCGCGTCTATCAGGACGGAGAGATCGTTTCGCTGGATACACTGAAACTCGGAAAGCCGCTGGTCCAGCTCGGCCATCGAGGCCTCCAGAATGTCGGCCATATGATCATGGCCCTGGTGGAGACGGATCAGGTTGATGTGAGGCAGTGCAGAGTTTTTGCCGTTGCAAAGCTCCCATTGGCATCCATCACCACCGATACGCCCCTCTGTAGCATCTTATACACCGCCTCGATGATGAACTTCACATATTCATCTGTATCCGCCAACACCTGCGTCGTCATAGCAGGAGTCGGAGGAGCTACTCTAGACAACGGACCGAAAGAAGGCCCACCCGCCTCAACCTGCGAGGCTGGAACCTCGGCATCAATAGGCTCTTCATCAACAGGGGCTTGACTACTTGCCCGAGAAGCCAAAAGAGGAGAAGGAGCCGAGAGAGGCGTCGATATAGTACCCCAAGTAGAAGAAGCAACAGAGGGTTCCACCAAACCCTTACCCTTCTCAAGCTCGGAGGAACCACCGACGTCAGCGGCTACCTCATCAGTCCCCAATGCATTATCAGCAGGCAGTACGGGACGTTCCCTCCCTCCGGCAGAACAGTGAGATCAATACTTGTCTCCTGCTCGACCCCCTCGAAGTCAGGATCAGCGGACGAGTCTCATTGTCACCATCAAATCCCTCTACAGGGACGGGATCTGTCGCCACCTTCCGGTCGGCAGCCACCTCAGCCTCCGCTGCAGAGTCTGGGGTAGGGCTCGGCAACGCTGCAGCCGACCTTCCCTTATCATGACAAGGAGGGGAATCAACCTTCTTCTCGGTTTTAATCACGTTTGTTGCCCCTGCAACAGGCTCATGCATTTCTGGAGGAACGTCATCTGAAGGCGACGAACTCCACTCCACTTCCTCATCTGGAAGCCCCGTGTCCGCAGGACCCTCAACGCCCAAGGCCCCCACGGCAACTTATACCATACCGGAAGTTGCTGCAACCTCAGTTTCTCTTCCGACAAAGTCTGGAGATACTAAAATCTTTGCAGGAATAACATCTTCAGGATTCTCCTCCATTGGAGATGTCACCATCGGAGGAATACGCTCATCAGAAGAGCTTGCCACCTTCTTCAATTTACTGACGCCCGATTTTGAAATACGGGTTTTCTTTTTCGACGATTCCTACAAGAAGAAAAGCAGAGGTCACCAAAATGACAAGATGAGCCAGATTACGGAGGACTCTTTACCTCGGTAGGGACTGATTCCAATGACATAGCCTTTGGAGTCGTCACTTTCCTCGGCCTTTTTGGTATAGACAAACCGGCTTCTGCGTCAGCCCGTCTTTTCCCAGCAGGGGGATCTCTCACTGATGCTACAGCAGCAGCCCGATATCCCGCCAATTCTGGTGGACGATATGATCGAGCCGCCACCAACATATTCGTCGTAGCCTCTAGCTGTCCCAATGATGAAACTGGTCTCCCTATCATAATCAGGAGACACAGTATTCATGGTGTAATACAGCTTAACGGCCGAATACAGGATCTGTGGTCGAGGGTTACGAACTGGCGTAGTGAAATGAACACCAGTGCACCCGACATTATAATATTGCCAGCCTCGGGCTCCGTCCAACAAACTCCCAGCAAACCCCAAACTGTTACTGGGGTTCCGTAACATTAACTGGGTGTAGCCGAACTGGTGAGCAAACCGGCTTGGCAGATATGGCTCTAGATAACACCTATTTTGGTTGCGGTAGACCAAGTGGGAAGGCTGAATACTTTGCAACCAACGAAAACCCTATTTCGGCAGAGTAATCGCATCTTCACCAGAGTTGTCTAAATCTTGGTCGGCCTCAAAATCTTTGAAGATGGGACCGACCATGACAATCTTCCACCCTTGAAGATAGGACAAAACTCTCCTACAAACGAGGACGCCAGTGTGCAACCACTTCCACTTGTAGAAGCGGCGGATAAAGGCGTCACCTTCAACGTGATCCTCCTCCGGGCCTTGACTCATCACGTTCGGATGATGCAGAATCAACCATCCCATCAGATAATGGAATGGTAGTTCGGCCCGGGGAAAGTTCTCATTCCTACCACTTCCTTGGATCACATCCTCAGCAAAGGTCCTCAAGCCCTGCAACAGGTTACACACCATCGCGGGGAGAAGAGCCAAAGGGCGACCAAAAGCCAATTTCACTGCTGGAAAAATAAGGTTCCGGTGTACCCTCTCCACAGAACCTGATCTGCCCGCGAACACACAATCCCGGAGCCATATCATCAAGTATGCAGCCAATACTGCCTTAGATGATATCCGGTGCACACAGTGCCAGAAGCAGCTATACGCATCTTTGCCACTCTCAATCGAACGGGGAGCCCTCTCGTCCAATTGGCTCATTTCAGAAGTCACTTTCGCAGGTTTCAGCCCTTGCGGAGTCATAAACCGGATCATCGAGGAATCCGCCAAGTCCTGCTTGAAGACGTAATCCCTCCAAGCAGTCATGTGAGGTTGAGACTTGTCTTTGTCCCTCCGTTACATCAGATAATGATGGCTCGCTACCTCTTTGAAAACAGCCATCATCTCCGGGTCCTTCTTTTCCAAGACAAGGATCTCTTCGTTTGACGGGAAATATTCCTCGTACGGTTCCGAGCCCCAGGAAAGCTTGGATACCTTGTACATTTCATGGAGAGCCAATCCCAACTCTCCCACTGGAGTAAAGAAAGTGTCGGTCTGGGCATTGAACATCTCCAAGAGCGCAAGGAACATATGCTTATTGAGATCCACGCCGGCCTGTGTGGCACGGATAGCGGTCGTCAGCCCAATCTCTTTAAGCTCAGCCTTGAACTTTGACAACACCCAAAGGGTCAACTTGTCCCACTTCGGCATGTGGTGACACCAACCTTCAACCCTAAAGCTACCTTTCGGATACATGACCCTCGATGTTAGCATCCGATTTACAAAGCTTGAAGCACTGAAGGCAAAGGTGTCATTTGGGACCTCACTATAAAGGCTCCCAGGGCGCAAAGTTTGGCAACTGAATGAGGGTCCGGCTCACAAAGCGGCCTAGGTATCCCTTTGATTTGAAGTAGCATCAATCGAAATAGTACCCCCACTGCCCCTCCTTGAGAAGGAGTAAGTTCCCAGGGCATTCTCCTCTTGGAAGCTAAACGGTAGAAGGCTGTCAGTGGCAACTGGCGTTCAACTTGTCGCATATACAGAACCATGCCCTTCGCAGAGAAAAACCATTTTTTTATCTTCAGTATCTTCGCCTCGGTGGAGATCAGTCGGTCACCGAACAAAAAGGCAGATTTTAAGAAGGTCAAATCCTTGGATTTAGCAGATTCCAGTTTACCGCTCTCTATCATACTCTGGAGGAAAACCGGCGACTGATTCTGGATTCACAGCATTCTTTCAGGAGGTTGATTCAGCAGGATAGCATCCTTTACGGGGTTGATAACCTCCTCGTCAAAATCAACTCCCATTTGACAAAGAGAAACATCCAGAAGGACTTCATTCAGCAAAGGGATAGTCATCAACACTGACACAACAAAAATAAAAGTCAGAAGACAAAGTGTATCAAGCAGCCTGGCGCATCATTTGGGTCTAAACCCATGCGCGTTAGCAGTAAAGTTTTGGCGCATCATCGGGGTGAAAACCCATGCGCGTCAGTAGTGAAGCTTCAGCACATCATCAGGGTGTAAACCCATGCGCGTTAGCAGTTAAACCTTGGCGCATAATCAGGGCCTAAACCCATGTACGTCGGCAGAATAAAACCTCGGCGCATCATCATGACAAAGGTCCATGCGCGTCGGCAACAAAGAGTTAGGGCACACCAACTCAGCCGTGTGATCCAAAACTCGTCGAAACAAAAAAATAGTAGAAAAGACGATACCCACCCGTCACCGCAGGCCGAATGTCGACCAGAGTCACAATGGCGACAGGAGCGTCTTCCTCGACAAACTCCCCAGGCTCCATTCCCTTGCCAGCACCACCGCGAGGGGTTTTGGAAGCCATTTCTCACAAGAAGGAAGTTAGGGTTTTTCAAAAACTCTAAAAGAACAAAGCAAAGAGAGGAATCAGGCTAGAACTCTCTCTCTCTTCTCCTCATGCCTATTTGTAGGCTCAGTCGCACGCGTGAACCGATGAAGTGTGACCTCAGCCGCCGCCTCGTGTTCAGCGAGGATATAACTGCAAATAAATCCAAGAAGATCATCATTAATCTTCTTGGTTATCGAGGCGTTGTCATTTACATTAACTGAGAGGAGCATGCGCCCCATCACTGATGTGCGGAGTATCCATGCGCCCGAACAGTCATACGCCCCAACCACCATGCTTCTTATTCAAAGTATTCCAAAACTTGACAAAAAAGTTTTGAAAACTTTGAAGGGGGTCATGTAGAAGCATAGAATTTCACGATCAGAAATCCTATGCGCCAAACACTACATACGCCAGGGAGTTCAGACAAAATACTTGACACAATAAAACAAGAATATAGACATTAAAAGGAGATTTTTATTTCATATAAAAATCTATTACATGTCTTAAAAAGGGCTGTACAAAGGAGAATTTCTACAAAAAAAAGACCCTAAGTCTACAGCCAGGTGCAGCAGTCATCATGCGCTCTTGAATAGGCACATCTCACCATGTGCTCTCAGTCAGGCGCATCCCACCATGCGCTCCCAGCCGGGCGCATCCTTTCAGCAGCTCTGTTATGTGCATCCTCAGTTATGTGCATCCCTTCAGCAGCTCAGTTATGTGCATCCTCAGTTATGTGCATCCCTTCAGCAGCTCAGTTATGTGCCACCCTTCCATCCAGGCTCACGCGCTTCGACTAATGAAGCATTTATTGAGCAGAACGAGGGTGGCAATCAACTCTCTAGCTGGAGGAAGAGCTCCCCAAATCGAGGAAGAGAAGAGCACCGCAAATCAACCTGTGGCCAGGGGAGGCTTCGAAAAAACCTCCAAAGACCAAGGAAGACCGCAATCGAAATCGCAGCTAAAGGAGCAGCTTTCAACACAACCAGAATGGGCAACACCCACTCTGACAGAAGAAAGAGCCCCCAAAGTCGCAGTACCGTAATTTTGATCTGCGGCTCCTCCCACATAACGGAGACGAGGCTCGAGCATCCCGATCTTTGCATGCAACAGGCACCTTCCGCCTGCCTCAGACGCCCTCGACTCTGACTTTTGGATGTAACAGTCACCTTCAAGTGCATCAATGAGGACAATGCGTCGCATCTTCACCCTCGGAAGCATCTCGTCAACAGAATGTGCTCGAGTAAACAAGTTTATTTTGGGAGGACGTGAGAGAACGAGAAGCAAACCCTCTCCATGCCACTATTTATAGGACGGGAAAATCAAACCCATACACCAAGTGGCTGGCTCTCCGAATCCCGTGCAATAAATTTGTATTAAATGGATGAACCTGACACTTCGAATTCAGCCAAGTCAAAAACGGCTATTTAAAGCACTCGAAGAACGTAACAGTCGTACCAAAAGATGTGTCAAGCGGAGCGGATGCGCCGGACAGACCGCGCATCACACAGACGCGCCCTTCAGTACCAAGCGCTTCACAAGCATGCGCCCCCATGCGGCCCCGTGCGCCTAGTGGAACGTCGATCGATGCGTCCACTCAACAACCCATCACCTGTCAAAGAATATTAAATGCTGAAGTCTGACAGAGTTGGCAGCACGTCCCCCGAAGACTGCAATTGACAGCTTTTTCAGAAAATGAAGCGTCGCCGACGTCAGCATCATCATTACTCCCCTCCGGCGGTTACAAGCCACGTGGCCGCCAAACCATCTCGCATGCGCCTCTGCAGCCATGCGCCCAAATCTTTGCATGCACCTCAAAAGCCATGCGCCTCAGACTTTTCTCTAATCCCTAAAGACAGAAGTAAAGTCACTACGGAAGCTTCGCATGCGCCTCAAAAGCCATGCGCCCCGAATGGTTCGTGACTCCCAAAGGTTACGAGCCAAAGTCTCCTCATGCGTCCAATCCCAGGCACATCCTACCAGATCATTCTCTACCAAATTCGAGATCTTTGAGCCATGGGCCTACGACACGTGTCCTTTGACTCGATTCACCTAAGATTTTAGCAACAGAAAGATTCTCCCCCCTGCTACGTGCCAGCCCACAACAGCAGTATTAAGAATTCAACTCCTCATTCAGGGCACATCGTCCATGCGCCTCCATCAGCAATCACCACGTGGCATCCCCGCGTCCAGGCGTATCCTACATATGCGCATATGAGCAGCCAGCCTGCAGACTATAAATAGAGGGATCATTTCCTTCTTCCACACACGAATATACATAGACAGACAGAGACATCGCACAACCACCGAGGCAGATACAGACACTCAACGTCTTTTTCCTCTCCGCAAGCTCCAGCACCCAGAGCAACTCCGACCTTCAGAGAACCGATAACCGTCATCAGATCGTCAACGGAGTCAACGTATTACCACTCGCTCCATCGGTACAAGGGACCCAGATAAACAAAAGTGTACTCCTAGGACTACGTCTAAGTCCTACATTGTAATACTGTTCTGTTTGTATTAAAATTTCCATCAAAAGATTTTAATGGCAAACAGCATGGTATCAAGAGAAATAAATTAGAGACCTGGAAGATATGATTTCTTGATAGTAGGTTGAGGGCACGATTAAGAGAACGAATTAGGTTTACTCCTAAATTAAGCGATTAAAAGGTCATGATAATAAATATAGGGCCGAGAAAAAAAAAACGAGTAGTTTAGGATGAAGATATAGCAACATCGAGTGATAATGGTCATAATCAATAGAAAGGCTAGAGGACGTTCTAGTACAACGCCTTTGTCCTTCTAAAATAGGTAAAAGCGAAAGCAATAAGGAGTTCAAAAGACGATATTATCGAATACGAATACGTGGTTCAAAGACGACCGAATAATTTTAAAGGAATTTTCAAGGCAGTCGTGGGTAGGATTCTAAAGGCCAAGTTTAATTATGTTTCATCCACGTAGAATAATAGACAAAAGCGAACCAAAGTGCACTCGGTTGATCAGACCATTATGTACCAGTTCTGATTAGACAATACGTTATTGAGGGCTCAATAGCATATGTCATGAACAAGCTTGATAAAGGATTGAACTTGCAAAAACTAGGCTACATTAGCATTATTAGTCTACATAGTAAAATACAGGCACGTGAGATTAAGATTGAAAGAGAGCAGAATTGGTTTGAACTTCTTAAGACTCTAAGTCATATCCCGTGTTGGTCTCTATACAGTCGTCCTATAGTCTTCCTGTCCAAGTCTTTGGTTGGATAGATGGGTTAGGGTTCTCTAAATTCTAGAATCTAAGTAAACTTGCTAATATAGGCCACAAGAAAAATGGGATTGCTATGTCATAAGACATTCTACCCAACTTAAAAGAATTAAACTTATGGTATTGGACAATATGTCTATCTAATAGGGGTAACCTTTCTAATCTCGAGCAAGCACGAAGGGAAGATAAGAATAGTGATGGAAGGAATCAAGCAAGATTCAATCGATGATTCGAACGGTAGTTCGAATATGGAATCGAAGAAAGAGGTCAAGTATGTGGATGAGATCCTAGACTTCTAATCCTATTCGCAGGCTTGCTTGGCACGGTAAAGTAACCAAACAATTTATCTTGACCTGCATGGACCACCACAAAGTCACCTAACAATTCTTGATAACTCTTGTATGAACCTCGCCTGGATAACCTGGATAGCTACAGGACTTGTGACTGCCGGAACATCTCATTGCATCTTGCTAGTAACTAGGCTTGTGATAACCCTAGTTAGTTAAAGTATCAAGACATACTCTTTGCTTGGCTGTGAATGTTGGATGGAGTCCAATCTTGTCTAGTCTAGTAGATCTAATACATGGCTATCTCATGATATGCTTGATTACGCTTTACTCTTAGCAATAAATGGCTAGAGACCCGGTTCTGTTCAGGCGAAGGGTTACAACCCCGAACTTTGTTTAGTTTATGGATGGTAACCTGGTTTCCAGAATAGTTCCTCGTCCACTCGTCATTTGTTGCCTTATTTATATTTTATGTTTTCCTATTATTATTCTTGTTTATGTTCTGACATGCTGGTTTTAGTTCTTAAGTGAAGCCTCCCTTGTGGCATTTGCTCTTTCTGTGGTCTGACCCAGCTGGTCTTGTATGGCCAGATTTTAGAGCAGCATCCGAAGATCTCCCAGCCTTCCAGCCAGATGGTGAATACTAGACATAACCCTGGCAACGAGTGGGTTTTATTTTGCTCTCCCACTCTATTGTAAATTATTTTTTTGAGACATTTAGCCGTCGAGCAATTGTTAGCTCGTGTTGAATACTTAAATTTTTTGTCTGCCTAAGGGCTGTAACATGATTGACAAATCCTAGAGTTGATCATGTATGACTGAAACTTTTGCTAGTCCTCGTATTTTGTACGACTTCATGATCATCTGTATATGAAATATATGGGACGCCTTACTATTGAATATCTGATGGTCTAACATCTTGTAACTATTATTACTTGCTTGAGATTGAGATACTAGGCTTGTTCTTAACCATAAGAGACTGATGACTTGTAGATAAACTCTTATACATCTAGACAGCCATGACCATATATCGAGGTGGATTACACTTCTATATACATAGCTGGGTGTGTCTGCCCCCTGCTCTCCAGTATTCTGGTTTTGGGGCATGACAGCTGTCAAGGGGACAGCCATACAAACAAGCAATTAAGGTATATAATATATGTCATATACATATAGAGATAGAAAAAGAGAGTGAGTGTGTGTGTATACAAGTTCAGTTAAGGGTGAGGGTTAGGGATATCAATCTCAGGTTTTACAGTATTCAAATCATTCTCAGTTAGCATTCAAAACAATCTCAGGTTTGACACTAAAACAAATCTCAGGTTTCATATTCAACCTAAATCTCATTAACCCAAAGTTCATATTAAACTCAGTTTTCAAGTTAACTCTCAGTTTTTCTATGTTCAAAACTCAGTCATATTCAATTTCGAACAATTAATCATATAATATAAACTCAACATCAATCTCAATTATATGTCAAGATACAAATGAGACCCCACACTTCTACATATCAAATCCCAGGTTCATAGTTTAACAGTTAGCATATTAAAATACAACTCAGTTTATAAATGTTAAATCAAAACACAGGTTTGTGTTAACAGTAACTTGTTTCTCAGTTTGCATGTATCAGTAACATATGTTACTCTCAGTTTACAAATCAAGTTTAGCATTCAAACCAAATTCCATTAAACCCAAGCTACTCTACATACAGTGTACTAACAATCATCAATACAAACCTAATCCCAGGTTTCGAACAACCCCATATTCTCAGTTAACATCAAAACAATTCTCAGGTTTTCAGTATCAGTAAACATTCTATTTTTGGAATTCGAAACCCAAATCATATGAAAAACCCAAATTCAATATGTGCAGTAGTGATACACAAAGTATTCGTGTTAGGGGGATGTTCTCGTGTCCACAAAGCTGGACAAGAAGTGTCCAAACCACAAAAATATAGAGTATCAGTGAATTGTATACTGCAGTGTGGTACGGCCATGTTGAGCCAAATTCGATACGACACAGTATATGTGTCACTTCGTGCTCGTATCCACACGTAGTCTAGGTGTGGGGTTACACAATCGACGCACTAATTTGTGTCCACGTCGTGTCCATGTGGGACACGAAGCACGCATTAGGCGCGCCTGAACGTGCACGCAGGGTCAGTGTAAACCCATTGCACTCGAGTTCTCGTATCCGACACGACACGAGATGTCACAAAAGTTTAGGGAATTTTTCATTCACTGCTCCCTCCTCCATGCAAAGTGGCATGCGCCCACGTGGCCCGTGCTGCGAAGAATGGATGTACAGTAGCAGGACACGCGTGCGAGGCCTCGTGTAGTGCGTTCATGTCCATTTTAGACACGGACACGAATCCAAATCATGCTCAGAGTTAGGGATCTATGATCAACATGCCAAGGGCTATCCAAACATGTAATTTATTTCAGAAAACACAATAAAAAGTTTTACACAAGTATTTCATCAAACACTTTAAATAGGACACCGATACGTGTCCGATACTCATTTCAAATGGACTCCAATTCCTACCAAACATGGTCTACAGCTAGGGTATACCTAAATGAATGAATCTATGAAAAGAAAATAAGAATTTGAATAAATTTGAAGGGTTTTACCTGTTGAGAGTAAATCTCAATGAACAAGCCTAGAATGAGGTCTCCCTTCCAATTTGCTATGGTCCAAAGCTCCCCAAACCTTGCTAGCAAGCCTCCACTAGCCTTCTCTACTGTTGGGGATGATGATGCAAGTTTCTAGGCTCAATTTGGGATCAATTTGGATAAAAGGGGAGAAATTGGGGAAGAACTAATTTAGGTTTTGATGTAGGTATTAAAAAGAGGCAAGATGAACAAGTGTTGATACTTATAGGGAGATCCTATGGTGGCCGGCCAAGATAGTTAGGTTTCGATTAGGGCATTGTGGAATGGTGGATATGAACAAAGCTTAATTCAAAGGCCCAACCAATTTCTAGGGTTTTCTCCTAAAACATCTCTCTAAAAATATCTCATTAGCAAATATCTAGATATTAGAAATCTTGGCACTTTGTTGGAACGTTCTAATCATATATCTAATCCTCATGATCATATCTAGATTAGGTTAACTTCTAGGTTAAGGCTCAATTAAATAATTAGCACATATTTAATTAATAAAAAATTCAATTTCATAAAAAGTCAAAAATGACCAAAATACCCTCAAACTAAAAATGGTAAATAGTCAATCTAATCACATGGTAGGTCTCCATGGTCATGGTTAGTCTCTAGGTCAAGTAACTCTAAGGTTACACTAGTAGAAAGGCCAAGGTCATAATACACTAGATTAAATAGTATTAAAATTACCATAAGTCACTAACATGATAAATACTACTATTTAAAGATAAATTTTACAAAAGTTCAAAATTACCCTCATTTTAGAAAAGTGGTGGTTACATATATAGGTTGAGTATTTGTATATATGTAATATACATATATGTGTTATAGGTTAGCTTAAATATATATGTATATATAAATATATGTGCTTTATATATGATATTTGTATTATATATGAGAGAGTAGGGTTATAGTGTTAGTTAAGTGATAGTTGACATGTATATATGATATAGTGATAGAATAAGAGCTTTGGGTATAGTGTGATGTAGATACCCTCGAAGATGTATGAGTTTCCTAGGATACTAGGAAGAAGGACACAATAGTACTCTAGAGTTGCCTGATAAGGACTTATTTGATTTAGTTTATCTAGAAGTAGACCTTATTTGACTAAAGCTTGGCAAAACTCTAGATATTGACCCAAACAGTCTAAGATGACTTCTTGACTAGGATTGACCTAAATAGACCCATGTGACATTGTAGACTAGAGTTTGACTAAACCCTAGACTCTTGACCTAATTTGACTAAAATAATGACCAGAGTTGACCAAGAGTTGACTTTGACCTAGAATCATGTAGAATGCATTGTAAACTTCATTTATTACATCTTGATTACATTGTAACATATGTTCTCTAAATAGGACTCAATTACTCCAGTTCAAACATCTGTTCTCACCAGTCATTCAGGATATCAGGTGAGTATATGCTCTGATCATTTCATACTTGCTAGGACATATTCTTGCTCTAGACTACTTTACTTGATGCTGTCATGTTGTTATCACGGATTGGTACAATATGGATCTTTTCATGAGATGTTATCCCCCTCAGGTCCATCGGATACTTTATGTCCTGTGCTTTTCACGAAAATCATGTATTCCTTGTACTCTCATTATTCATGTACACTCATGTGCTCTCATGTACTCTCATGTTCATATTTGTTTCATGTATAAAGCTGTCATGTACGTAACATAACTTGACTAGATCCTTGTGTATTGATAAGGGATGGGGGAGTAGAAGTGGTTATGTAATCAATTCTAAAATAGGTAGTCATGTGCAACACTATAACTTAGTCATGTGCAAATCAAGCCGGTTATATAACCATATTCTGCTCTAAATCACTTAGTCACTGTCAGTTCTTACTTTCCATATATATATTTCCTATTTTTAGATATATCTCTTACTATTCATGTATATCTCTTACAGCATTTTATGTACTTTATTTTATTGCTTGTTTGACATTTCCTACCATGATATGAACTGCGTGAGAGTTATGTATTATCTCATGTCCTGACTGGACATATTGAAAGTATTACAGGGGATGAGGAGGAGTTCTGCCCTACCTATTACAGAGCTGGTATAGATAACACTTGTGACCTGGACCCTCAAGAGGATCCAATTTGCGTTGAGGATGCAACCATATTGCCTAGGATAGACTGCTAGGCATATCTTATCTTACTTTCTGTTGTTATTTCATCAGATATAATATTCATATGTTAGGATTTTGTGTTGTAAAACACTTAGACTTATTTCTTCTGGTTGTATTGCACTCTATGATTTCATATCTTTCTTATCGTGCCATTTATCTACCTCTAGTTTATATGATTGAATTGTATCTTTTGAGATTGTCCTCCGTTTGGAGAGTATATTATATTATATTTAGTTGCTATTTTGACCTAGAACAGCGTTCTAGCACCGATACTGTAACGTAGGCTGGATGTACCCACGTATTCGTATCCCTAAATCGGGTACGGGTCATGATAATAGTGTTTTACCGTTCATCAAAGTCATACATGTGTACTGGCTTGACCGGCCTCCTTGGCCTAGTGGTGACCAAGGAATCGTGCTGCTGGTGTTGCTCTTCCTCTGGTTATTATTCTTGTGGGGCTTGATGAAAATCTTCAGAAACCTCCACCTCATCCGATGCATCCTTAGACGACTCAATCGCAATAATTTGGGATTTGCTAGATACACTATCATCCTGATTGGATGCATTTTTCTTGCTTGAAGCCAACACTAAAGACTCATCGAATGTGACATCCCTGCTGATTGAGAACTTTTTATCCTCCAAGCAGTATAGATGGTATCCCTTCACTCCTTGTGCATATCCCAAAAATGGATTTCTTGGCTCTCAGATCCAGCTTGCCCTCATTGACATGATAGTAAGCTTTGCATCCAAATACGCAAAAAGTATAGTAATCTTCTGGTTTGCCTGTCATCATCTCATATGGAGTCTTACAGTCTATAGCCGGAGTTGGTGATCTATTAACCAAGTATCGTACCATGTGTATAGCATACGCCCACAATTCGGCATTTGAGAGCATATATCTTGCTTTCTCAAGCAAGGTTCGATTCATCCTCTCTGCTAATCCATTATGTTGCGACGTGTTCCTGACAGACCAATGTCGCAAGATAACTTCTTAAGTACATAAATATTTGAAAGGTCTATGTTTCCTATTAAATATTAAGAACAAAAATTACAGAGGAATTGAACTTGATTGCAAACTCGTTTGTACAAAAGAAAGTCTAGAAAGAAATCCTAAGAGACAATCTAAGTACAATTATTTAGTTTTTGATTCCAGAGGGTGACGATGGAGGCTCGAGAAAGTGTAGCAACTATGCCTTACTCCTTGGACTATCAGACGCAGTCTTTGCTCTTGAAGAAATTTGCCAGCCTTCGATTGCCAACCTTTAGCATGGGTGTGGTACCCTGCTATTTATAGTGATCCCTGCAATAGCAGATTTTAGGCCTCATAATGGTGCCACATGGCCACGTATCTGTCACAGCACACAAAGACTCGATCTTGGGCTGCCAGCTGGTGGGGGTTGTTGAGATTTTGTTATAGCGAATCTGGGTGGTTGAGACTTAGTCAAATTGCCATGTGTCCCCCCACAACAGATTAAAATCAATCTTCTGCGGTCCGGATCAACTTGGTCGCATGCGGTACTAAAAGTCTTTCTTCTGCGGCCTGGATCGACTTTGTCGCATGAAATCTTAAGAGCCTTCCTTCTGCGGCTCGGATCATCTTGGCCACATGAGGTCTCAAGAGTCTTCCTTCTGCAGCTCAAATTGGCTTGGCCGTATGAGGTCTTCAAGAGACTTCCTTCTACGGCTCGGATCATCTTGGCCGCATGAAGTCTTAAGAGTCTTCCTCTTGCGGCTCAAGTCTACTTGGACGTATGGGGTCTCCAAGAGCCTTGTTTTTGCGGCTCGGTTTCACTTGGCCGCATGGGTTCTTCGAGAGCCTTGCATCTGCGGCTCGAGTCAACCTAGCCGCATGGGATCTTCGAGAGCCTTGCTTCTGCTGCTCGAGTCTAATTAGCTGAATGGGGCCTTCGAGAGCCTTGTTTCTGCGGTTCGAGACTATTTAGCCGCCTGGGGACTCCAAGAGCATTCCTTCTGCGGCTTGGTTTCACTTGGCCGCATGGGATCTCCAGGAGCCTTGCTACTGCGGCTCGAGTCCACTTAGCCGCATGGGGTGATGATCCGCATAAACACAGACTGCCTTGGTGGTGGAGCCACTGCCTTGGTGGTGGAGCCACTGTCTTGTGGCGATATTAGTTAATGGCGGCTTGGGTGCAGTGATGTCCTAGAAAGGGCTCCTCATACATCAAAGTTAATTCTCTCTCCTTGCGTTTGTGAATGACCACCTCTCGTAAGCCAATAGCAGATTGATCTACCTTTGCATCCATTTTGTGGGCCCGGGTATCCCGAGCGCCCGGGTGCGTAGGTATCATATTTGCTCCCTGATCTGAGACTAGTAAAAGCACTTGCTCTCGATCATTGTAGGAAAACTTTTGGGACCATCATATTTATTCCCTGATTTGAGGCTAGTAAAGTACTGCTCTCGATCGTTGTAGGAAGACTTTTGGGACCATCATATTTGCTCCCTGATCTAAGGCTAGTAAAGCACTGCGCTCGATCGTCGTAGGAGACTTTTGGGACCATCATATTTGCTCCCTGATCTGAGTCTAGTAAAATACTGCGCTCGATCGTTATACGAAGACTTTTGGGACCTGTCCTGTCTGTTTGCCGCAGAGGGCTGGACACGGGAGGTTCTATACAACTTTCCATCAGGGGCCCGTATAACAGTTAACGGTACCTGCTGACGGTCAGCAGATTGGAAAGTTGACTGGGCTTGTTGAGCCCGTACTGTCCTAGACTTCTTCGACTTAGCACCCGAAGGTGCGTAGTAGGAAGAGTCCAAGTTGGAAGGAGGGAAGAGAAGTTGGTGCCCTTTTTAAAGGAGAGAAGGGGGCTCCATATTTAGAATGGAGTGAGCCCTTTCTTCTTCTCCTTTCCGATATGGGACTAAAAGCAATATCCATTTTTCTATGCTTCTACGGTATATAGGTATATTCGGTAGTATTATCAAACCTTAATGTCTTAACCTTTATGTCTGTTCTATTCTCCACCATCACTTTCCACCGCTTGAACTTTTCGAACACTTAATCCTTGGTTTTGATAAAATACAACCAAACATAACTTGTATAATCATCAATAAAAGAAACATGGTACCTTGCTCTATTCTTGGAAGGAATCCTGCTAGGTCCTCATATATCTGTATGTATATAATCGAGAATACCTCTTGTCTTCTGCTTGCTTATACTGAAGGTCATCATGTGCTGCTTTCCATAAACGCAATGCTCAGAGAAATCCATACTTAACTTCTTTAAGTTCTTTCGTAACCCTTGCTTGCTCAGTAAGGATAGGCATTTTTCACTCATATGCCAAAGACTCGTGCTATCAAATGAATCAAATGTACTAACTGCTAAAGTCCCAGTTATAATGCTTTCCAATAAGATATAAAGGTTACCATGTCGGTGACCTGTCATCACTACTAAAGAACTATGAACAACCCGTAAGACTCCACCTTCGGCAGTGAACTTGTTACCATTTGAGTCAAGAGTATCGAAAGAAATAAGATTTTTTTAAGGTCGGGAACATTTCTGACATCGGCCAAATTTTGCACAATTTCATCATCCATCTTCACCTTGATAGAACCAATTCCAACAGCTCGACATGCGTTATTGTTCATCAACACAGAGCCACCATCTGTCGCCTTGTATGAAGAAAATCACTTACTCTTTGGACACATATGGTACGAGCATCCAGAATCGAGAATTCAATGATCACTCATGTTTTCATATGCCACCGAAAAACAGACCCCGTCAACGTTGGCTTTCGAAGCACAGCTTGTTTCATCATCTTCTCTCTTTGTTTTAATCTCCTTTTTCTTGTTCTTCTTCTTTGGATGAGGACACTTATTTGCATAGTATCCTTTTTCATTGCAATTGAAATGCTTCACCTTCTCAATAGGTGTCTTGGATTTGGATCTTGACCTTCTGTTAGAATATGCTCTATTGTTTTTCTTTCCTCTTGCTGTCAAACCATGGGCTTGATCTGCACCATTTTTTGCTATTAGATGCCAACCTCCGCACCTCATTAGACAATAAGTCACTCGTAGCTTCTTCTACAGAAATTGAGTCCTTTCCGTATAGTAACGATTGAATAAGATTCTCATAAGAATCAGACAAAAATAATAATAGAATTAGCGCCAAAAGATCATCATCTTCATGTATGTCAATATCCTTCAAGTCCGAAATAATTTGATTGAATTATGAGATATGATCTTGAATTGATGTACCTTCCTTTGTCACTAATCTGTAGAACAACTTTAACATATAAAGTCGGTTGGTAAGAGTCTTCATCATGTAGAGTGATTCCAAATTCAGTCAGAGCCCAGCGACAGTGATTTCATCCTTCACAGAGTACACGACATCCCTTTTCAAACAGAAGCAGATAGCGGCACATGCTTCAAGATCCATATCGTCCCAATCATCATCGGTCATGTCAACGGGCTTCTTAGACTTTTTTCGTAAAGCCTTGTGAAGCTTTTGAGATATGAGAACGTCATCCGTTTGACTTTTCCAAAAGCTAAAATCATTTTTCCATTGAACTACTCAATTTTATACTTCCCAAACTTGCTTGACGGAGCCATCTTAAAAATCTACCAAATTTTTTCTATGAGAAATTTGTCAGATACTTTACAAAAATCCAAAAGCTCTGATTTCAATTATTGGGGCACAATAGAAATAAACCCAAAAAATTAGAGAATACCTCAAAAAAAAAGTTACAATCGCAAAGATAATGATTTATGTGGTTCGACCAAGATGCCTACTTCCACAGATAGTGGTGATTTAGTTCCACTATGAAGAAGAAAAGGAATTACAATAACTCTCAACACTTCTCTCCTTGCACTCAAGAACTCTTCACCACAAAGATAAAAAAAATTCAAATTTTTGTGTCGAACTTATTCAACAACTTTAGCTCTCTTGTGTTGAACTTATTCAACAACTTTCATTGAGCACAATGGGATGTCTCAAGGAGAACCATTAGACCCCTTTATATAGCATGACATGTGGCCATATATAGAAATTTAATATTATGTAGGCTCACCATATATTAGAAATCTATATATGGAGATATCTCATATATGGAAACCAAATAAATATAGAAAACTAATCAAATATATGATCAAAGTCAAAAATGTCATGAGCCTATTTTTGGAGATATTTCTTCAGTTGTCCTATGTAGAGAAAGATTGTCCAAGTCTAGTCTTGTCGAACTTATCCCCATAACAACTTTACTTAGAGAACATATAGGTAAAATATACTGGTTTCACTATAGTAATATTGAAAATAATTTATAAGATAATGCTAGAAGCTTAATCATTAAGAAACAAGAAGATTCAATATCAATCTTCATTGGCATGTTAATTTTTACATATGGTCAACTGTCTATATCCACTTATCCCCTTGTTAGCTGATCATTATGAACTTCTATTGTTTAATTATATCAGTAAATCAAGTAAATCATAAGGCAGCAAATATTCAATAATATCAGTGCCATTTATGGCGGTTAGCTTGGACGGATGTTAGTAGCCATACATTCCTTGAGAATTTCACAAATGTATATTAAATGCATCTAAAAAGAATGTTTTTTAAATTATGTGCTTAGTGTCTTATATTTTCAGTTTTGGTCCCAATTCAGATTAATGAAGATGGTTGCATTATATAATCAATAACTAACATATTATCGTGTATTATTGGAACTCTATAATTGTTTTTTTTTTTTGCATTCATCATTACACATGTAGGTTTTTCGAGGAAGTTAGGCAAGGAGGGATCAGGATGTTGAGAGGATTTGGTTTTTGGGAATTTGGGGGGAACACAGGGCAACGGAGGGAAGGATATGGATGAGGAGATGATTTGGATTTTGGAAATTTGGGGGAACAAATTTTTGTGTGTGGGAGGGATGATATATTGGAAAAGCAAAAGTAAGTTGGGGCCACTAAATTTAATTTGCGACGAAACGTTTTGTCACTAATCAGTCGTTATTTAAAACCTAGAAAACTAACGATGGAAAATATTCGTCGCCAAATTTTTTTGATGTACCAACTCATTAGTGACGGTATAGTGATGTGACTGTATAGTAATGTCCAGTGAACTGACTATCAATTCATAGAAACCCAACCATTGTTATGTGCTAATCTACGACTAACCTATTTAGGTGTTAGGTGTTGCGTCCCAATTCACCGAATCATTCGTTCTTGCATCGAATCTACATGAATCAAACGTCCTCGCTGGGACATGATGTCATACAAGTCTAAATTGGACTTGTACAAGATAAGAACGTACATGTGATGATTTTTTTAAGACAATAAGTTAAAATTAGACAGTATAGAGAGTTAAGATACAATATAGAAAAAATATATATGCTTTTCATTTATAAAACTTGCAAACGATGTACAAGGTCATTTTACATTACATATGTTATTACAGCTACATTATTTGAAACACAAAAGAAACATATTCAACAAGTTGTCATGAAATAATTATTGTCGTCCATACATTCATGCCCCTTATACATTGAAACTAAAAGCCTTCGAGATGAATTAGCTTCAAAATACTTCAAAATATGAGAGCTCCAATCTGCCTCCTTTTCTTCAGTCTTTAGTCTAGTCTCGTGCTCCCGCAACGCGCTCGTCAATTGGGGAGTTGAGGATTAGTACATGTAGAAATGCACTAGTGAGCAAGACGAACCCATTCGTCCATACCGGCATTGCTTATTAAGGATTTACATGCATCGAAGTTGTCTTTATATTTAGAACTAGATGATTTACAGTTCATATCGATGGCATAACTTAAAGTAGTAAACAACAAAGTAATTCTTGATATTTCTTACCACGACCTTGCTCGTTTCATGCATAAAATAGAAATAATACTTACCACATGCACAAGACAATAGGTGAGTGTGCAATCGATCTTATATACGGTTATTGGTGATATAGATACCATGAAGGACGATTACATAGCATTGCGATGTCCATATCAGTCCAGGTTGCAAGTCCGACTAGAGGTCTTGTAATGCCTCACATCGAAGTACGATTTCATAATTTTATCCTAGGTCAATTTTGTTCCTGTGTCCCGGATACTGTTTCGAGGAAAGCTAATCCTGTGCACAAGTCATCCATGACCATGCGAATGCGTGAACAGTTTTATCTATATGGAAGATGCATGACATAAACAGAATTAAACTATATAACACATAACTCAAGCAATAGTTCATTTCTTGCCTCAAAGCTGTATGTTCTGATTTGGCTACCCACAGGTACCAAATACCCTGAGGCAATATGTCATGAAATTGATGTTTTATTGTCCTTTTCTTTTAATAATTTTTTCGATTTTGAACCAAACTGTTCGCCTCGATGCGAGATGTTAATTTAATGTCTCTAAGCCTAGTTTATAGTAGTTATATTACAGTTATCCCATTTTCTTTATCGGCATCATCGATTTAAAGGTTTGAATATTAAGAATTTGTTGACGAAAAGTAGTAGAAAAGAAGGGACTGAACCACCCACCTAAAAGAAATACGTCGAGAGTAGGAGATCGCTTTGCAATGATCAGACGTCAATTAGAGCTTCTAAAATTGGCATGAACATTATATTAGAACCCTTCTTCAACCATTCCCTTTGAAATTCTCAAAGACACATTTAGAAATCAACGTGAAAGCACATTCATCAAAACCAACCAGCAAAACATAAAGAAAATCTAAGAAAACCAATAGCATACCATTTC
Source organism: Iris pallida (assembly GCA_029216955.1). NCBI lineage: Eukaryota > Viridiplantae > Streptophyta > Magnoliopsida > Asparagales > Iridaceae > Iris > Iris pallida. Next base: position 30,477,037 of record JANAVB010040818.1, read on the forward strand.
CGTCGAAGGGTCTCTTATATGGAGCTCACTCGCCAAGATACAGTTCGCGGCATGTAGGACTTATTCCAACAGAAGCCGATCCATTTGCTGCAATGGTTCTCATATCATTCGTCAAAATCAATTTTATTGATGCTAAAAGATTTTCGTATACCAAACGCATTGCTGAGTCAGACTAGCCATTTATGTTCCCGACCATATCTGACTTGCTACGAGCCTATTACATAGTGTTTTATGTCAATAGGAGCGGGACACTACACTAGGTTGGTCCCTCACTACAAGAAAAAGTCCCTATTATGACGTTTGAAAAGAATTTATTACAACGGTTCGTTTATAAACGTTACAGAATTTCTGCAACAGCACATAATATGATGGGTATGAAGATTTTTTGGCCTATTATAACATTTTTGGCGCTAAACGTTATGTAAAATTAGAACATATATAATGATGTTTGAAGGAGCTGTTATAAAAGTGAATAAAAAGTGCAATTTTGGCCGCTCGAACCCCCGCTCTAACTTTTTAATTCTCGTGCCCCGCTCTAAAACCCTCTTCTCACTACTTTTGTCTTCTCTCTTCTCCACTTTTCTTTCAGAGAGAAGTTTTTTGAGTCTCCACTCTCTCAATCTCTCCTCTAACTTTTCCGAGTCTCCACTCCTGCGTCTCCCTCCGCCACTTCCTCACTCTCACCCTCTCCTTCTCCGCGTCTTCCTCCGTCTACCAAACCCTCGAGCCGTTGAGTATCTTTCGATGATGACAAGGTATGTAGTTTAGGGTTATGTTAGGTTTATGGTATAAGTTTTTTTCCTAATTTCTGTAAGTTTAGGATTATGTTACGGTTAGGGTTCTAATTTTTGTCCCATAGAGAAATCATATAATTTTGTCCTAATTTCTGTTTGGGTTAGGGTTAGGGTTTGGATTTCTATCCTAGTTTTTGTTATTGTTTTGCCCTAATTTTTTTTCCATAGAGAAACCATATGATTTTTGTCCTAATTTCTATTTGGGTTAGGGTTAGGGTTAGGATTTATGTTCTATTTTCTGTTTTCTCCTAATTTGTGTCCTAATTTATTTTATTCGACAAGTTTACGGTTAGGGATCTAAGTTTTTTTAATTAGTGTTGTGCATAAACTGGGAACAATCAGCAGAAAGTGAGCAAATCTCCTTCAGTTGAAGGCATTGAAGGTATTGAAGAAAAAGTTCATCTAATTTCTATGTTTTATTTGATGAATTTATGTATAACTTGCTCGATGAAGTTCTCTTCGTATAATAAATTTTGGATTCTTTTCTTCGTATGTTGTTATGTGTTGGATAATAAATTAACAAATTTGCATGCATACTTTCAATGACATACATTTGATATTTATACAAATACGTAATTTAAGGGGCTCGAATTAAGGGTACCAATCGCTCAATTCGACGATTGACACTATTCATTTGATAATAAATAGGTGCATTGAGCAATGGCTTTCGTTGAGCACGCTCCAATCGACGATTGACATTGTTATGAAATTGGTCAGTGCATTCTTGGTTGTCTACTTCCGCATTGAATTGGTCAGTGCATTCACGGTCTGTGCATTCTTGGTTGTCTACTTCCGTTGAGCAGTAGAATTGGTCACACTAAGGGTTTGCTTGGTTACGGTGTTTACATTGGTTTTGTGGTGTTTTTGAACCGACCGTTTATGAAAATTTCTACTTGTTAATTTTTATGAGGCACTGGTTTCTGGTTGGTTCAACCCCCCCTCCCCCCAAAAAAAACCGATGTAATGTAATTTTTTGTGGCTTTATCAACACGCTAAATAGGTGGCTCGAATTAAAGGTACCAATCCCTTTCTGATACATAGGACCAGAAGAGTTGGTACCAATCTCTTTCAGTTTGGTTTAGAGCAGGGCTTTAGAGTATTACAAAGAAGAATGAGATATAGGTATGCAATGCACTTGAGAGTATATTATGAGTGTAGATAGAGGAAGGGATTTGTATCAGTAATTTAGGAGAATCGAATAGCATTGGCATCTGCTGTAGGCAGCAGGTGATGAACCCCCTGGCTTGGTATGTCATTTTGGACACACAAGGATACTTGGTATTTGTATATGTTTATGTAGTAACTTATAGACATGTAGCCCCTTTTAATATCTGTGTTATGTATATACATAGTTAAATGTATGTAATGTGTGAGGTTTTTGGGATATAAAGTTAGAATATAGATTCAAGATTGAGTTAGCCATTAATGTGTAAAGGGGAGCTCGAGCCTTGGGTGCCCTGGGTTCAGACCTTTAGACTGAATGGGCTTCAGTCTTGAGCATGAGCATGAGGAATATCCTAATATTTTCTTTGTTTTGCTTTAGGTTTTTATATGACAAGTTTATAAGCTCTGGGAAGTTGTGATATTATTCACTCCTTTTGCCATTAGTAAATCATCAGGGAATGAAATATCTAATTTGATTTGAGAGAGACTCCAAACTGCAAATCGGAACCAACTATGTTTGATTCCATTCCATTTCAAGAAGTAAAAAGACTTAGTCACTAGACACATTTTACTTTATTATTTAACTATGTTTGATTCCATTCAATTACAGGGTGCACTGGGTTTTGATCGTGATCGACCTTTCTACCTTTATTGTTTATTGGTTAGACTCGCTGAATTTCAAGCCTAGAAAAAATATTCAGTTGCACATATTTATGTGAGTGACATCTTCATTCTCAATTCATTTATTATTATCTGTGTATTCTGATATTCATATAAACTTATTTTCTACTAGTGGGCTTAAAACATCTTATATTGGTGGAAAAAGATCAATGCAGAAGCCAACATGAAAAACTTCTATGGTAATCAAAATGATATAGGACTTAATAGCTATATAATCATCATTGTGATATTTTCTTGCTACTAAATAATATATTTATGCAGTGCCCAAAGCAAGCAGGGGGTTTGAATGTGGGTATTTTGTTCTCAAGTTCTTCAGGGAACTTATGGATGATTATTTTGTGTCGTTCGAGACAAAGGTAAATTGTTCATTAATTTAATCCTTAATTACTATTTTGAAATTATAGAAATGTAACCATTTTTTTCTAACCATTCAGTTAAAACAGTTTGCTGAAAAACAAACATACACAAGGGAGGAAATAGATCAAGTTCGGTGCGAACTCATCGAATTCATTGCCTCTCATATGACTACATAAGAGTTGAGGTACTTCTTACTTGTAGATGGATACCCTTTCTTTAAAGAGACTGCTCATTGTGCTATCTGTTTTTAAAAGAGGCGATGATGATTCTTGCAGATTGCTAATTTTCATTTAAGTTGTACTTATTTATTGGGTTTTTGGCTTTCTTTTTCCTGTCTTTCGCTGGCGTGGTGGCTAAGCTGCAGCCAGTTTGGTAAGATGTACGTTATTTCAAAATCCACATTCTGATGGAATCTCTCTTTATTTCATTCTTTTTTATCAAAAATATCTATAAAATTGGGATAATGACAACAATGAGAATTCTTATTGAGTGAATCTCTACCATCTTGTGATGGCGCGGCATGTTCCTGGAGACATTTGTCGATCTGAGCCTCTTATCAATTATTTCTTTCTTTTGTCGATCTGAGCCTCCTAAATCGTGGATAAAAAAATGGAATTCATTTCCTGCATATTACTTCTCTGCATTTAATTATGGTCCACACTCCTTAGCTCATTACAAATCCTGTCCAGCCCATTACTTGTTCAAATACCCAAATGTATCACTTCGTATATTACTTGTTTCAAATACCCAAATGTATCATGCATGCTTTCAGTTTGAATTGCCTGCATACTTGGTATCAGTGAAGTATCAGTTGATACTTTCCTGTTCTGCCTAGTAGTTAGGTAACAATGTGGACGCTTCACATGATCAATTGGCCTATTTCCAGTAAGCCTTAGTCATTTGGCCATCAAGTAAGCATGACCTGCTGTGGACATAGCCTAGGTATATTCAGGCCTGTGTTTGGCTCTTACTACATACTGGAGGTGGCCTGTGGTTCAGAGTCTAAGTGCATGTGGCCTGGAGGAATTTGTTGGATTTAAGTGTCCAGCAGTATGAGTGTTAGAGGAATAACTGGAGGGGGCCTGTGGTTTAGAGTTTGTGAGTCTAAGTGCAGGTGGCCAGTACTTGGTTTATGCTCTTACTACATACTGCTGCTTATGTTTCATTTTGATATGTGCTATTTGTTTTTAAAAGGGGCGACGATGATTCTTGCAAATTGCTAATTTCCACTTAAGTTATACTTATTTATTGGATTTTTGGCTTTCTTTTTCCTATCTTCTGCTGGCGTGGTGGCTAAGTTGCAGCCAGTTTTGTAAGATGTACGTGATTTCAAAATCTACATTCTGATGGAATCTCTCTTTATTTCATTTTTTTTATCAAAAATATCTACATAAATGGGATAATTACAATAATGAGAATTCTCATTGAGTGAATCTCTACCATTTTGTGATGGCGCGGCATGTTCCTAGAGACGTTTGTCGATCTGAGCCTCTTTAAAGACACATTATTAATTTGTGGATATAGCTGCTGCTGCTGCATATAACTGTTGGATTATGTTCTAGTTATCTTCATTTTATTAATTTCTGCATATAATCGTTCCTGTCTGATTGTGCATCTGCAGATGGTATAAAGGGTTTCACTTTGGTTTCTTTTTGGTGGGATAATTGAAATTTTTTGGGCTTTAGCCAACACAGTTTGCAGTTTGGTCAGGTATAAGATTCATCTGATTTCAACTTTGAAGTATCTTATTTGTACCTTTATTTATTTGTTGGTTATAGAATCGTGGATTCTCAAGTTGCTCCTATCAACCGTCTTTTGAAGGAGTCCTTCGTGTTCGTGAATGCAGAAGAAATATTTTGAGGCCTAGTACGCTAAAAAGGAAAGAAGATATATATATTTTTTGAAATTTTGTGATATGTTGGTTAAGCAAAAGCTGGAAAGGAAATTATTTTTGAAATGTATAGTTAAGATGACGATATGTTAAGCAAAGGCTGAAAAAGAGATAGATATATGTAATTAAGATGTGATATTTTGAATGTAATTAAGATGGTACGATATTTGGAACTGGAAAATATGAATGAAATGTTTCAGATGTTATAGTATTTGTGTCGTTCTGGAAATTTTGGATGTTTTGGAAATTCATGTTGGTCATTGCTTTTATAACGCATCGATTTATAAGTTTTCACATATTATATATGGCTAAAACCGTTATGTATATATGTCCTCTATATGACGTTTTATGACTTCTTTCATTGCTAAATCGTTTACAAAACGTTATGAATAAATGTTAGTTATCACGGTTTTTTTATACATAATGAGACTTTAATCTCGGTTGAATATTTGATTGTTATATATAATCCTATTTTTAATGTCGGTTTATAAAATTTTGTTATATATATTACAACTATTTATATAGATTCCAAACAGAAAATGTCGGATAAGGTATACCTATTCATAACGGTTATTATATATATACATTTATAACACCCGTTTTCATCACGGTTGTCCATATAAAAAAAACTGTCATAAAATATTATATATGACGGTTTTTATCCGACAT
>JANAVB010040818.1:30487592-30517966 GCA_029216955.1 Iris pallida
GAAGGATGTTGACATACATGAAGATGATGATCGTTTGACGCTAATCCTATTATTTTCTTTGCTTGATTCTTATGAGAATCTTATTCAAACGTTACTATACGGAAAGGACTCAATTTTCGTAGAAGAAGCTATGAGTGCCTTATTGTATAATGAGGTGAGAAGGTTGTCATCTAATGGCAAAAATGGTGGAGACCAAGCCCAAGATTTGATGGCAAGAGGAAGGACAAATGATAGAGCATCTTCTCGCAGAAGGTCAAGATCCAAGTCCAAGACACCTATTGAGAAGGTGAAGTGCTTCAACTGCAACGAGAAAGGACATTATGCAAATAAGTGTCATCATCCAAAGAAGAAGAACAAGAAAAAGGAGAATAAGACAAAAAGAGAAGGTCATGAAGCAAATTGTGCTTCGGAAGCCGACTGTGATTGGGTCTATTTTTCGGTGGCACATGACAACATGAGTGACCATTGGATTCTCGATTTAGGATGCTCGTACCATATGTATCCAAAAAGAGAGTAATTTTCTTCCTATAAGATGACAGATGGTGGCTCTGCGTTGATGGACAACAATAACGTATGTCGAGCTGTTGGAATTGGATCTATCAAGGTGAAGATGCATGATGGAATTGTGCAAACTTTGGCCGATGTCAGACATATCGACCTTAAGAAGAAAATTTATTTCTCTCGGTACGCTTGACTCGAATGGTAACAAGTTCGCTGTCGAAGGTGGAGTTTTACGGGTTGTTCGTGGTTCTTTAGTGGTGATAAAATGTCACCGACATGGTAACCTTTATATCTTATTGGGAAGCACAATGACCTAGGACTTTAGCAGTCAGTACACCTGATTTGTCTGATAGCACACGTCTTTGGCATATGCGACTAGGGCATATGAGTGAGAAAGGACTGTCCATACTGAGCAAACAAGAGTTATTGAAGAACTTGAAGAAGCCAAGTATGGATTTCTGTGAGCATTGTGTTTATAGAAAGCATCAGAGGGTGGCCTTCTATATAAGCAAGCAGAAGACAAGAGGTATTCTCGACTATGTGCATACAGATGTATGTGGACCTAGCTAGATTCCTTTCAAGAATGGAGCAATGAACTATGTTACTTTTATTGATGATTATACACGTTGTGTTGGGTTGTTTTTTATCAAAACCAAGGATCAAGTGTTCAAAAAGTTCAAGCAGTAGAAAGCGATGGTAGAAAACAGAACGGACAGAAAGGTTAAGACATTAAGGTCTGATAATGGTACTGAATATACCTATAGACCTTTCAAAGATTTCTGTGCTCAAGAAGGTATCATGCGACATTGGACTGTCAAGAACACGCCGCAACAAAATGAGTTAGCAGAGAGGATGAACCGAACCTTGCTTGAGAAAGCAAGATGTATGATCTCCAATGCCGGTTTAGGCAAGGAATGGTAGGCGGATGCTATACACATGGCGCAGTACTTGGTTAATAGATCACCAACGTCTCTGACTATAGACTCTAAGACTCCTTATGAGATGTTTACCGATAAACCAACAGATTATTGTACTTTGTGCGTGTTTGGATGCAAAGCTTACTATCATGTCAATGAGGGTATGCTGGATCTGAGAGCCAAGAAAGCCAATTTGGGAGATATGCACAAGGAATGAAGGGTTACGGTCTATACTACTTGGAGGATAAAAGTTCCTAATCAGCAGGTATGTCACATTCAGTGAGTCTTCAGTGTTGGCTTCAAGTGAGAAGAGTGAGTCCAATCAGGATGGTGGTGTATCTAGCAAATCTCAAACTATTGAGATTGATTCGTCTGAGGATGCATCGGATAAAGTGGAGCTTTCTGAAGATGTTCATCAAGTCCCACAAGAACAACAACTAGAGGAAGAGCAGCACCAGCATTAAGATTCCTTGGCCACTATTAGGCCAAGGAGACCGGTCAGACCAGTGCTCATGTATGGCTTTGATGAACCAATGAAACACTCTGGACAGTTAAATGTGGTGGCATATGTACTGTCAATGGAGGATGATGAGCCTATCACCTTCATACAAGCTATCAATGATACTAGCAGCAAGAACTAGATGATAGCTATGAAGGAAGAGATTGAGTCTCTCCATAAGAACAGTACATGAAATTTGGTTCCATTGCCCAAAGGCAAGCGAGCTATAAGCTGTAATTGGGTATACAAGAAGAAAAGAAAGCTTCTCCAGAGTCAAGTGGCAGTCGGTTCAAGGCAAGATAAGTGGCAAAGGGCTTTGCACAGAATGAGGGAGTGGACTACAATGAGATATTTTCTCTAGTGGTCAAGCATACTTCTATTCGCATATTGTTGAGCTTGGTAGCTCAATATGATCTCGAGTTAGAGCAATTCGATGTGAAGACGATATTCTTGCATGGCGACCTTGACAAAAAATTTATATGCATCAACCAGAGGGCTTCATGGTGGTTGGCAAGAAAAATCATGTATGTTTATTGAAGAAATCGTTGTATGGGTTGAAACAGTCGCCTTGACAATGGTACAAGCGGTTCGATACATTCATGACACGACATGAGTTCACTCGAAGTTAGTATGACTGTTGTGTTTACTTTCATAAACTTCGTGGTGGAAGTTATGTCACAATCCGTACCCAGATATTCGAGCACGTGTACGTGGGCCACGTCCAGTCTACACTGCAGTATCGATGGTAGAACGATGTCAAGTACCCAATAAATATCTACAATATCTAAGTGATCCATAATAATAAATGTACTCAAATTACGTCACAAACAGCTAAGAAAGATATGAATAGAAAAGATTTTAACAACACTGAAACAATTAAAGTCTACAAATGAACATACATAACTAGACTGTATCGGAGACAAATCCGATAACAAAACATAAATAAAAAAATACAATGACCTAGAGCTCTCCAAAGATCAACTCACGATCTAAAACTACATCGAGATCTGTCACCATGAAGTCCAGGGTGTGGGGTATAACATTACCTAAAAAATAATTTAGTCAGGATTGGAATGAAGTACATAACTCTAAAAGCAGTTCCATTATATGGTAGAAAATATATAACTCGGAATAGAATAAAATACATGACATGCTGAAAAAAATATAGAGAAATAGAGAAATAACATCATGAAAATATAAGAAAACTGAGTATATGAACAAGACAGAGAACATGTTAAACTATAATAAATATAAGTGATTTAGAGCACAAGATAGTTATGTGATTAGCTTAGGTTGCACATGATTATTCTATGGTAACTCGATTATACGTGAAGGTATAATCGACATATACATGAGTATACTAGAGAGATTTAATCACAAAACTACTTCTACTCCTCCGCCCCAATCAATACACAAGGATCTAATCACGACATGTTACATACATGATTGTTAGTTTGCACTTGAAGCACATATGAGCACATAAGAGTACATGAGAGCACATGAGAGTACATGAATAATACGAATATAAGGAATACATGATGTACATGATAAAGTACATGAACACGAAATACCCGATATACCCGATAAGGGATAACATCTTCTGACAAGATCGATTGGTATCAATCTGTGTAACAATGTGTTAGCATCAAGTAAAGTAGACTAGAGCAGAAAATATAGATACTATCATTATGAAAATAATAAGAAAATATACTCGCCTGAATTGGATGGAGCCGACGTACGTGACACGAACGTGTTGGCACGAAATAGGTACGATGCTATGCTCCACAAGATAGTCTAAAACGATGACACAAACGGTTCTATTAAGTCCAGAATATTCCAAATAGCCTAGTTTGGTATATAGAAATCCAAAATCAGAGTTTGACACGATATTCGAATCAAGAACGATGAACAACTATAGTAGTCGTGACTTACGAATTAAGGGAAAAAGAATAATGATATATATTGTAACTAATTTGGAAATCATTATAACATATTTAGAAACTATACTTTTATTTAATCATAAGGATTTTAGATATATATATATATATATATTGGAAATATATAAAACATTCTAACTAAACCTCCAACTTGTCAAATATAGTTTTGGGTCAAAACTCGATAATAATATTTTATTTATATAATTACCAAATAAGTATTACTAAAGATATAACTACTAATAATAATATCAATGATACTTAGTATTATATAAATATTGATACCAATAAGATATTAAAAGCACTTAACATATAACTTTGAAAATATAAAAATGATAATAAGTATCGGTGGTAATAACACTACTTGTAACAATATATATATATATATATATATATATATATATATATATATATATATATATATATATATATATATATATATATATAACATCTCAAAGTATTATTACCTAACGGGCTTAAACCCAGCCCATATAACTTTTAACAGAATATTTAAAAGAAAATATTACTTGGGCTCAAACCCACAAGTATGCCCAAGCCCAAAAATCAGCTTAAACCCGAAAACCATTACCATTAGCAATAATGTTATTATTAATGCTAATAACATAGGTATAATATGCATTAACCTAAAAAAAGGGTGGGGTCTGCTCCCAATTACTCGATAATCCCCAGAACACAATGAAGGGAGATATAAAGGGGGTCTGCTAAACTCGTCCCCAAACTTCCTCCAAAATTTCTAATCCGACCACACAATCATATAAATCCACTTAACTCGAGAGTGAGAGAATGACTTCAAAAATTTCAGAAAGGGAAGGGGACCCTGCTGCTATTCTTATATATCACGCCCCAGAACCAGAATACTGGAGAGCGGGGGCGAACATAGCCAGCTACATATATTGAAATAGAATCCACCTCGCTATACGGTCACGGCTGTGTAGATATGAGGGTTTACTACAAGCCAATGGTCTCTTAAGGTCAAGCCTATTGTCTCAATCTCAAGCAAGTAATATAGTTACAAGATGTTTGACCACCAAATATACAATAAAAGGCGTCCCAAATATTACATATTCAGTTGATCATGAAGCTAGTCGTACAAAATGCGAGGACTAGCAAGAGTTTAGTCATACATGATCAACCCTAGGATTCGTCAATCATGTTTACAGCCCGTAGGCAGACAGTAAGTAAATGTGCATCGAGCTAACAGGTGCTCGTCGGCTAAACGCCTCAAAAGAATGATTTACAATAGAGTGAGCGAAACAAAATAGAAAACCCACTCGTAGCCCGGGTTCCTTCTAGTCGCCACCATTGGGCTGGAGGTTCTGTAGATCCTCGGAAGCTGCTCCGAAATCTGGCCACACAAAACCAGCTGGGTCAAACCCCAGAAAGAGCAAGTGCCACAAAGGAGGCCACGAAATAAGAATAAAACAAGCATATCAGAACATAAGAAATTGGAAGAAAAGTACAAGTAAATAAGAGTACTAAAAGACAATAAACGACTAGGGACATGGAACCATTCCAGAAGCCAGGTTACAACCCGTAAACCAAACAAGGACCGGGGTTGTAACCCTTCGCCTGAATATCACCTTATCTCTACCCATTTATTGTTAAAGATAAGTAAAACAATCATGTTCAGGAGGACCAGGTACAGGAACTAGACAAGACTTAGACAGGGCTAGATATCATCCATTCACAAGCGGCCAAGCAATTACTACGGCTTACTACTTTAACTAACTAGGGTTATCACAAGCCTAATTACTAACAAGATGCAGGTGAAAAATTCCCAGTCCCAAGCCCTGTAGACCATCCAGTTATCCTTTCGCGAGTTGAGAGTATGGTTGGGGTACATCGCCCAGGAGACGATATACCCTTAGGTGACTTAGAGGGTGCAACACATGACAGTGTGCTGGAAATGTGCTCTACTCGTCGGCAAGCTACAAGTCCAATTAAAGCGTCCAGATAACGAGATTGCCTGTGACTGGAAATTCTCTATGAACTATAGTTTGATCTAATCATTAGCCTAATACAGATTCAGTGTAAATCCTTGACCGTGGGAACCAGGGAGTCACGTCCTAGACATGATGCAAGCCAAGACAGGTAGATTGTACAAGCAAGCAAGCAGGAACACCTACGGTGTCAAGTTGGTTATGCAAGTCAAGTTACAAGTTACAAGTTACAAGTCAAGTCAAGTCAGTGCGCCGCTATGGGCCACTATCAAGTTATCAGGTTACAAGTCAAGAATGTACCCCATCGGATCATTTTCCAGAAAATCAGGAAGTACTAGGATCATAAATCACAAAAATCACGAAAACCGTACTAGTCATATCAAATACTGAAAATCGTGCCAGGTCGTGTTGGGGTCAAGGTAGTCGTGCTGTGTGGAACAAGATCTCAAAACCTAATCCACAAAAGAGAAGCCAAGTCCAAGAAATAAAACCAAATCATCATGGGCCAGTGGGTTGCGCAGGGGTGGATGGCGCAGGAATGGTTGGCGCAGGAATGGATTGCGCAGGGGTGAAGTGCGCAGGGTCCAAGCGCGCAGGGTTAGATTGCGCGGGGAGCTAACTGCGCAGGGGTGAGCTGCCCAAGGGTTAGATTGCGCATGAGCAGACTGCGCAGGGGCGAAGTGTGCAGGGGTAGATTGCGCATGAATGGATGGCACATGGGGATGAGCGCAGTTCGCACAAGGGGCAAGCAGCGCGATCGGCGCTACGCTAAAGAGCGCAGGCCGAGAGGGGATGCGCAGTCCAACACTGCGCTAAAGAGCGCAGGCTGCAGTTTTCTTCTCCAGGCCGAGAGCAAGCATCAAGAATACCAAAAATTTTATTCTTCATATCTTGGTCAAATCAAAGCCAAATCTAGATTTTCAAAGTTCTAACTTGAGTAAAATCGAGTTCTCTTCCACATGTGTCAACCCCTTGACCAATTTTTTTCGAATTTGGTAAAATTTTAAATTAATTTTATTTGACTCTTACTTTTCTCATTGCCTTACATATATAAATTGATGTGATTTAAGGATTTATTACATGTTAAATGAGGAGAGGACCCACAGGGAAATTTCATAAAGGCAGGATCCTATATGAAATTGACTGAATTCAAATTTCCTTTAAACCGCAACCTCAGCTTTGAATACGAATTCAAATCGAATTTGAAACAAATAGATCAGTTGAAATCCTGCGAATCCTATCTCCCATCAACCAAGGATTATCAACAAGTTGTATAAATAGATGGAGGTGGTAGCCGACCCCAAACCCTAGTTCCATTTGCGCCTCCTGTGAAGCAGCTGAACAGAGGGCTCGGGAAAGACCACAAATTGAGCAGGTAACTCCTTCCCTTCCCTTATCATAAATTTTGATTCTATAAACAAAATTGGTTTGTTCATAAGTCCATGACAGTAGAAGTGCTTGTGGTAATGTCTACGAAGGCTAGATGGATGGTAGAAGTGACAAGGAGGTGCTATGGGAAATCCTGTTCAGCTGGGGGTATTAATAAAGGCCATAAGGTAATATAGGAGTAGGTAAACCACACATCAACATAGGGTGTCTGTATTTATGATATAGGGAGGCCATAGATGACAGGACACCTGTGGACACCTAAGATAGCCTAAGGACTGAGTAAGCAAGGTTGTATCTATAGGGATGCATCTAGTATCCGGGTACTTGTGGTAAATTGTTTGCACAGGCCTATAGATGAGGGAACCTGCTATGAATGATAGATAATAGACTTATATATAGCAGTGCCTTGTGTCAGACTATAGTTGTACCAAGGATTCATTAACAAGGCCACTGTGCCATAAAGGCCTTAGCCTTGGTGGTGTCCAAGACATGGTAACACCTAAATGAAGAGGGGTAGAGGAAACCAGAGTGTAGGTCGAATACCTACAAAAATCTTGTGGACAACAAACCACGTAGTGCAAGGAAACCAATGGTATGGCTCTGACCATGTATCCCAACCTTGGTAGATCGGACAATAGGATCACTATTTGCACAGGTGCTTGAATACAGTGGGAGCCATATGTGAGGTATAGAGGATGCAATGTCTTAATAATAACCTTAAGACTGCCCTGCTATGGAGACTCGAATTAGTGAATACTTTCCCTGTATTGCCTTCATGTTCTGCACCCACACATTGAACCATCCATAGTCCTTTCCTTTTTTAACCTTGTGCATTAACTGAACATCAAGTGCTTAGTCTCTGCACTATTGGATTGTCATGTATCCTGCCTTGATATATGCATTGCAGTACCTTTACCAAAGCATGGTTAGAATGAGTACTTGGTTCAGTTTAGGACCTATGTGGGTACCAGAGCAAGTAAGCAAATGAGTGTGGGTATGTATGCTAAGATTTCATAATGGGGAAAGGACTAGATTGGTCAGTTCGAGGCTAGCCTGTAGCTAGCATACTGTGGTAGGATTAGAAACCAGGGTGTAGCAAAATAGGTAGAGGGATATCTGTGGGGATCAAATTTGAAATGGTATTAGGTTGCACTATGTATGGACATATCAGTCGATAGGGTTCAATGATCAGACTTACTTTGTCATTTATACATTATCCTAGAGCAATGGCATCAGGCCATTTTCTACTTTTGTTGTCCTGCACCTTTAAGCATTACTAGAAACTTAGGGTCAAGTATCACGTTGACACCTGATACAGAGGACTTGTACCAGGTTGGAATTAGACGACCTGGGTTCTTCGACACACCATATTTTGTTCAGTAATCGGGTATCAGAGAACACCAAATAATTCCATACTGATGAACCCAGGTTTTCAGGCTTGCAAACCTATTCAACTGTAACTTGGGGGTGCCATCTAGGTAAATACTGGAAAAGGAATGCACTGCACTCTTTTCACTTATAGCATATACATTACCCTTACATTGCACTCAGATACTTCTCTTATGATTTCTCTGTATTAGAGTTTTGGCACCATCAGGAGAACCTGTATTGAACACAGGTGTGATTTGGAGTGTTTGTCCTGCTGATTTTGGTAATAGGGTGTTGGGTTTAGTAAGTACATGTTTCTATTTGTACAGTAGCAGGATTTTATGTTGAATACTGTTGTGGGTTGGATTAAGGCCAGTGGCCTTGGGCTGATTTGGACTTGAGTGTTGGGTTCTCTGGAATAAGGAAGAAACGTGTGCTTTTGGGCTTAACTGGGTTAAGTCGACAGGAGTTCATGCATGAGAATAACTGGTGTAGGTATTCCTGCAGTTGAAACTCAGGATATTTCCTCTTGCCTACATATTAACATTTCCTGCTATGACAATATAAGTAGAATGGGATGACTGTAATTATACATTGGGTATGTGACAGATAGGGCCTTGGTCTAGTTGGCATTAGAGTTTAAGGAATTATTATGTTTTAGCATGTTAGAAATCTGCCATATATGTCATATAGGATGTGATAGATTATCCAATACCACCATGATGGCATACTCCCTGCTATGTCCAGTAAAGTTAAGAACTTCCTTGACATTCAATATGATACTGACATGACACTGCCATATGAAATTTCCTTGTATCCATTAAATATTGTTGAATGAGCTTTCCTTGTGTCCAATAAATATTGACATGTGAACCTTCCTCATATACCAAATTGTTACTGACACCAAGGGAAGTGTCAAACTAATCAAGGTAGGATAAGGAACCAGTAGACCCTAGTTATGATAAACCCAAGTTGATGTAGGAATTGGCCTAGAAGCTTAACCATCTAAGTAGATAAGTAAATCTTTTCTTCTGAAACACTTATTGACATGGAAATTCACAAAAACAGGTTACTTGGACTTAATACGGATTTTGACCCGTGCCAGCAGCTCAGGACTTAAGGCAAGTATACCTTGCCTTTCTACACAGCTTTATTTACATGCACTGTCTATTATTTTATTCAGTTTTCTTATACTGTTGCCATGTATCTTTTCTATCAAGCTTGTATATTTTTATTATTGCTTTAGACAGTGTTCACAGTTAGCCTTATTTCTTATCCGTCGTGCCTTGATTGAGTCATGCCTCAGTGTCTTGAACCTTGAAGCTAACCTGCGAGTCCACGATAGGGACGAGGGTTAGTAGTATATGTTTCACACCTGCGAGCTCACGCTAGGAGCGAGGGTGATGCTAGCCTGCGAGTCCACACTAGGGACGAGGGTTAGTAGTAGATGCTAGCCTGCGAGTCCACACTAGGGACGAGGATTAGCAGTATAGGGTTACACCTGCGAGTCCACGCTAGGGACAAGGATTAGTAGTTCAAACCTGCGAGTCCACGCTAGGGACGAGGGTGATGCTAATCTGCGAGTCCACGCTGGGGACGAGGATTAGTAGTTCAAACCTGCGAGTCCACGCTAGGGACGAGGGTTTGAGTATTCGTTTCGATTATCCGTTGACATCTTGACATGAGTTCTCGCGTCCTTGTTCAGCAGTTTATTTTCATGTAGACAGTGTATAGATTCGTGCTTTATTCATTACTCAGTTTACTTGTTTATTCTGTATTTTCTCCATGCATAATAAACTGTTAGAAAGGCTCATTTTTATGTATCTTACTAGTCCTCTGAGGACATGATGATCTCTTCAGGTTAGCCGAGTTGAGTTAGGAGCAGACTAGAGGGTTGAGCCAGCATCAGATCGCATCGCTTGCACATGAGGTGGTCTAGATTAGCAGTTTTATTCAGTTAGTTACTCCATGTATTCTTTTATTTTTCCATCTACTGGTAGTGGATTTGTGTCCACCGGGCGTGACATTGATTTTGGATACATTCAGTTTATATTCATTATTATTCAGTTCATGTCTTTTCAATGATCTTGACTGTGACATGATTATTCCTGTGGATGAGATATAGTTTTTCCGTGATTCTAGATTGCCGTGACTTGAGTATAGACAGCGTACTACCGCCGACACTGCGGCGTAGGCTAGGCTTGGACACGTTTCGTATCCGAAAGCGGGTGCGGGTCGTGACAACATGGAAGCATCAAAACCCACAAAAATCCAACTAAAATAGATCAAAACCATGTAAATTCGAAAATAGAGAAAACTTAGATCTAGAACAAAGGAGACTCCAAATCACAAAATGTCAAGTTCTAATGTTCATCTCCATGGCCTAATCTAGCTAATGGACAAATAAAATAGGGTTCTCATGTGGTGGCAAGGTGCACTTGCCTATGGGTGGAGGTGTTGTGTAGAGGAAGGAAGAAGAAGGAGATGGAAAAAATAAATGAAAGAGTTATGAGGAGAGAGAAAAGGTTGGTAGGGTTTTATTGAGGGTGGTTGTGGTGTGTTGAGGGTGAAGTATAGGCTAAGGTGTTCCAAATGCATGTTGAACCAAACCAAACCAATCCTCCTCCACTAAATAAAACCAAGCCATGTCAAAACTCATTTTACGAGAAAATCAAAATCTGCAAGCTGAGCCAAAATAAAATACAGGCCAAAATCTGAGAAAATAAAATACAGGTCTAAGATACATGCAGGCTTAACAAAATACATGTTCTGAGATATGGGTGTTACAACTCTACCCACCTTAAAAGAATTTCGTCCTCGGAATTTAATTTAAGAGGCTAGAGAGACAAGGACAAGTCATACTTATTCATATGCAAGCTATACTAAGCAGTCAATCAAACAATCATGCATGCAAGCAAGGGATGGAAAGCATAAGGCATAAGGAAGACATTATACCTTATGAGTCAAACAAGTCGGGATATCGCGATCGGATGTCGTCCTCACGCTTCCACGTTGACTCACCTAGAGAGTGATGACCCCAAGCAACACGGACTAAATAATAGTCTTGTTCTTGAGTATCTTCTCTCTCCGGTCCAATATAGACACGGGCCTCTCCTCATACGAAAGGTTGGTACCAACAACCAATTCCGAATGGTCTAGGATATGGCTCGGGTTCGGGATATACCGTCGTAATTGGGACACATGGAATACATCATGCACCTCACTTAACGACGATGGAAGAGCAAGACGATAGGATACATCTCCTACTCGCTCCAGGATATAGAACGGCCCTATATACCTAGGACTAAGCTTTCCCCGCACGCCAAAATGAATGACGCCGCGGTTAGGCGAGATCCTAAGGAATACATGGTCGCCGATAGCAAACTCTAAGGGACGCCGATGAGCATCAGTCCAATGCCGCTGGCGATCTTGGGCAACTCGAAGACGATCTCTGATCCTTCTGACCACTTTAACTGTCTGGGCAACCATTTCTGGACCAAGCATCTGCCTCTCTCCGACATTGTCCCATGCTAGCGGGGATCTGCACTTCCTACCATACAGAGCCTCGAATAGTGCTATCTGGATGCTGGCCTGGAAGCTATTATTGTACGAGAACTCCACCAGATGCAGGTAATCTTCCCATGAACCGTCGAAGTCAAGGGTACAAGACCTCAATATGTCTTCAAGGGTCTGGATTGTGCGTTCTGACTGGCCATCTGTCTGCGGATGATATGCCGAGCTGAACTGGAGACGAGTCCCCAAACTCTCTTGCAGGCTACGCCAAAAGTGTCATGTAAACCTTGAATCTCGGTCCGAGGTGATACTGACGAGCACTCTATGAAGCCTGACAATCTGTCGGAGGTACATCTCTGCCAACTGAGCCGTTGACTGCCCAACTCTGAATGGAAAAAAAATAAGCTACCTTCGTAAGCCTGTCAACTATAACCCAAATAGCATCTCGACTAGCTGGGGATCTAGGCAATCCAGTCACAAAATCCATGGTCACATGCTCCCACTTCCTCTCTGGAATCGACAAGGGCTGAAGAAGTCCAACGGGCCTCTGATGTTCAGCTTTAACCTGTTGGCAAACCAAACACCGAGAGACAAACCGGGCTATCTCCTTCTTCATGCCATTCCACCAGAAATGCTGACGAATATTACGGTACATCTTCGTGCCACCGAGATGAAAAGAATACTGTGAACTGTGAGCTTCTGCCATAACTTTCTGTCTGATATCTCCACTGGGTACATAAAGACGAGTACCGTACCGAAGTGTACCATCTTTATGGATACATAACTCTGGCCTTCTTCCTGCCTCACACTCTGCTCTAAGCCGCTGAATCTTCGAATCTGTAGACTGCGCCATCCGGATTCTCTCAACTATGCTGGACTGAACCTGTAGACTGGCCATCAATGCCATCTGGTAGGAAGAACCACTTCAATTCCCATCTTCCGAAGATCTGCCAATAAGTCTGGTTGCGCCGTCAGAAAATAAACTCCGGCTCTCCTGCTCAACGCATCTGCTACTACATTGGCCTTCCCTGGGTGATACTGCAAATCTACATCGTGGTCCACCAATAGCTCAAGCCATCTTCTCTGCCGCATATTAAGGTCCTTCTGGGTGAAAATATACTTCAGGCTCTTGTGATCAGTAAATATCTCCACTCTATCTCTGTACAAGTAGTGTCTCCACAACTTAAGTGCAAACACTACTGCTGCTAGTTCCAAGTCGTAGGTCGGATAATTCTTCTCATGATCACAAAGTTGACGTGATGCATAAAATATTACCTTCCCATGCTGTATCAAGACACACCCCAATCCTCTGCCTGAAGCGTCGCAATAAACTGTGAATCCTCCGGTCCCATCTGGAAGTATGAAAATGGGAGCCGTTATCAAACCTCGCTTCAACTTCTCAAATGATTCCTGGCACTCTGATGTCCAAGCGAACTGCATATCCTTGCGGGTCAACTGGGTCATCGGCGCTGAAATCCTTGCAAAATCTGAGACGAATCGCCGATAGTAGCCGGCTAATCCAAGGAAGTTGCGAACCTCTGCCACTGAGCTGGGTACTGGCCATGACTCGATAGCCACAATCTTCTGGGGATCCACTTCCACTCCTTCTCGGGTAATGATGTGACCCAAGTACGAAATGCGATCGAGCCAGAACTCACATTTACTGAACTTGGCATACAACTGATGCTCTCTAAGCGTCTAAAGGATGATTCTGAGATGCTGTTCGTGCTCTGCTTCACTCTTGCTGTAGACCAGGATATCATCTAGGAACACGATCACGAACTGATCCAAGTAAGGCATGAAAATGAGATTCATGAGGTCCATGAATACGACTGACGCATTGGTCGCTCCAAAGGGCATAACAAGGAACTCCTGGTGCCCATATCTCGATCTAAACGCTGTCTTCGGGATGTCCTGCTCTCTGACTCTGATCTGGTGGTATCCTGATCGCAAGTCTATCTTCGAAAATACTAAAGCCCCTTTGAGTTGATCAAACAAGTCATCTATCCTCGGAAGAGGGTATCTGTTCTTGATTGTCACTGAGTTCAAGGTACGATAATCTACACATAACCTGGACGCACCATCCTTCTTTTTCACAAGAAGCATCGGGGCTCCGTAAGGCGATCCACTTGCACGAATAAATCCCTTGGTCCTAAGTTCTTCAATCATCTTGTACAAAATCTCCAACTCTGAAGGCGCCATTCTGTAGACTCGCTCTGATACTAGTGCTGATCCGGGGATTAAGTCTATATTGAACTCGATCTCTCCCGCTCTGGCAGTATTCCTGGAAGCTCCTCTGGGAAAACATCTAGAAATTCTTCAACTATCCTGGGTAACTGCACTGCTGCTACTGCCATCCGCAACACTGGAGAAGATGGCTCCACTGCGCCTCTGGAAAATGAGAACTCTGGCTCTCCTGGAATGCTGAAAATAACTCTGCCAACATAGCAGTCTATCTTAGCATACTGGTTCCTCAACCAATCCATGCCTAAGACTACATCGTAGTCTGCCATAGGGAACTCTATAAATCTAGCGGAGAACTTTCTACCGCTAACTACGATCCGACACGAGAAAAACACTCGATCTACTCCCACAAGACCATTACCAGTAAGTATATTGAGTCTTACTGATAATGACTCTGGCTCCAATCCTATCCGTGTCGCGAATCGTGTAGACATGAATGAATACGATGCACCAGAATCAAATAATACCAATGCTGGAGAGGAGTTGACGAGAATAGTACCTGCCACTACCTCACCTGGTGCAACTTCTTCTTCCATAGCCATCATCATGGCCTGACCTCTAGCTGCGGGTCCCCTCTGCTGGAAACCTCTCTATCTGCTCTGCACTTGGGCTTGGGTGAACTGCTACTGGTTCTGCTGATGAAATGCCTGGGCCTGAGGCAACAATGGCCTCGGGTACTGCTGCTGCTGCGTAGGTGCTGGTCCCCTAACCGATGGACTGGTTAGGTTGGAAGAGGATGAACTACCCCTATTCAGGCAGGCTCCTATCTTGTGATCTGCCGCTCCACAAGCCAGGCACAATCCTTGTGCCCTGCGACAATCTGCTACCACGTGCCCTGGCTTTCCGTAATGAGAACATCCCATCGCGGAAGTCTGCTTCTGCTTCTGCTGCTGCGGGTACGTCGGGGTCGAATGCTGAACCGACATCACTGAGGCCGCCCGCCTCGGAGTTCCAATAGTCAAACTTCTAGCTGCCGGGGCTGGAGCTGATGACTGGTGCATCTGACTGTGGGACCGCTTCCTACCTCCGATCCTATCCACGATCCTCTGGGAGGTGTACTCATACCTTCTAGCCGCTCTTAATACTGCATCGAACGTCTGGTGCTCGAACTGCTCGACTGCCAACAAGATCTCCAAATGCAGTCCCTGCTGGAACCGCTGGGCCCTATCAAACTCGGTTGCCACCAAGGTGGGGGCAAACCTACTGAGTCTAGAAAACTCAGATGCATAACCGTCGACTGTTCTGCCTCTTTGCTTCAAGTTGGTAAATCTCGTCTGTAGGTCGTACCGAGCTACAGCATCAAAATACTTCGTCTGGAATCTTTCTCTAAACACTGCCCAAGCATTGGGTGCCAATAATCCCATGGCCTGCGCTGCCCACCAACTGCGAGCCAAGTCCAGCAACTGTAGCCGTACCACGGCTACCTTCTCATTCTCGGGTGTTCTAGCTGCTTCCAGAATCACCTCGGTATCCTGAAGCCAAGCGTCCGCGGCAATCGCATCTTCACTGCCTTCGAAGAATGGAGGGTTCAAGCGCTTAAAGCTGTTGGCCGCACTGTTCCCTGGGTGACCGTCCCTGGTCAAAGCATCTGCCACTACCTGGTGCAAGGCGTCTCCTCGACGATCTTGGGAAGCTATCAAGGTCCTGATAAGACCTACCAAAGTGCCATCATCCGGCTCGGCAGGCTGAACGGGCTGAACTGGGGGCTCCTCTCCAGTAGGCACAACTCTGGAGGCTACTCCGGAGTGCTGGGCTTGATCTCCGGGCTGCTGGTCTGCGATAGTTGCTCCACCTTGCTGACCGGCGGGGTCAGGTACAGTATCGCTGAAGAAGACGACACAGAGAAAACAATAAGGAAGGACCAGGACAGATCAACGATACAAGCATGTAATCAAGTCAAGATTCCAGAGATTCAGAGGATATGATAAGAGATCAAGGACGAGTACTGATTGATACATCTATCGGTAAACCTCCACATTTCTTGATTGACAGGACCTGCATGGGCCACCACTTAAACTATGTCGTGCCCCAGAACCAGAATACTGGAGAGGGGGCGAACATAGCCAGCTACGTATATTGAAATAGAATCCACCTCGCTATACGGTCACGGCTGTCTAGATATGAGGGTTTACTACAAGCCAATGGTCTCTTAAGGTCAAGCCTATTGTCTCAATCTCAAGCAAGTAATATAGTTACAAGATGTTTGACCACCAAATATACAATAAAAGGCATCCCAAATATTACATATTCAGTTGATCATGAAGCTAGTCGTACAAAATGCGAGGACTAGCAAGAGTTTAGTCATACATGATCAACCCTAGGATTCGTCAATCATGTTTACAGCCCGTAGGCAGACAGTAAGTAAATGTGCATCGAGCTAACAGGTGCTCATCGGCTAAACGCCTCAAAAGAATAATTATAATAGAGTGAGCGAAACAAAATAGAAAACCCACTCGTAGCTCGGGTTCCTTCTAGTCGCCACCATTGGACTGGAGGTTCGGTAGATCCTCGGGAGCTGCTCCGAAATCTGGCCACACAAAACCAGCTGGGTCAATTCCCAGAAAGAGCAAGTGCCACAAAAGAGGCCACGAAATAAGAACAAAACAAGCATATCAGAACATAAGAAATTGGAAGAAAAGTACAAGTAAATAAGAGTACAACAGACAATAAACGACTAGGGACATGGAACCATTCCGGAAGCCAGGTTACAACCCGTAAACCAAACAAGGACCGGGGTTGTAACCCTTCGCCTGAATAGCACCTTGTCTCTACCCATTTATTGTTAAAGATAAGTAAAACAATCATGTTCAGGAGGACCAGATACAGGAACTAGAAAAGACTTAGACAGGACTAGACATCATCCATTCACAAGCGGCCAAGCAATTACTGCGGCTTACTACTTTAACTAACTAGGGTTATCACAAGCCTAATTACTAACAAGATGCAAGTGAGAAATTTCCAGTCCCAAGCCCTGCAGACCATCCAGTTATCCTTCCGCGGGTTGAGAGTATGGTTGGGTACATCGTCCAGGATGATATACCCTTACGTGACTTAGAGGGTGCAACACATGACAGTGTGCTAGAAATGTGCTCTACTCGTCGGTAAGCTACAAGTCCAATTAAAGCGCCCAGATAACGAGATTGCCTGTGACTGGAAATTCTCTATGAACTATAGTTTGATCTAATCATTAGCCTAATCCAGATTCAGTATAAATCCCTGACCATGGGAACCAGGAAGTCACGTCCTAGACATGATGCAAGCCAAGACAGGTGGATTGTACAAGCAAGCAAGCAGGAACACCCACGGTGTCAAGTTGGTTATGCAAGTCAAGTTACAAGTTACAAGTTATAAGTCAAGTCAAGTCAGTGCGCCGCTACGGGCCACTATCAAGTTATCAGTAAGAAGAATGCAACCCATCGGGTCATTTTCCAGAAAATCAGGAAGTACTAGGATCATAAATTACAGAAATCACGAAAACCGTACTAGTCATATCAAATACTAAAAATCGTGCCAGGTCGTGTTGGGGTCAAGGCAGTCGTGCTGTGTGGAACAAGATCTCAAAACCTAATCCACAAAAGAGAAGCCAAGTCCAAAAAATAAAACCAAATCATCATGGGCCAGTGGGTTGCGTAGGGGTGGATGGTGCAGGAATGGTTGGCGCAGGAATGGACTGCGCAGGGGTGAAGTGCGCAGGGTCCAAGCGCACAGGGTTAGATTGCGCGGGGAGCCAACTGCGCAGGGGTGAGCTGCGCAGGGGTTAGATTGCGCATGAGCAGACTGCGCAGGGGCGAAGTGCGCAGGGGTGGATTGCGCATGAGCAGACTGCGCATGAATGGATAGCGCATGGGGCTGAGCACAGTTCGCAAAGGGGCAAGCACGCGGTCAGCGCTGCGCTAAAGAGCGCAGGCCGAGAGGGGATACGCAGTCCAGCACTGCGCCAAAGAGCGCAGGCTGCAGTCTTCTTCTCCTGGCCGAGAGCAAGCATCAAGAACACCAAAAATTTTATTCTTCATATCTTGGTCAAATCAAAGCCAAATCTAGATTTTAAAGTTCTAACTTGAGTAAAATTGAGTTCTCTTCCACATGGAAGCATCAAAACCCACAAAATCCAACTAAAATAGATCAAAATCATGTAAATCTGAAAATAGAAAAAACTTAGATCTAGAACAAAGGAGACTCCAAATCACAAAATGTCAAGTTCTAATGTTCATCTCCATGGCCTAATCTAGCTAATGGACAAATAAAATAGGGTTCTCATGTGGTGGCAAGGTGCACTTGCCTATGGGTGGAGGTGTTGTGTAGAGGAAAGAAGAAGAAGGAGATGGAGAAAATAAATGAAAGAGTTAGGAGGAGAGAGAAAAGGTTGGTAGGGTTTTAATGAGGGTGGTTGTGGTGTGTTGAGGGTGAAGCATAGGCTAAGGTGTTCCAAATGCATGTTGAACCAAACCAAACCAATCCTCCTCCACTAAATAAAACCAAGCCATGTCAAAACTTATTTTACGAGAAAACCAAAATCTGCAAGCTGAGCCAAAATAAAATATAGGCCAAAATCTGAGAAAATAAAATACAGGTCCAAGATACATGCAGGCTTAACAACATACGTGTTCTGAGATATGGGTGTTACATTATACTCCTCTCCTCCATTCCCAAATCACCAAAGAAAAGATCCCCAAATAATCAAAGACATCGAGAGAGAGGGGAGGGAGGCAAATAGAGAGGAAGCTCACATCGGGAAAAGCTCGTCTAGGAGTGGAGCTGTGCAGCGATGGAGCACCGACGCTGAGAGGCACGCATTGTCCGATGGTCGCTCTCAGTGGTCATATCCACGTCGAAACAACACGCGGGGCGCAGCGGGGCTCGATCGACAAGTGGCCGTCGGAGATCCGAAGGCGGGGTATCGGGAAGTGGCGCATCGACGCAAGACCAGGCGGGGCACAGGAGGTAGGCTTTGCGGGATCGGGGCAGACAGGTTCTCTCTCTCCCTCTCTCTGAGATTGCTAGTGTGTGGGTGTGGTGGTGGCCGATGGCTGACAGTGGCGGGTAGTTGTTTTATTTCTTTTCTTCTTTTTTGTATGGCTATGGTGGTCATGGTGTTTCTGTGGTGATGGCTGGGATGGCGTTGGGGTTGGCTGGAGCATTGGGGAGAGTCTATGTGGTGTTTGCAGTGGTGGTGGATGGGTGGCCGGAGGTGGCTACGTGGTATGTGCTCGTCGGATTGGCGGGGTTGGATCGGGTGGAGAGGAGCTAGGTAGTGGTCGGGGCTCATGGTAAGCAGGAGGGTCGGATGGTTTTTCGGAGATGGCTGGTGGTGAGATAGGCGTTGGCGGTGGTGACGGGTAGCTGGCAGTTTAGTGTGGTGGTCGGCATCTACAGTGAAGTGGAAGTGGCGACTGAGGATGTTGCCAAGGGATGTGTGTAGGAATTAGGAAATTGTTTATTGTAAACTATTGGGAACTCCTATATTTATAGGATAGAGTGGGAAAACTCTAAGGGCAAGCTTGTAAATGTAATAGGAACATGAAAAGTTTGGTAAAAAACTAACTACCTAATTGCTAACCACTAACACTTGCTCTCCACTAGTTTAATTAGTTATTAGCTAATAATTAATTTAGTAAATAGTTAGTAGCTAATTACAATTTAGCTACTAATTACCTATAATTGGCTAACTTCCAAGCTCTAGCCTACAATCCAAGCCAATGGCTTGGTAGGCTAAACTTGGACCGAAACGGCCTTAGCCCGATACGAGGAGAATCGAATAACCTACCATCAAAAACCTTTAACTAAAATAATAATAATAATTATATTTACAAAACATGACTCGACAAATATTTTTTATATAAAATATAACTTATAGATTTTTCTCGAGATGGACAGAAAATTAAATTAGGGCAAAAATCTCACATAACATAGTTTTACATAACCAATGACCCAACAAAATATCGATAACAAATTATGATCGAAAATATTTTCTCAATAATAGAATTGCATGATTTTCAAAAATTTAGGAAAAATTTAAAAGAAATAAAAATTAAAAAATATTCAAAATATCCAGAATTTGGTTAACGAAGGTTACGAATCTACCCTCCTCAAAGAAATTTCATCCTCAAAATTTAAGTTTGCCAAGGGGATCAATACGATAGAGAGTTTAGTCAATAACTTAGGCACGATTAAGACAATCAATTCAAAATCATTATGCATGACTAGTGATTTGGCATGATAGAATTGCAATATGAATAAATTATAGGCACGATTTAGAAATAACTCAAGTCATTCTAGGCATGATCTCAACCACGGCTAGGAGAATCAAAGATGGGATTGAAATTCGAGTATGGAACGATTCTGAAATCCAGATCTTAGGTCGGATAGGCACGATTTAGAAATAGATCCAAGTTATTTAAGCGCGAAGTCGCGACTAGGAACATCAAAATTGTTCAGTTATAATCAAGTTAGAATCAGATCTAAGTATAGAATGATCAATATGATTTAGGCTCGATAAGATTATATTCGAGGTTATATAGGCACATTCAAATACAAAATGATGCGATTGGGCATCATTAGGAATAATAAAATATTTGGTACGATTTCTGCTGAGGATCAAAAATACTTGATCACGATTAGAATCAAGGCTTAAGTTTTGGAATGACTAGAATCATTTAGGCATGATTTAGGATATAGCGACGAATTCTTTTAAACCTAATCATGAATAGGAATGAAATCTAAGTACGAGTGACTAGAGAATCAAAAATTAAGTACAACAGAAAAATTATTAACATGATCAATTAAATTCTGACATGACTAAGTTCCTAATTAGATAGTCGTGATCGAAGATCAAAATTGCAGGTACGATTTATGGGTAAAATTAATAGGTGTAATAACAGTCATTAGAATCACGATCGTTGAATCAGAATTGTTTAGTCGTGCTGGGTCATCTAGGCAAGACCAAACGTGAAGAATAATGGTTAAGGTAAATCATGATCAGAACGAAACTTAGTCTTATCAAGAATTAAATCGAAGGATTAGGCACGATGAAAACAAAAATCGAAGTCTGAGCACAAGCAATAAAATGATAGAAATCCATGTCACGATTGAATTTAAATTACTTGAGTATGGTCAAGAATCAAGAACCTTGGCACGATAAGATAATCAAAATTGATCGGTCATGATCAAGGTGGATAAAAAATTAGCGATATTGAAATTTAAGAAATGGCTCAAGGATAAGGTAAATAAAATCTATTTTACTAGGACAGGAAAATCAAGAATAATTTTCCAGAAGGAAGTCAAGGTAATCATCTCCCTTTACTTTGACTACTACCACGGTTATCCAAAATCCAGATATACTACTGCAAAAAGAATCATAATCTTCAGTCATGGAGATTAAATTCTCTATAACTACTATAGGCTAGACCATTATCTAATCTATTTTTCTCATAATCCTTTCTTTCTTTCTTTCTTTTTTGATATGTAATCCTTTTTTTCGTAGTCATCTTGAAAGTCCAATTTCCTTTACCTTGTCTTTGCTTAGGTCCTAAATTCCTGAATCAAGGTTCATAAAATCCTTGAAGTTTCAAATCACACCCTCGTAATACTCAAATCTAATGCCACCCTACCATATAAAAATATTCTCCATTATTCTAAATATCAATTTTCATATTTCCTTCAATTTTTATACTTTCAAATATTATCCTTCTTAAAATTAAGCCACCAAAAGTCTCTAGTCTTTCCTATAACTTAAAAACTTTGTGTTCTCCCGGTTCCTAGTCATTCTCTTACCAATATCTTGTTTAATTTTGTATCATCACCACATGTAGTCATAAGCTTCCTTCCATGTATTTAGATTCCTAATTTCATTTTCCTAACCTTAATTTGATGATGAAATATCTCAAGAGTTAGTAAGAATAACGTCCAAATTTTCTCCAGATCAAATTGTTTTTTAAAATTTCCTCAGTTCTAAAATACTACTACAAAATATGCAGTTCTCTCTATTAATATATTCTACTCTTCAGCGAGGAAGCTCACATTAAGGAAAGCTCACCGAAGAGTGGAGCTGTGAAATGACGAAGCACTGGCACTGAGAGGCGTGCGTTATCCGGTGGTCGCTCTCAGTGGCCAGATTCGTGTCGGAATGACACGCAGGGAGCGGTGGGGCTCGGTCGTCGTCGGAGATCCGGAGGCGAGGTTTTAGGAAGTAGCACGTTGGTGCAAGACTAGGCATGGCACATGAGGTGGGCTTTGTCGGATTCGGGGCAGGCAAGTTCTCTCTCCCTCTCTGAGATTGCTGGTATGTTGGGTGTGGCGTAGTGGCAGACGGTTGTCGGTGGCAGGTGGTTGTTTTATTGCTCTCCTCCTTTTTTGTAGGGCTATAGCGGTCATGGTATTTCTCTGGTGATGGCGGCGGTGGCATTGGGGTTGGCCGGGGCATTGGGGAGAGCCCAAGTGATGTTTGCAGTAGTGGTAGGTGGGCGACCGAAGGTGGCTACGTAATGTGTGCTTGCCAGAGTGGCGGGACTGGAACGGGTGGAGAGGAGCTAGGTGGTGGTTTGGGGGATCTCATGGTGGACAGGAGGGTCGGGTGGTTGGTCGGAGATGGCTGGTGGTGAGATGGGCGATGGCGATAGTGATTAGGGGTGAGCATTCGGTTTATTCGGTTTAAACCGAACTGAATAACCCAAAACCGAATTGGACCGAAACCGAATAAGCAAAACCGAAACCAAACCGAATTGGCCCAAAACCGAATCAAACCGAACCGAATTAAATCGGTTCGGTTTTCGGTTTATTCGGTTTATTCATATATTTTTTTTTTTTTGAGATTTTTTTGTTAATATATATAGTAACTAAATATACATAAACATTTTAGTATATACCTATATATATTTAGTATATACCTATATATATTAATACTTATATATATAGTACACACACACACATATATATAATTAATTAATTAAATTTTCTTATTCGGTTTTCTGTTTTGGACCGAAACCGAAACCCAAAACCGAAACCGAATAAGAAAATTTAGTGTTTTCAAAACCGAAACCGAACCGAATTTTTTTAAAACCGAACCGAACCTCTTATTCGGTTCTGTTCGGTTTGGTTTTCGGTCCAAAACCGAATAATGCTCACCCCTAGTGGTGATAGGTGGCTAGCAGTTTGGTGGTGGTCGACATTTAGAGTGAAGTAGAAGTGACGGCTGAGGATGTTGTCTAGGGATGTGTGTAGGAATTAGGAAATTGTTTATTGTAAACTATTGGGAACCCCCATATATATAGGGTATAGTGAAAAAACCCTAAGGGCAAGCTTGTAAATGTAATAGGAATATGAAAAGTATAGTGAAAAACTAACTACTAACCCTAATTGCTAACTACTAACACTATTGCTCTCCACTAGTTTAATTAGTTATTAGTTAATAATTAATTTAGTAAATAGTTAGTAGATAAGTATAATTTAGCTACTAATTACCTATAATTGGCTAAATTCCAAGCTCTAGCGCATAATCCAAGCTAATGGCTTGGTAGGCTAAACTTTGACCGAAACGGTCTTAGCCCGATACGGAGGGAATCATATAACCTACCAATTATCAAAAACCTTTAACTAAAATAATTAGTAATAAAGTATATATTTCTATTTACAAAACATGACTCGACAAATATTTTCTATATATAAAATATAACTTATAGATTTTTCACGAGATGGACAAAAAATTAAATTAGGGCAAAAATCTCACATAACATAGTTTTTACAAAACCAATGACCCAACCAAACATCGATAACAAATTACGATCGAAAATATTTTCTCAATATTAGAATCGCACAATTTTCAAAGATTTAGGAAAAATTCAAAAGTAATAAAAGTTTAAAAAAATTCAAAAAATTTGGTTAACGAAGGTTACATGTTATATCTATCTATTGTTTTTATGTGGATGATATTCTTATTGCTTCAAAAATCTTGATAGAAATAGATAAACTGAAGTCTCAACTTAGCTCAGAGTTTGAAATGAAGGACTTGGGTGGAGCCAAGAAGATTTGGAAATGGAGATTAAAAGGAAGAGGGAGAAATGGAGATTGTGTTTGTCTCAGAAGTCCTACATTGAGAAGATCATTGCTCGTTTTGGTATGAAGATGCAAGGTCACTCCCTTGGATGGCCACTTTAGGCTCTCAGCCAAGTTATCCCCTACTACAGTTGATGAGAAGGAGCACATGGCTCGAGTTCCTCATGTGAGTGCAGTTGGCAGCTTGATGTATGCTATGGTGTGCACTTGACCAGACATTATACAGGTCATTATGTGGTTAGTCGCTTTATGGCTAATCCGTAAAAGAAGCACTGGAAGGCTGTGAAGTGGATATCTATGTACTTAAAGGGCACCAATGATGTGGGATTACACTTTGGTGGAGACTTTAGTCAGGTTAGTGGATATGTGAATTCAGACTATGTTGGTGATCTAGATAGGTGCAGGTTAACTACTGGACACGTGTTTATTCTACACTGTGCACCAGTCAGTTGGACGTCTATGTTGCAGGCTATGGTTGCTTTATCGGCTAAGGAAGCCGAGTATATGGCGCTGACAAAAGCAGTAAAAGAAGGCCTATGGCTTCGTGGCTTGATTAATGACTTGGGGTGAAGCAGGATGTAGTTGATGCGCCTTGTGATAACATGAGTGCTATCCACTAGGCAAAATATCAAGCCCATCATGCGAGGACCAAGTATATTGATGTTCGCTACCGCTTCGTACGGGATGTTGTCTGTTTGCCATTGATTATAAAAGAACAGAATAGTTTTATGGGAGGACTGGACTTTTACTTCACAACTACAAACTCGCTTGTATAGAAGAGAGCCTAAGAACAAAACCTAGAAAAATTAATCTAAAGTACAATTGTTTTATTTTTCTGAGGGGGGTAACGGTAGAGGCTCGGGAGAGTGCTATCAACTCTGCCTTACTCCTTGGACGATCGGACGTCGCTTTGGCTCTGATGAAGAAATGCTCTTGCTGGGTGCTCTTTGCTCTATGTCTCTCTCTGTGTCTCCGCCGCTCTCCGTGTCCAGGGTTTTACAAGGGAATGGCACCTTGCTATTTATAGGCTTTATGATAAGTAGGTGTGCAGTAATTGCTCCTTGAAAAGTGGGCGGTTAGGGATTTGGTTAAGATTAGCCTTGATCTTGTTTGTTTGAAATCAATCTGGGCTATTATGTTGATTGTAACAAATCTGCATTGTTTGTTGGAAATTGATCCGGGCAGTTATGTTGATTGCAATAAATCTTCATTATGATGATTTGTTGATAGCAGCAAATCCGAGTGGATAAGTCTTGGTCAATTTTCTGCCACGTGTCCCAGCTGCTGCCATTATGCTGAGAGCCAAATGAACGCGGGTGGATAAGTCTTAGTCGATTTTCTGTCACGTGTCCCAACTGCCATTATGCTACGAGCCGTATAGACGGGACGTCCTGGCAGAGCCGCATGAGTGTGGCCCCGACTACTGAGCCGTATGAAGGTGGCAACCGCATGAGAGTGACAGCCACATAAGAGTGAACCCCAACTGAACCGCATAAGGGTGGCCCCCACAATCCGAGCCGCATGAGAGTGGCAGCCGCATGGGG
Organism: Iris pallida; assembly: GCA_029216955.1. NCBI lineage: Eukaryota > Viridiplantae > Streptophyta > Magnoliopsida > Asparagales > Iridaceae > Iris > Iris pallida. The sequence continues at coordinate 30,513,510 of JANAVB010040818.1, forward strand.
GTGGCCTCCAACTGAATCGTATAAGGGTGGCCCCCACAATCCGAGCCGCATGAGAGTGGCAGCCGCGTGGGAGGTGGCCTGCAACTAAATCGCATAAGGGAGGCTCCCACAATCCAAGCTGCATGAGAGTGGCAGCCGCATAAGGGTGAACCCCCAATCTAAACCGCATAAGGGTGGTCTAGGCAGTCCGCATAGAGAGCTTCTTTGGACTTATGGATTGTGCCGGCTGTCTCAGAGATTTTCTCATCTTTTGAGGAGCCTGACGCGTCTCCTCATTATGTCAGAGCCGTCAGAGCTGTCACTTTATGTCAGAGCATTAAATGGCCAGCTGCATGAAGTAATTATGGCCATCTGTCATCGGCCTGTTTTGAGACGCATGAGGCCACGTGGCTCTTCCTGAGCCGCATAAAGTCCCTGAGCCGCATGCGGCTCTCTGGGTCTCTCCGAGCCGCATTAGATTCTTCGAGCTTTTGAGCCGCATGTTGAGTCTGGGCCGCATATGAATTATTATTCTTTTTTATGCTTCTACAAGACCCCCTTCATAGTTTTCAATTTTGTAAAAATTAAAATACTTTGAATAAGAAGCATGCCCACGTAGCCGCATAGACTTTTCTGACCGCATAGGATTTTCCAGCCGCATGGATTGCTCTGGCCGTATGGAATTCTCTAGCCGCATGGGCTGCTCTGGCCGCATGCATCTGCCTGCCACGTAGGCGTCTCATTAATTGCCCTTGATTTGTTTTGATTTAAAGCCGTCTTTTGGGATAGGATCCCAAGAGTCAGCTTTAAATATTTGGATTTATTCTTAATAATTACGAGTAATCTTTTGCATGCGGGAGATAGAAATCCAAGAGTCGGTCTCCTCTCCTAGGCAGCACATAAATCGAAGCATCCATCGGTCTACGAGCCCCCCCCTGTCTGCCTATAAATACGAGTGCTCTTGGAAGAGAGAGACTCTTTACTTTCTTTTCTCTTCAACTATTCTTGCCCTAAGTTGTCGTCTTCTCTTCCTTCTCCGATCATCAATGGCTCCCAAGGCTTCCAAGGCTTCCTCTGCGGTGAAGGGTAAATGTCACGCCCCAGAACCAGAATACTAGAGAGCGGGGGAATGACTCAGCCAGCTACGTATTACGGGTAGATGAATACCGTATAATACGATCAATGCTGTCTAAAGACGAGGGGGTGCATACTATATGAAAGTCTTACTATGGTCACTTCACATCTATTGTCTCAATCATTCGAACAAGAAACAGTAATAGAGAACATGTAAGATAAAGCAGTAAGGCGTCCCAAATGCTCTGTCAAAATGTTCTTGATATCTGGCTTTACAAAACATAGCCAGATTGATGTAGCAAAAGTATACACAATTGTTATCAGCTGCAGCCTGACTTTAGTTACAATTATGTAAAAAGTAAGTACAAGACAATCCGACTAACATGTCGGTGCCAAACGGCAAGGTATAAAGTAGATAACAAAACGGCGGGGAAGTAAGAAACCCACTCGAGTCCTCCTGCGATCATCCTTCTAGTGTTGACCATCTTGGAGGTAGAAGTAAGCTGGATCCTCGGGGACTGGCTCTAAATCTGGCCATGCAAAACCAGAGAGGTTAGACCTCTAATAGCAAGTACCACAAGGAAGCACGACATGAGAACTAAAACCAGTAATGAGAAATAATAATAGATCTCTGCTTTCTACTAGGATTCACATCACATCACGACACTTCGAACCAACCTTCCAACCAAACAAGGACAGAAGTTAGCCCGTCATGTCCTGACATTCTGATCATCCCAGTTAGGTAACAGAGTAGGTACAGTGCACAAACAAATCATCCTGAACGGCCAATCAAATCCTATAGCTTGATTTTGAGTCCCAAGTTATCCTGGAATTTATGCAATATGGATTCCTCAGTTCTTACTATGTGCGAGCAAGGCTAGTTAATCATGTGCGCCAAGCATGAATTAGACGAGTCCTAGCAGGACGCCCGTCAATATACCATATACAATAATAATATAAGCGGATACTGTTCCCTGCCCGTGTGGCAGGTTTACAGTATCTGTGGGAACCAGCCGGCCCGTCGGGTACTACTTGTCCCAAGGGGGCTGCCATGTAAGAACTCGGGAATCCATTCTCTCCATGCAATCATTATTTTATTTAACTTAATAGTCCCTACGTTGAGTGAAATCTCATGCCGTGGATCATGGTCATTCAAATGAGTACTTTTGTACGGGGTACGATATGCACAACTCTACAATGATACCAGTGTGGTCAGGTTATAGGTCTTACATAGCGTAATACAACAATCAAAACTAACCACGGAGTAATCATGCCTTGACCATAAAGTACACATGCTTCTTTGGTAAGATAAATAAATAATAAATGAATTGAAGCCTGCATGTGCCTATATGTCAATCTTCGGGATTAGCCAGTCGATTTCAATAGTTCATAGTTCATATGAACGTGTCTCATTCATTCAATTCAATAAGACGACTAGCCAGTCTTAGTTCCAACTAGGAACGCATGATCAATTATTAGTCAAGGTCACAATCATTATCAATGGTGACAAGGCATAAAAGTCAACTAGTATTCAGTGGGGTGAGTCTACAACTCTCAGGGTTTAATTCCAGTCAATCGGGGTATCTATAACTCAATTCACGACACAAGGTATCCCACGTAACAATCTATATTTAACAGAAATATCAACATATCATGATTATAACAAGTTTATGCAAAAAGGCGTAAGGATATAAAATGGACGTTAAATATCTAATAAGATATCAATATACAGGGCTATAGAAGATCCAGGGTAAGCAGGCTACTCTCATGTCAGCCTACGCTCATGTCAGCGTACGCTCAGGTCAAGCTATGCTCAAGCCAGCGTACGCTCAGGTCATGCTACGCTCAGGTTAAGCTAGCGTATGGACTCCATACGACTCCTCTTCAAGGCAGCGTATGGACTCCATACGACTCCTCACTATCTAAGCCAGCGTACGCAAGTCATACGCTTCCAAAAGGCAGCGTATGAACTCCATACGACTCCTTACTATCCAAGCCAGCGTACGCAAGTCATACGCTTCTAAAAGGCAGCGTATGAACTCCATACGACTCCTTACTATCCAAGCCAGCGTACGCAAGTCATACGCTTCCAAAAGGCAGCGTATGAACTCCATACGACTCCTTACCATCCAAGTGAGCGTATGCAAGTCATACGCTCCCAAAAGGCAGCGTATGAACTCCATACGACTCCTGAGCATCCAAGTCAGCGTATGCAAGTCATACGCTTCCAAAAGGCAGCGTATGCAAGACACACGCTACCTAAAAATGCAGCGTATGAACTCCATACTGCGCTGCGCTAAAGAGCGTGCACAGCTCAGTGACGCAAGCTAAAAAGCTAGCATACACTGCTCACTGTCTTCTCCAAACAGTAAGAACTCCATGGTTGTACCCCAAAGTTTCAAAAGTCCATAACTTGGTCAAAACAAGTCCAAATCCAACTTTTCAAAGGTCAAAATTGGGTAGAATAAACTTCTCTATAACATGGAACCATCAAAACTTGAAAACAAAGAAGTTTGATAGATCAAAACCACCAAACTCCAAAAATAACTCATTTCTAGATCTACAAAAATTAAGACTTCGAAATGAAAAATGCCAAGTTCTAAACTCTCTTAGGATCTTGCGAGGAAGATAAATGAACTACAAAAACATGGGTTCTCATGGGAAGCAAGTTGTACTTGCCTACGGTTTGGTAGGTGGAGAGAGTAATGAAGAGAAGAAGAAGAGGAGTAATGGTGAGAATGTGAGTTTATGAGGAGAGAGAAAGAGATGTAAGCTTTAAATAGAAAAGGGGTGGTAGGTGGGAGTTGGGCCGGGTTGTCCACCATGAACCCGAGAACCCAACCTAGGCCGAACCACAATAGGCTAACTAAAGCAGAGAATAAAATAACAGCAAAATAAAATACAGAAATAAAATTGCAGGAAATTAATTAACATGAATTAAAGGAAATTTAAATACAGGATAATACATGATAAATATTAAATAAATACATTCGAGGAGCACATGTATAAAATACGCATTCTGGGAATGGGAAGTGACATCCCTACCCTCTTAGAAAAATTCCGTCCTCGGAATTTCAAATCCAAGCAGGATAGAAACATCGGGGCTAAACTAATCTAAGTACAAGCAATTCAATCAAGCAATCATTTTACAATGTCCTTAACAAGTAACATATCTATACTTAACAATCTGCGATATTAAGCATTTCTACCCATAAGGTGATAAGCATGAGGAATCAAGACAATCAAGGTACACAGAAAAAGATATACCTTGTGAGTCAAACAGATGTGGATACCGTGATCGGATATCATCCTCACGTTCCCACGTTGACTCTCCCAAAGAGTGATGACCCCAAGCAACCCGAACAAGGTTAATTGTTCGGTTCTTGAGTATCTTCTCTCTTCGG
>JANAVB010040818.1:30517979-30634337 GCA_029216955.1 Iris pallida
AAAGGGATGTCGTGTACTCTGTGAAGGACGAAACTATCGCCGTTGGGCTCTGGCTGAAGTTGGAATCACTCTACATGACGAAGACTCTTACCAATCGACTTTATATGTTAAAGTCGCTCTACAGACTAGTGATTGAGGAATGTACGTCAATTCGAGATCATATGTCAAAATTCAATTGAATTATTTCTAACTTGAAGGATGTTGACATACATGAAGATGATGATCGTTTGACGCTAATCCTATTATTTTCTTTGCTTGATTCTTATGAGAATCTTATTCAAACGTTACTATACGGAAAGGACTCAATTTTCGTAGAAGAAGCTATGAGTGCCTTATTGTATAATGAGGTGAGAAGGTTGTCATCTAATGGCAAAAATGGTGGAGACCAAGCCCAAGATTTGATGGCAAGAGGAAGGACAAATGATAGAGCATCTTCTCGCAGAAGGTCAAGATCCAAGTCCAAGACACCTATTGAGAAGGTGAAGTGCTTCAACTGCAACGAGAAAGGACATTATGCAAATAAGTGTCATCATCCAAAGAAGAAGAACAAGAAAAAGGAGAATAAGACAAAAAGAGAAGGTCATGAAGCAAATTGTGCTTCGGAAGCCGACTGTGATTGGGTCTATTTTTCGGTGGCACATGACAACATGAGTGACCATTGGATTCTCGATTTAGGATGCTCGTACCATATGTATCCAAAAAGAGAGTAATTTCTTCCTATAAGATGACAGATGGTGGCTCTGCGTTGATGGACAACAATAACGTATGTCGAGCTGTTGGAATTGGATCTATCAAGGTGAAGATGCATGATGGAATTGTGCAAACTTTGGCCGATGTCAGACATATCGACCTTAAGAAGAAAATTTATTTCTCTCGGTACGCTTGACTCGAATGGTAACAAGTTCGCTGTCGAAGGTGGAGTTTTACGGGTTGTTCGTGGTTCTTTAGTGGTGATAAAATGTCACCGACATGGTAACCTTTATATCTTATTGGGAAGCACAATGACCTAGGACTTTAGCAGTCAGTACACCTGATTTGTCTGATAGCACACGTCTTTGGCATATGCGACTAGGGCATATGAGTGAGAAAGGACTGTCCATACTGAGCAAACAAGAGTTATTGAAGAACTTGAAGAAGCCAAGTATGGATTTCTGTGAGCATTGTGTTTATAGAAAGCATCAGAGGGTGGCCTTCTATATAAGCAAGCAGAAGACAAGAGGTATTCTCGACTATGTGCATACAGATGTATGTGGACCTAGCTAGATTCCTTTCAAGAATGGAGCAATGAACTATGTTACTTTTATTGATGATTATACACGTTGTGTTGGGTTGTTTTTATCAAAACCAAGGATCAAGTGTTCAAAAAGTTCAAGCAGTAGAAAGCGATGGTAGAAAACAGAACGGACAGAAAGGTTAAGACATTAAGGTCTGATAATGGTACTGAATATACCTATAGACCTTTCAAAGATTTCTGTGCTCAAGAAGGTATCATGCGACATTGGACTGTCAAGAACACGCCGCAACAAAATGAGTTAGCAGAGAGGATGAACCGAACCTTGCTTGAGAAAGCAAGATGTATGATCTCCAATGCCGGTTTAGGCAAGGAATGGTAGGCGGATGCTATACACATGGCGCAGTACTTGGTTAATAGATCACCAACGTCTCTGACTATAGACTCTAAGACTCCTTATGAGATGTTTACCGATAAACCAACAGATTATTGTACTTTGTGCGTGTTTGGATGCAAAGCTTACTATCATGTCAATGAGGGTATGCTGGATCTGAGAGCCAAGAAAGCCAATTTGGGAGATATGCACAAGGAATGAAGGGTTACGGTCTATACTACTTGGAGGATAAAAGTTCCTAATCAGCAGGTATGTCACATTCAGTGAGTCTTCAGTGTTGGCTTCAAGTGAGAAGAGTGAGTCCAATCAGGATGGTGGTGTATCTAGCAAATCTCAAACTATTGAGATTGATTCGTCTGAGGATGCATCGGATAAAGTGGAGCTTTCTGAAGATGTTCATCAAGTCCCACAAGAACAACAACTAGAGGAAGAGCAGCACCAGCATTAAGATTCCTTGGCCACTATTAGGCCAAGGAGACCGGTCAGACCAGTGCTCATGTATGGCTTTGATGAACCAATGAAACACTCTGGACAGTTAAATGTGGTGGCATATGTACTGTCAATGGAGGATGATGAGCCTATCACCTTCATACAAGCTATCAATGATACTAGCAGCAAGAACTAGATGATAGCTATGAAGGAAGAGATTGAGTCTCTCCATAAGAACAGTACATGAAATTTGGTTCCATTGCCCAAAGGCAAGCGAGCTATAAGCTGTAATTGGGTATACAAGAAGAAAAGAAAGCTTCTCCAGAGTCAAGTGGCAGTCGGTTCAAGGCAAGATAAGTGGCAAAGGGCTTTGCACAGAATGAGGGAGTGGACTACAATGAGATATTTTCTCTAGTGGTCAAGCATACTTCTATTCGCATATTGTTGAGCTTGGTAGCTCAATATGATCTCGAGTTAGAGCAATTCGATGTGAAGACGATATTCTTGCATGGCGACCTTGACAAAAAATTTATATGCATCAACCAGAGGGCTTCATGGTGGTTGGCAAGAAAAATCATGTATGTTTATTGAAGAAATCGTTGTATGGGTTGAAACAGTCGCCTTGACAATGGTACAAGCGGTTCGATACATTCATGACACGACATGAGTTCACTCGAAGTTAGTATGACTGTTGTGTTTACTTTCATAAACTTCGTGGTGGAAGTTATGTCACAATCCGTACCCAGATATTCGAGCACGTGTACGTGGGCCACGTCCAGTCTACACTGCAGTATCGATGGTAGAACGATGTCAAGTACCCAATAAATATCTACAATATCTAAGTGATCCATAATAATAAATGTACTCAAATTACGTCACAAACAGCTAAGAAAGATATGAATAGAAAAGATTTTAACAACACTGAAACAATTAAAGTCTACAAATGAACATACATAACTAGACTGTATCGGAGACAAATCCGATAACAAAACATAAATAAAAAAATACAATGACCTAGAGCTCTCCAAAGATCAACTCACGATCTAAAACTACATCGAGATCTGTCACCATGAAGTCCAGGGGGTGGGGTATAACATTACCTAAAAAATAATTTAGTCAGGATTGGAATGAAGTACATAACTCTAAAAGCAGTTCCATTATATGGTAGAAAATATATAACTCGGAATAGAATAAAATACATGACATGCTGAAAAAATATAGAGAAATAGAGAAATAACATCATGAAAATATAAGAAAACTGAGTATATGAACAAGACAGAGAACATGTTAAACTATAATAAATATAAGTGATTTAGAGCACAAGATAGTTATGTGATTAGCTTAGGTTGCACATGATTATTCTATGGTAACTCGATTATACGTGAAGGTATAATCGACATATACATGAGTATACTAGAGAGATTTAATCACAAAACTACTTCTACTCCTCCGCCCCAATCAATACACAAGGATCTAATCACGACATGTTACATACATGATTGTTAGTTTGCACTTGAAGCACATATGAGCACATAAGAGTACATGAGAGCACATGAGAGTACATGAATAATACGAATATAAGGAATACATGATGTACATGATAAAGTACATGAACACGAAATACCCGATATACCCGATAAGGGATAACATCTTCTGACAAGATCGATTGGTATCAATCTGTGTAACAATGTGTTAGCATCAAGTAAAGTAGACTAGAGCAGAAAATATAGATACTATCATTATGAAAATAATAAGAAAATACTCGCCTGAATTGGATGGAGCCGACGTACGTGACACGAACGTGTTGGCACGAAATAGGTACGATGCTATGCTCCACAAGATAGTCTAAAACGATGACACAAACGGTTCTATTAAGTCCAGAATATTCCAAATAGCCTAGTTTGGTATATAGAAATCCAAAATCAGAGTTTGACACGATATTCGAATCAAGAACGATGAACAACTATAGTAGTCGTGACTTACGAATTAAGGGAAAAAGAATAATGATATATTGTAACTAATTTGGAAATCATTATAACATATTTAGAAACTATACTTTTATTTAATCATAAGGATTTTAGATATATATATATATATTGGAAATATATAAAACATTCTAACTAAACCTCCAACTTGTCAAATATAGTTTTGGGTCAAAACTCGATAATATTTTATTTATATAATTACCAAATAAGTATTACTAAAGATATAACTACTAATAATAATATCAATGATACTTAGTATTATATAAATATTGATACCAATAAGATATTAAAAGCACTTAACATAACTTTGAAAATATAAAAATGATAATAAGTATCGGTGGTAATAACACTACTTGTAACAATATATATATATATATATATATATATATATATAATATATATATAATATATATTATATATATATATATATATATAACATCTCAAAGTATTATTACCTAACGGGCTTAAACCCAGCCCATATAACTTTTAACAGAATATTTAAAAGAAAATATTACTTGGGCTCAAACCCACAAGTATGCCCAAGCCCAAAAATCAGCTTAAACCCGAAAACCATTACCATTAGCAATAATGTTATTATTAATGCTAATAACATAGGTATAATATGCATTAACCTAAAAAAAGGGTGGGGTCTGCTCCCAATTACTCGATAATCCCCAGAACACAATGAAGGGAGATATAAAGGGGGTCTGCTAAACTCGTCCCCAAACTTCCTCCAAAATTTCTAATCCGACCACACAATCATATAAATCCACTTAACTCGAGAGTGAGAATGACTTCAAAAATTTCAGAAAGGGAAGGGGACCCTGCTGCTATTCTTATATATCACGCCCCAGAACCAGAATACTGGAGAGCGGGGGCGAACATAGCCAGCTACATATATTGAAATAGAATCCACCTCGCTATACGGTCACGGCTGTGTAGATATGAGGGTTTACTACAAGCCAATGGTCTCTTAAGGTCAAGCCTATTGTCTCAATCTCAAGCAAGTAATATAGTTACAAGATGTTTGACCACCAAATATACAATAAAAGGCGTCCCAAATATTACATATTCAGTTGATCATGAAGCTAGTCGTACAAAATGCGAGGACTAGCAAGAGTTTAGTCATACATGATCAACCCTAGGATTCGTCAATCATGTTTACAGCCCGTAGGCAGACAGTAAGTAAATGTGCATCGAGCTAACAGGTGCTCGTCGGCTAAACGCCTCAAAAGAATGATTTACAATAGAGTGAGCGAAACAAAATAGAAAACCCACTCGTAGCCCGGGTTCCTTCTAGTCGCCACCATTGGGCTGGAGGTTCTGTAGATCCTCGGAAGCTGCTCCGAAATCTGGCCACACAAAACCAGCTGGGTCAAACCCCAGAAAGAGCAAGTGCCACAAAGGAGGCCACGAAATAAGAATAAAACAAGCATATCAGAACATAAGAAATTGGAAGAAAAGTACAAGTAAATAAGAGTACTAAAGACAATAAACGACTAGGGACATGGAACCATTCCAGAAGCCAGGTTACAACCCGTAAACCAAACAAGGACCGGGGTTGTAACCCTTCGCCTGAATATCACCTTATCTCTACCCATTTATTGTTAAAGATAAGTAAAACAATCATGTTCAGGAGGACCAGGTACAGGAACTAGACAAGACTTAGACAGGGCTAGTATCATCATTCACAAGCGGCCAAGCAATTACTACGGCTTACTACTTTAACTAACTAGGGTTATCACAAGCCTAATTACTAACAAGATGCAGGTGAAAAATTCCCAGTCCCAAGCCCTGTAGACCATCCAGTTATCCTTTCGCGAGTTGAGAGTATGGTTGGGGTACATCGCCCAGGAGACGATATACCCTTAGGTGACTTAGAGGGTGCAACACATGACAGTGTGCTGGAAATGTGCTCTACTCGTCGGCAAGCTACAAGTCCAATTAAAGCGTCCAGATAACGAGATTGCCTGTGACTGGAAATTCTCTATGAACTATAGTTTGATCTAATCATTAGCCTAATACAGATTCAGTGTAAATCCTTGACCGTGGGAACCAGGGAGTCACGTCCTAGACATGATGCAAGCCAAGACAGGTAGATTGTACAAGCAAGCAAGCAGGAACACCTACGGTGTCAAGTTGGTTATGCAAGTCAAGTTACAAGTTACAAGTTACAAGTCAAGTCAAGTCAGTGCGCCGCTACGGGCCACTATCAAGTTATCAGGTTACAAGTCAAGAATGTACCCCATCGGATCATTTTCCAGAAAATCAGGAAGTACTAGGATCATAAATCACAAAAATCACGAAAACCGTACTAGTCATATCAAATACTGAAAATCGTGCCAGGTCGTGTTGGGGTCAAGGTAGTCGTGCTGTGTGGAACAAGATCTCAAAACCTAATCCACAAAAGAGAAGCCAAGTCCAAGAAATAAAACAAATCATCATGGGCCAGTGGGTTGCGCAGGGGTGGATGGCGCAGGAATGGTTGGCGCAGGAATGGATTGCGCAGGGGTGAAGTGCGCAGGGTCCAAGCGCGCAGGGTTAGATTGCGCGGGGAGCTAACTGCGCAGGGGTGAGCTGCCCAAGGGTTAGATTGCGCATGAGCAGACTGCGCAGGGGCGAAGTGTGCAGGGGTAGATTGCGCATGAATGGATGGCACATGGGGATGAGCGCAGTTCGCACAAGGGGCAAGCAGCGCGATCGGCGCTACGCTAAAGAGCGCAGGCCGAGAGGGGATGCGCAGTCCAACACTGCGCTAAAGAGCGCAGGCTGCAGTTTTCTTCTCCAGGCCGAGAGCAAGCATCAAGAATACCAAAAATTTTATTCTTCATATCTTGGTCAAATCAAAGCCAAATCTAGATTTTCAAAGTTCTAACTTGAGTAAAATCGAGTTCTCTTCCACATGTGTCAACCCCTTGACCAATTTTTTCGAATTTGGTAAAATTTTAAATTAATTTTATTTGACTCTTACTTTTCTCATTGCCTTACATATATAAATTGATGTGATTTAAGGATTTATTACATGTTAAATGAGGAGAGGACCCACAGGGAAATTTCATAAAGGCAGGATCCTATATGAAATTGACTGAATTCAAATTTCCTTTAAACCGCAACCTCAGCTTTGAATACGAATTCAAATCGAATTTGAAACAAATAGATCAGTTGAAATCCTGCGAATCCTATCTCCCATCAACCAAGGATTATCAACAAGTTGTATAAATAGATGGAGGTGGTAGCCGACCCCAAACCCTAGTTCCATTTGCGCCTCCTGTGAAGCAGCTGAACAGAGGGCTCGGGAAAGACCACAAATTGAGCAGGTAACTCCTTCCCTTCCCTTATCATAAATTTTGATTCTATAAACAAAATTGGTTTGTTCATAAGTCCATGACAGTAGAAGTGCTTGTGGTAATGTCTACGAAGGCTAGATGGATGGTAGAAGTGACAAGGAGGTGCTATGGGAAATCCTGTTCAGCTGGGGGTATTAATAAAGGCCATAAGGTAATATAGGAGTAGGTAAACCACACATCAACATAGGGGTCTGTATTTATGATATAGGGAGGCCATAGATGACAGGACACCTGTGGACACCTAAGATAGCCTAAGGACTGAGTAAGCAAGGTTGTATCTATAGGGATGCATCTAGTATCCGGGTACTTGTGGTAAATTGTTTGCACAGGCCTATAGATGAGGGAACCTGCTATGAATGATAGATAATAGACTTATATATAGCAGTGCCTTGTGTCAGACTATAGTTGTACCAAGGATTCATTAACAAGGCCACTGTGCCATAAAGGCCTTAGCCTTGGTGGTGTCCAAGACATGGTAACACCTAAATGAAGAGGGGTAGAGGAAACCAGAGTGTAGGTCGAATACCTACAAAAATCTTGTGGACAACAAACCACGTAGTGCAAGGAAACCAATGGTATGGCTCTGACCATGTATCCCAACCTTGGTAGATCGGACAATAGGATCACTATTTGCACAGGTGCTTGAATACAGTGGGAGCCATATGTGAGGTATAGAGGATGCAATGTCTTAATAATAACCTTAAGACTGCCCTGCTATGGAGACTCGAATTAGTGAATACTTTCCCTGTATTGCCTTCATGTTCTGCACCCACACATTGAACCATCCATAGTCCTTTCCTTTTTTAACCTTGTGCATTAACTGAACATCAAGTGCTTAGTCTCTGCACTATTGGATTGTCATGTATCCTGCCTTGATATATGCATTGCAGTACCTTTACCAAAGCATGGTTAGAATGAGTACTTGGTTCAGTTTAGGACCTATGTGGGTACCAGAGCAAGTAAGCAAATGAGTGTGGGTATGTATGCTAAGATTTCATAATGGGGAAAGGACTAGATTGGTCAGTTCGAGGCTAGCCTGTAGCTAGCATACTGTGGTAGGATTAGAAACCAGGGTGTAGCAAAATAGGTAGAGGGATATCTGTGGGGATCAAATTTGAAATGGTATTAGGTTGCACTATGTATGGACATATCAGTCGATAGGGTTCAATGATCAGACTTACTTTGTCATTTATACATTATCCTAGAGCAATGGCATCAGGCCATTTTCTACTTTTGTTGTCCTGCACCTTTAAGCATTACTAGAAACTTAGGGTCAAGTATCACGTTGACACCTGATACAGAGGACTTGTACCAGGTTGGAATTAGACGACCTGGGTTCTTCGACACACCATATTTTGTTCAGTAATCGGGTATCAGAGAACACCAAATAATTCCATACTGATGAACCCAGGTTTTCAGGCTTGCAAACCTATTCAACTGTAACTTGGGGGTGCCATCTAGGTAAATACTGGAAAAGGAATGCACTGCACTCTTTTCACTTATAGCATATACATTACCCTTACATTGCACTCAGATACTTCTCTTATGATTTCTCTGTATTAGAGTTTTGGCACCATCAGGAGAACCTGTATTGAACACAGGTGTGATTTGGAGTGTTTGTCCTGCTGATTTTGGTAATAGGGTGTTGGGTTTAGTAAGTACATGTTTCTATTTGTACAGTAGCAGGATTTTATGTTGAATACTGTTGTGGGTTGGATTAAGGCCAGTGGCCTTGGGCTGATTTGGACTTGAGTGTTGGGTTCTCTGGAATAAGGAAGAAACGTGTGCTTTTGGGCTTAACTGGGTTAAGTCGACAGGAGTTCATGCATGAGAATAACTGGTGTAGGTATTCCTGCAGTTGAAACTCAGGATATTTCCTCTTGCCTACATATTAACATTTCCTGCTATGACAATATAAGTAGAATGGGATGACTGTAATTATACATTGGGTATGTGACAGATAGGGCCTTGGTCTAGTTGGCATTAGAGTTTAAGGAATTATTATGTTTTAGCATGTTAGAAATCTGCCATATATGTCATATAGGATGTGATAGATTATCCAATACCACCATGATGGCATACTCCCTGCTATGTCCAGTAAAGTTAAGAACTTCCTTGACATTCAATATGATACTGACATGACACTGCCATATGAAATTTCCTTGTATCCATTAAATATTGTTGAATGAGCTTTCCTTGTGTCCAATAAATATTGACATGTGAACCTTCCTCATATACCAAATTGTTACTGACACCAAGGGAAGTGTCAAACTAATCAAGGTAGGATAAGGAACCAGTAGACCCTAGTTATGATAAACCCAAGTTGATGTAGGAATTGGCCTAGAAGCTTAACCATCTAAGTAGATAAGTAAATCTTTTCTTCTGAAAACACTTATTGACATGGAAATTCACAAAAACAGGTTACTTGGACTTAATACGGATTTTGACCCGTGCCAGCAGCTCAGGACTTAAGGCAAGTATACCTTGCCTTTCTACACAGCTTTATTTACATGCACTGTCTATTATTTTATTCAGTTTTCTTATACTGTTGCCATGTATCTTTTCTATCAAGCTTGTATATTTTTATTATTGCTTTAGACAGTGTTCACAGTTAGCCTTATTTCTTATCCGTCGTGCCTTGATTGAGTCATGCCTCAGTGTCTTGAACCTTGAAGCTAACCTGCGAGTCCACGATAGGGACGAGGGTTAGTAGTATATGTTTCACACCTGCGAGCTCACGCTAGGAGCGAGGGTGATGCTAGCCTGCGAGTCCACACTAGGGACGAGGGTTAGTAGTAGATGCTAGCCTGCGAGTCCACACTAGGGACGAGGATTAGCAGTATAGGGTTACACCTGCGAGTCCACGCTAGGGACAAGGATTAGTAGTTCAAACCTGCGAGTCCACGCTAGGGACGAGGGTGATGCTAATCTGCGAGTCCACGCTGGGGACGAGGATTAGTAGTTCAAACCTGCGAGTCCACGCTAGGGACGAGGGTTTGAGTATTCGTTTCGATTATCCGTTGACATCTTGACATGAGTTCTCGCGTCCTTGTTCAGCAGTTTATTTTCATGTAGACAGTGTATAGATTCGTGCTTTATTCATTACTCAGTTTACTTGTTTATTCTGTATTTTCTCCATGCATAATAAACTGTTAGAAAGGCTCATTTTTATGTATCTTACTAGTCCTCTGAGGACATGATGATCTCTTCAGGTTAGCCGAGTTGAGTTAGGAGCAGACTAGAGGGTTGAGCCAGCATCAGATCGCATCGCTTGCACATGAGGTGGTCTAGATTAGCAGTTTTATTCAGTTAGTTACTCCATGTATTCTTTTATTTTTCCATCTACTGGTAGTGGATTTGTGTCCACCGGGCGTGACATTGATTTTGGATACATTCAGTTTATATTCATTATTATTCAGTTCATGTCTTTTCAATGATCTTGACTGTGACATGATTATTCTGTGGATGAGATATAGTTTTCCGTGATTCTAGATTGCCGTGACTTGAGTATAGACAGCGTACTACCGCCGACACTGCGGCGTAGGCTAGGCTTGGACACGTTTCGTATCCGAAAAGCGGTGCGGGTCGTGACAACATGGAAGCATCAAAACCCACAAAAATCCAACTAAAATAGATCAAAACCATGTAAATTCGAAAATAGAGAAAACTTAGATCTAGAACAAAGGAGACTCCAAATCACAAAATGTCAAGTTCTAATGTTCATCTCCATGCCTAATCTAGCTAATGGACAAATAAAATAGGGTTCTCATGTGGTGGCAAGGTGCACTTGCCTATGGGTGGAGGTGTGTGTAGAGGAAGGAAGAAGAAGGAGATGGAAAAAAAAATGAAAGAGTTATGAGGAGAGAGAAAAGGTTGGTAGGGTTTTATTGAGGGTGGTTGTGGTGTGTGAGGGTGAAGTATAGGCTAAGGTGTTCCAAATGCATGTTGAACCAAACCAAACCAATCCTCCTCCACTAAATAAAACCAAGCCATGTCAAAACTCATTTTACGAGAAAATCAAAATCTGCAAGCTGAGCCAAAATAAAATACAGGCCAAAATCTGAGAAAATAAAATACAGGTCCAAGATACATGCAGGCTTAACAAAATACATGTTCTGAGATATGGGTGTTACAACTCTACCCACCTTAAAAGAATTTCGTCCTCGGAATTTAATTTAAGAGGCTAGAGAGACAAGGACAAGTCATACTTATTCATATGCAAGCTATACTAAGCAGTCAATCAAACAATCATGCATGCAAGCAAGGGATGGAAAGCATAAGGCATAAGGAAGACATTATACCTTATGAGTCAAACAAGTCGGGATATCGCGATCGGATGTCGTCCTCACGCTTCCACGTTGACTCACCTAGAGAGTGATGACCCCAAGCAACACGGACTAAATAATAGTCTTGTTCTTGAGTATCTTCTCTCTCCGGTCCAATATAGACACGGGCCTCTCCTCATACGAAAGGTTGGTACCAACAACCAATTCCGAATGGTCTAGGATATGGCTCGGGTTCGGGATATACCGTCGTAATTGGGACACATGGAATACATCATGCACCTCACTTAACGACGATGGAAGAGCAAGACGATAGGATACATCTCCTACTCGCTCCAGGATATAGAACGGCCCTATATACCTAGGACTAAGCTTTCCCCGCACGCCAAAATGAATGACGCCGCGGTTAGGCGAGATCCTAAGGAATACATGGTCGCCGATAGCAAACTCTAAGGGACGCCGATGAGCATCAGTCCAATGCCGCTGGCGATCTTGGGCAACTCGAAGACGATCTCTGATCCTTCTGACCACTTTAACTGTCTGGGCAACCATTTCTGGACCAAGCATCTGCCTCTCTCCGACATTGTCCCATGCTAGCGGGGATCTGCACTTCCTACCATACAGAGCCTCGAATAGTGCTATCTGGATGCTGGCCTGGAAGCTATTATTGTACGAGAACTCCACCAGATGCAGGTAATCTTCCCATGAACCGCGAAGTCAAGGGTACAAGACCTCAATATGTCTTCAAGGGTCTGGATTGTGCGTTCTGACTGGCCATCTGTCTGCGGATGATATGCCGAGCTGAACTGGAGACGAGTCCCCAAACTCTCTTGCAGGCTACGCCAAAAGTGTCATGTAAACCTTGAATCTCGGTCCGAGGTGATACTGACGAGCACTCTATGAAGCCTGACAATCTGTCGGAGGTACATCTCTGCCAACTGAGCCGTTGACTGCCCAACTCTGAATGGAAAAAAATAAGCTACCTTCGTAAGCCTGTCAACTATAACCCAAATAGCATCTCGACTAGCTGGGGATCTAGGCAATCCAGTCACAAAATCCATGGTCACATGCTCCCACTTCCTCTCTGGAATCGACAAGGGCTGAAGAAGTCCAACGGGCCCTGATGTTCAGCTTTAACCTGTTGGCAAACCAAACACCGAGAGACAAACCGGGCTATCTCCTTCTTCATGCCATTCCACCAGAAATGCTGACGAATATTACGGTACATCTTCGTGCCACCGGATGAAAAGAATACTGTGAACTGTGAGCTTCTGCCATAACTTTCTGTCTGATATCTCCACTGGGTACATAAAGACGAGTACCGTACCGAAGTGTACCATCTTTATGGATACATAACTCTGGCCTTCTTCCTGCCTCACACTCTGCTCTAAGCCGCTGAATCTTCGAATCTGTAGACTGCGCCATCCGGATTCTCTCAACTATGCTGGACTGAACCTGTAGACTGGCCATCAATGCCATCTGGTAGGAAGAACCACTTCAATTCCCATCTTCCGAAGATCTGCCAATAAGTCTGGTTGCGCCGTCAGAAAATAAACTCCGGCTCTCCTGCTCAACGCATCTGCTACTACATTGGCCTTCCCTGGGTGATACTGCAAATCTACATCGTGTCCACCAATAGCTCAAGCCATCTTCTCTGCCGCATATTAAGGTCCTTCTGGGTGAAAATATACTTCAGGCTCTTGTGATCAGTAAATATCTCCACTCTATCTCTGTACAAGTAGTGTCTCCACAACTTAAGTGCAAACACTACTGCTGCTAGTTCCAAGTCGTAGGTCGGATAATTCTTCTCATGATCACAAAGTTGACGTGATGCATAAATATTACCTTCCCATGCTGTATCAAGACACACCCCAATCCTCTGCCTGAAGCGTCGCAATAAACTGTGAATCCTCCGGTCCCATCTGGAAGTATGAAAATGGGAGCCGTTATCAAACCTCGCTTCAACTTCTCAAATGATTCCTGGCACTCTGATGTCCAAGCGAACTGCATATCCTTGCGGGTCAACTGGGTCATCGGCGCTGAAATCCTTGCAAAATCTGAGACGAATCGCCGATAGTAGCCGGCTAATCCAAGGAAGTTGCGAACCTCTGCCACTGAGCTGGGTACTGGCCATGACTCGATAGCCACAATCTTCTGGGGATCCACTTCCACTCCTCTCGGGTAATGATGTGACCCAAGTACGAAATGCGATCGAGCCAGAACTCACATTTACTGAACTTGGCATACAACTGATGCTCTCTAAGCGTCTAAAGGATGATTCTGAGATGCTGTTCGTGCTCTGCTTCACTCTTGCTGTAGACCAGGATATCATCTAGGAACACGATCACGAACTGATCCAAGTAAGGCATGAAAATGAGATTCATGAGGTCCATGAATACGACTGACGCATTGGTCGCTCCAAAGGGCATAACAAGGAACTCCTGGTGCCCATATCTCGATCTAAACGCTGTCTTCGGGATGTCCTGCTCTCTGACTCTGATCTGGTGGTATCCTGATCGCAAGTCTATCTTCGAAAATACTAAAGCCCCTTTGAGTTGATCAAACAAGTCATCTATCCTCGGAAGAGGGTATCTGTTCTTGATTGTCACTGAGTTCAAGGTACGATAATCTACACATAACCTGGACGCACCATCCTTCTTTTTCACAAGAAGCATCGGGGCTCCGTAAGGCGATCCACTTGCACGAATAAATCCCTTGGTCCTAAGTTCTTCAATCATCTTGTACAAAATCTCCAACTCTGAAGGCGCCATTCTGTAGACTCGCTCTGATACTAGTGCTGATCCGGGGATTAAGTCTATATTGAACTCGATCTCCCGCTCTGGCAGTATTCCTGGAAGCTCCTCTGGGAAAACATCTAGAAATTCTTCAACTATCCTGGGTAACTGCACTGCTGCTACTGCCATCCGCAACACTGGAGAAGATGGCTCCACTGCGCCTCTGGAAAATGAGAACTCTGGCTCTCCTGGAATGCTGAAAAACTCTGCCAACATAGCAGTCTATCTTAGCATACTGGTTCCTCAACCAATCCATGCCTAAGACTACATCGTAGTCTGCCATAGGGAACTCTATAAATCTAGCGGAGAACTTTCTACCGCTAACTACGATCCGACACGAGAAAAACACTCGATCTACTCCCACAAGACCATTACCAGTAAGTATATTGAGTCTTACTGATAATGACTCTGGCTCCAATCCTATCCGTGTCGCGAATCGTGTAGACATGAATGAATACGATGCACCAGAATCAAATAATACCAATGCTGGAGAGGAGTTGACGAGAATAGTACCTGCCACTACCTCACCTGGTGCAACTTCTTCTTCCATAGCCATCATCATGGCCTGACCTCTAGCTGCGGGTCCCCTCTGCTGGAAACCTCTCTATCTGCTCTGCACTTGGGCTTGGGTGAACTGCTACTGGTTCTGCTGATGAAATGCCTGGGCCTGAGGCAACAATGGCCTCGGGTACTGCTGCTGCTGCGTAGGTGCTGGTCCCCTAACCGATGGACTGGTTAGGTTGGAAGAGGATGAACTACCCCTATTCAGGCAGGCTCCTATCTTGTGATCTGCCGCTCCACAAGCCAGGCACAATCCTTGTGCCCTGCGACAATCTGCTACCACGTGCCCTGGCTTTCCGTAATGAGAACATCCCATCGCGGAAGTCTGCTTCTGCTTCTGCTGCTGCGGGTACGTCGGGGTCGAATGCTGAACCGACATCACTGAGGCCGCCCGCCTCGGAGTTCCAATAGTCAAACTTCTAGCTGCCGGGGCTGAGCTGATGACTGGTGCATCTGACTGTGGGACCGCTTCCTACCTCCGATCCTATCCACGATCCTCTGGGAGGTGTACTCATACCTTCTAGCCGCTCTTAATACTGCATCGAACGTCTGGTGCTCGAACTGCTCGACTGCCAACAAGATCTCCAAATGCAGTCCCTGCTGGAACCGCTGGGCCCTATCAAACTCGGTTGCCACCAAGGTGGGGGCAAACCTACTGAGTCTAGAAAACTCAGATGCATAACCGTCGACTGTTCTGCCTCTTTGCTTCAAGTTGGTAAATCTCGTCTGTAGGTCGTACCGAGCTACAGCATCAAAATACTTCGTCTGGAATCTTTCTCTAAACACTGCCCAAGCATTGGGTGCCAATAATCCCATGGCCTGCGCTGCCCACCAACTGCGAGCCAAGTCCAGCAACTGTAGCCGTACCACGGCTACCTTCTCATTCTCGGGTGTTCTAGCTGCTTCCAGAATCACCTCGGTATCCTGAAGCCAAGCGTCCGCGGCAATCGCATCTTCACTGCCTTCGAAGAATGGAGGGTTCAGGCGCTTAAAGCTGTTGGCCGCACTGTTCCCTGGGTGACCGCCCTGGTCAAAGCATCTGCCACTACCTGGTGCAAGGCGTCTCCTCGACGATCTTGGGAAGCTATCAAGGTCCTGATAAGACCTACCAAAGTGCCATCATCCGGCTCGGCAGGCTGAACGGGCTGAACTGGGGGCTCCTCTCCAGTAGGCACAACTCTGGAGGCTACTCCGGAGTGCTGGGCTTGATCTCCGGGCTGCTGGTCTGCGATAGTTGCTCCACCTTGCTGACCGGCGGGGTCAGGTACAGTATCGCTGAAGAAGACGACACAGAGAAAACAATAAGGAAGGACCAGGACAGATCAACGATACAAGCATGTAATCAAGTCAAGATTCCAGAGATTCAGAGGATATGATAAGAGATCAAGGACGAGTACTGATTGATACATCTATCGGTAAACCTCCACATTTCTTGATTGACAGGACCTGCATGGGCCACCACTTAAACTATGTCGTGCCCCAGAACCAGAATACTGGAGAGCGGGGGCGAACATAGCCAGCTACGTATATTGAAATAGAATCCACCTCGCTATACGGTCACGGCTGTCTAGATATGAGGGTTTACTACAAGCCAATGGTCTCTTAAGGTCAAGCCTATTGTCTCAATCTCAAGCAAGTAATATAGTTACAAGATGTTTGACCACCAAATATACAATAAAAGGCATCCCAAATATTACATATTCAGTTGATCATGAAGCTAGTCGTACAAAATGCGAGGACTAGCAAGAGTTTAGTCATACATGATCAACCCTAGGATTCGTCAATCATGTTTACAGCCCGTAGGCAGACAGTAAGTAAATGTGCATCGAGCTAACAGGTGCTCATCGGCTAAACGCCTCAAAAGAATAATTTATAATAGAGTGAGCGAAACAAAATAGAAAACCCACTCGTAGCTCGGGTTCCTTCTAGTCGCCACCATTGGACTGGAGGTTCGGTAGATCCTCGGGAGCTGCTCCGAAATCTGGCCACACAAAACCAGCTGGGTCAATTCCCAGAAAGAGCAAGTGCCACAAAAGAGGCCACGAAATAAGAACAAAACAAGCATATCAGAACATAAGAAATTGGAAGAAAAGTACAAGTAAATAAGAGTACAACAAGACAATAAATGACTAGGGACATGGAACCATTCCGGAAGCCAGGTTACAACCCGTAAACCAAACAAGGACCGGGGTTGTAACCCTTCGCCTGAATAGCACCTTGTCTCTACCCATTTATTGTTAAAGATAAGTAAAACAATCATGTTCAGGAGGACCAGATACAGGAACTAGAAAAGACTTAGACAGGACTAGACATCATCCATTCACAAGCGGCCAAGCAATTACTGCGGCTTACTACTTTAACTAACTAGGGTTATCACAAGCCTAATTACTAACAAGATGCAAGTGAGAAATTTCCAGTCCCAAGCCCTGCAGACCATCCAGTTATCCTTCCGCGGTTGAGAGTATGGTTGGGTACATCGTCCAGGAGATGATATACCCTTACGTGACTTAGAGGGTGCAACACATGACAGTGTGCTAGAAATGTGCTCTACTCGTCGGTAAGCTACAAGTCCAATTAAAGCGCCCAGATAACGAGATTGCCTGTGACTGGAAATTCTCTATGAACTATAGTTTGATCTAATCATTAGCCTAATCCAGATTCAGTATAAATCCCTGACCATGGGAACCAGGAAGTCACGTCCTAGACATGATGCAAGCCAAGACAGGTGGATTGTACAAGCAAGCAAGCAGGAACACCCACGGTGTCAAGTTGGTTATGCAAGTCAAGTTACAAGTTACAAGTTATAAGTCAAGTCAAGTCAGTGCGCCGCTACGGGCCACTATCAAGTTATCAGGTTACAAGTCAAGAATGCAACCCATCGGGTCATTTTCCAGAAAATCAGGAAGTACTAGGATCATAAATTACAGAAATCACGAAAACCGTACTAGTCATATCAAATACTAAAAATCGTGCCAGGTCGTGTTGGGGTCAAGGCAGTCGTGCTGTGTGGAACAAGATCTCAAAACCTAATCCACAAAAGAGAAGCCAAGTCCAAAAAATAAAACCAAATCATCATGGGCCAGTGGGTTGCGTAGGGGTGGATGGTGCAGGAATGGTTGGCGCAGGAATGGACTGCGCAGGGTGAAGTGCGCAGGGTCCAAGCGCACAGGGTTAGATTGCGCGGGGAGCCAACTGCGCAGGGGTGAGCTGCGCAGGGGTTAGATTGCGCATGAGCAGACTGCGCAGGGGCGAAGTGCGCAGGGGTGGATTGCGCATGAGCAGACTGCGCATGAATGGATAGCGCATGGGGCTGAGCACAGTTCGCACAAGGGGCAAGCAGCGCGGTCAGCGCTGCGCTAAAGAGCGCAGGCGAGAGGGGATACGCAGTCCAGCACTGCGCCAAAGAGCGCAGGCTGCAGTCTTCTTCTCCTGGCCGAGAGCAAGCATCAAGAACACCAAAAATTTTATTCTTCATATCTTGGTCAAATCAAAGCCAAATCTAGATTTTAAAGTTCTAACTTGAGTAAAATTGAGTTCTCTTCCACATGGAAGCATCAAAACCCACAAAAATCCAACTAAAATAGATCAAAATCATGTAAATCTGAAAATAGAAAAAACTTAGATCTAGAACAAAGGAGACTCCAAATCACAAAATGTCAAGTTCTAATGTTCATCTCCATGGCCTAATCTAGCTAATGGACAAATAAAATAGGGTTCTCATGTGGTGGCAAGGTGCACTTGCCTATGGGTGGAGGTGTTGTGTAGAGGAAAGAAGAAGAAGGAGATGGAGAAAATAAATGAAAGAGTTAGGAGGAGAGAGAAAAGGTTGGTAGGGTTTTAATGAGGGTGGTTGTGGTGTGTTGAGGTGAAGCATAGGCTAAGGTGTTCCAAATGCATGTTGAACCAAACCAAACCAATCCTCCTCCACTAAATAAAACCAAGCCATGTCAAAACTTATTTTACGAGAAAACCAAAATCTGCAAGCTGAGCCAAAATAAAATATAGGCCAAAATCTGAGAAAATAAAATACAGGTCCAAGATACATGCAGGCTTAACAACATACGTGTTCTGAGATATGGGTGTTACATTATACTCCTCTCCTCCATTCCCAAATCATTTCCCAAAGAAAAGATCCCCAAATAATCAAAGACATCGAGAGAGAGGGGAGGGAGGCAAATAGAGAGGAAGCTCACATCGGGAAAAGCTCGTCTAGGAGTGGAGCTGTGCAGCGATGGAGCACCGACGCTGAGAGGCACGCATTGTCCGATGGTCGCTCTCAGTGGTCATATCCACGTCGAAACAACACGCGGGGCGCAGCGGGGCTCGATCGACAAGTGGCCGTCGGAGATCCGAAGGCGGGGTATCGGGAAGTGGCGCATCGACGCAAGACCAGGCGGGGCACAGGAGGTAGGCTTTGCGGGACTCGGGGCAGACAGGTTCTCTCTCTCCCTCTCTCTGAGATTGCTAGTGTGTTGGGTGTGGTGGTGGCCGATGGCTGACAGTGGCGGGTAGTTGTTTTATTTCTTTTCCTTTTTTGTATGGCTATGGTGGTCATGGTGTTTCTGTGGTGATGGCTGGGATGGCGTTGGGGTTGGCTGGAGCATTGGGGAGAGTCTATGTGGTGTTTGCAGTGGTGGTGGATGGGTGGCCGGAGGTGGCTACGTGGTATGTGCTCGTCGGATTGGCGGGGTTGGATCGGGTGGAGAGGAGCTAGGTAGTGGTCTGGGGGCTCTCATGGTAAGCAGGAGGGTCGGATGGTTTTTCGGAGATGGCTGGTGGTGAGATAGGCGTTGGCGGTGGTGACGGGTAGCTGGCAGTTTAGTGGTGGTCGGCATCTACAGTGAAGTGGAAGTGGCGACTGAGGATGTTGCCAAGGGATGTGTGTAGGAATTAGGAAATTGTTTATTGTAAACTATTGGGAACTCCTATATTTATAGGATAGAGTGGGAAAACTCTAAGGGCAAGCTTGTAAATGTAATAGGAACATGAAAAGTTTGGTAAAAAACTAACTACTAACCCTAATTGCTAACCACTAACACTTGCTCTCCACTAGTTTAATTAGTTATTAGCTAATAATTAATTTAGTAAATAGTTAGTAGCTAATTACAATTTAGCTACTAATTACCTATAATTGGCTAACTTCCAAGCTCTAGCCTACAATCCAAGCCAATGGCTTGGTAGGCTAAACTTGGACCGAAACGGCCTTAGCCCGATACGAGGAGAATCGAATAACCTACCAATTATCAAAAACCTTTAACTAAAATAATTAATAATAAAATATTTATATTTACAAAACATGACTCGACAAATATTTTTTATATATAAAATATAACTTATAGATTTTTCTCGAGATGGACAGAAAATTAAATTAGGGCAAAAATCTCACATAACATAGTTTTTACATAACCAATGACCCAACAAATATCGATAACAAATTATGATCGAAAATATTTTCTCAATAATAGAATTGCATGATTTTCAAAAATTTAGGAAAAATTTAAAAGAAATAAAAATTAAAAAATATTCAAAATATCCAGAATTTGGTTAACGAAGGTTACGAATCTACCCTCCTCAAAGAAATTTCATCCTCAAAATTTAAGTTTGCCAAGGGGATCAATACGATAGAGAGTTTAGTCAATAACTTAGGCACGATTAAGACAATCAATTCAAAATCATTTATGCATGACTAGTGATTTGGCATGATAGAATTGCAATATGAATAAATATATAGGCACGATTTAGAAATAACTCAAGTCATTCTAGGCATGATCTCAACCACGGCTAGGAGAATCAAAGATGGGATTGAAATTCGAGTATGGAACGATTCTGATAAAATCCAGATCTTAGGTCGGATAGGCACGATTTAGAAATAGATCCAAGTTATTTAAGCGTGAAGTCGCGACTAGGAACATCAAAATTGTTCAGTTATAATCAAGTTAGAATCAGATCTAAGTATAGAATGATCAATATGATTTAGGCTCGATAAGATTATATTCGAGGTTATATAGGCACATTCAAATACAAAAATGATGCGATTGGGCATCATTAGGAATAATAAAATATTTGGTACGATTTCTGCTGAGGATCAAAATACTTGATCACGATTAGAATCAAGGCTTAAGAATTTTGGAATGACTAGAATCATTTAGGCATGATTTAGGATATAGCGACGAATTCTTTTAAACCTAATCATGAATAGGAATGAAATCTAAGTACGAGTGACTAGAGAATCAAAAATTAAGTACAACAGAAAAATTATTTAACATGATCAATTAAATTCTGACATGACTAAGTTCCTAATTAGATAGTCGTGATCGAAGATCAAAATTGCAGGTACGATTTATGGGTAAAATTAATAGGTGTAATAACAGTCATTAGAATCACGATCGTTGAATCAGAATTGTTTAGTCGTGCTGGGTCATCTAGGCAAGACCAAACGTGAAGAATAATGGTTAAGGTAAATCATGATCAGAACGAAACTTAGTCATTATCAAGAATTAAATCGAAGGATTAGGCACGATGAAAACAAAATCGAAGTCTGAGCACAAGCAATAAAATGATAGAAATCCATGTCACGATTGAATTTAAATTACTTGAGTATGGTCAAGAATCAAGAACCTTGGCACGATAAGATAATCAAAATTGATCGGTCATGATCAAGGTGGATAAAAAATTAGCGATATTGAAATTTAAGAAATGGCTCAAGGATAAGGTAAATAAAATCTATTTTACTAGGACAGGAAAATCAAGAATAATATTTTCCAGAAGGAAGTCAAGGTAATCATCTCCCTTTACTTTGACTACTACCACGGTTATCCAAAATCCAGATATACTACTGCAAAAAGAATCATAATCTTCAGTCATGGAGATTAAATTCTCCTATAACTACTATAGGCTAGACCATTATCCTAATCATATTTTTTTCTCATAAATCCTATTTCTTTCTTTCTTTCTTTTTTTGATATGTAATCCTTTTTTTCGTAGTCATCTTGAAAGTCCAATTTCCTTTACCTTGTCTTTGCTTAGGTCCTAAATTCCTGAATCAAGGTTCATAAAATCCTTGAAGTTTCAAATCACACCCTCGTAATACTCAAATCTAATGCCACCCTACCATATAAAAATATTCTCCATTATTCTAAATATCAATTTTCATATTTCCTTCAATTTTTATACTTTCAAATATTATCCTTCTTAAAATTAAGCCACCAAAAGTCTCTAGTCTTTCCTATAACTTAAAAACTTTGTGTTCTCCCCGGTTCCTAGTCATTCTCTTACCAATATCTTGTTTAATTTGTATCATCACCACATGTAGTCATAAGCTTCCTTCCATGTATTTAGATTCCTAATTTCATTTTCCTAACCTTAATTTGATGATGAAATATCTCAAGAGTTAGTAAGAATAACGTCCAAATTTTCTCCAGATCAAATTGTTTTTTAAAATTCTCCTCAGTTCTAAAATACTACTACAAAATATGCAGTTCTCTCTATTAATATATATTCTACTCTTCAGCGAGGAAGCTCACATTAAGGAAAGCTCACCGAAGAGTGGAGCTGTGAAATGACGAAGCACTGGCACTGAGAGGCGTGCGTTATCCGGTGGTCGCTCTCAGTGGCCAGATTCGTGTCGGAATGACACGCAGGGAGCGGTGGGGCTCGGTCGTCGTCGGAGATCCGGAGGCGAGGTTTTAGGAAGTAGCACGTTGGTGCAAGACTAGGCATGGCACATGAGGTGGGCTTTGTCGGATTCGGGGCAGGCAAGTTCTCTCTCCCTCTCTGAGATTGCTGGTATGTTGGGTGTGGCAGTGGCAGACGGTTGTCGGTGGCAGGTGGTTGTTTTATTGCTCTCCTCCTTTTTTGTAGGGCTATAGCGGTCATGGTATTTCTCTGGTGATGGCGGCGGTGGCATTGGGGTTGGCCGGGGCATTGGGGAGAGCCCAAGTGATGTTTGCAGTAGTGGTAGGTGGGCGACCGAAGGTGGCTACGTAATGTGTGCTTGCCAGAGTGGCGGGACTGGAACGGGTGGAGAGGAGCTAGGTGGTGGTTTGGGGGATCTCATGGTGGACAGGAGGGTCGGGTGGTTGGTCGGAGATGGCTGGTGGTGAGATGGGCGATGGCGATAGTGATTAGGGGTGAGCATTCGGTTTATTCGGTTTAAACCGAACTGAATAACCCAAAACCGAATTGGACCGAAACCGAATAAGCAAAACCGAAACCAAACCGAATTGGCCCAAAACCGAATCAAACCGAACCGAATTAAATCGGTTCGGTTTTCGGTTTATTCGGTTTATTCATATATTTTTTATTTTTTTGAGATTTTTTTGTTAATATATATAGTAACTAAATATACATAAACATATTTAGTATATACCTATATATATTTAGTATATACCTATATATATTAATACTTATATATATAGTACACACACACACACATATATATAAATTAATTAATTAAATTTTCTTATTCGGTTTTCTGTTTTGGACCGAAACCGAAACCCAAAACCGAAACCGAATAAGAAAATTTAGTGTTTTCAAAACCGAAACCGAACCGAATTTTTTTAAAACCGAACCGAACCTCTTATTCGGTTCTGTTCGGTTTGGTTTTCGGTCCAAAACCGAATAATGCTCACCCCTAGTGGTGATAGGTGGCTAGCAGTTTGGTGGTGGTCGACATTTAGAGTGAAGTAGAAGTGACGGCTGAGGATGTTGTCTAGGGATGTGTGTAGGAATTAGGAAATTGTTTATTGTAAACTATTGGGAACCCCCATATATATAGGGTATAGTGAAAAAACCCTAAGGGCAAGCTTGTAAATGTAATAGGAATATGAAAAGTATAGTGAAAAACTAACTACTAACCCTAATTGCTAACTACTAACACTATTGCTCTCCACTAGTTTAATTAGTTATTAGTTAATAATTAATTTAGTAAATAGTTAGTAGATAAGTATAATTTAGCTACTAATTACCTATAATTGGCTAAATTCCAAGCTCTAGCGCATAATCCAAGCTAATGGCTTGGTAGGCTAAACTTTGACCGAAACGGTCTTAGCCCGATACGGAGGGAATCATATAACCTACCAATTATCAAAAACCTTTAACTAAAATAATTAGTAATAAAGTATATATTTCTATTTACAAAACATGACTCGACAAATATTTTCTATATATAAAATATAACTTATAGATTTTTCACGAGATGGACAAAAAATTAAATTAGGGCAAAAATCTCACATAACATAGTTTTTACAAAACCAATGACCCAACCAAACATCGATAACAAATTACGATCGAAAATATTTTCTCAATATTAGAATCGCACAATTTTCAAAGATTTAGGAAAAATTCAAAAGTAATAAAAGTTTAAAAAAATTCAAAAAATTTGGTTAACGAAGGTTACATGTTATATCTATCTATTGTTTTTATGTGGATGATATTCTTATTGCTTCAAAAATCTTGATAGAAATAGATAAACTGAAGTCTCAACTTAGCTCAGAGTTTGAAATGAAGGACTTGGGTGGAGCCAAGAAGATTTGGAAATGGAGATTAAAAGGAAGAGGGAGAAATGGAGATTGTGTTTGTCTCAGAAGTCCTACATTGAGAAGATCATTGCTCGTTTTGGTATGAAGATGCAAGGTCACTCCCTTGGATGGCCACTTTAGGCTCTCAGCCAAGTTATCCCCTACTACAGTTGATGAGAAGGAGCACATGGCTCGAGTTCCTCATGTGAGTGCAGTTGGCAGCTTGATGTATGCTATGGTGTGCACTTGACCAGACATTATACAGGTCATTATGTGGTTAGTCGCTTTATGGCTAATCCGTAAAAGAAGCACTGGAAGGCTGTGAAGTGGATATCTATGTACTTAAAGGGCACCAATGATGTGGGATTACACTTTGGTGGAGACTTTAGTCAGGTTAGTGGATATGTGAATTCAGACTATGTTGGTGATCTAGATAGGTGCAGGTTAACTACTGGACACGTGTTTATTCTACACTGTGCACCAGTCAGTTGGACGTCTATGTTGCAGGCTATGGTTGCTTTATCGGCTAAGGAAGCCGAGTATATGGCGCTGACAAAAGCAGTAAAAGAAGGCCTATGGCTTCGTGGCTTGATTAATGACTTGGGGTGAAGCAGGATGTAGTTGATGCGCCTTGTGATAACATGAGTGCTATCCACTAGGCAAAATATCAAGTCCATCATGCGAGGACCAAGTATATTGATGTTCGCTACCGCTTCGTACGGGATGTTGTCTGTTTGCCATTGATTATAAAAGAACAGAATAGTTTTATGGGAGGACTGGACTTTTACTTCACAACTACAAACTCGCTTGTATAGAAGAGAGCCTAAGAACAAAACCTAGAAAAATTAATCTAAAGTACAATTGTTTTATTTTTCTGAGGGGGTAACGGTAGAGGCTCGGGAGAGTGCTATCAACTCTGCCTTACTCCTTGGACGATCGGACGTCGCTTTGGCTCTGATGAAGAAATGCTCTTGCTGGGTGCTCTTTGCTCTATGTCTCTCTCTGTGTCTCCGCCGCTCTCCGTGTCCAGGGTTTTACAAGGGAATGGCACCTTGCTATTTATAGGACTTTATGATAAGTAGGGTGTGCAGTAATTGCTCCTTGAAAAGTGGGCGGTTAGGGATTTGGTTAAGATTAGCCTTGATCTTGTTTGTTTGAAATCAATCTGGGCTATTATGTTGATTGTAACAAATCTGCATTGTTTGTTGGAAATTGATCCGGGCAGTTATGTTGATTGCAATAAATCTTCATTATGATGATTTGTTGATAGCAGCAAATCCGAGTGGATAAGTCTTGGTCAATTTTCTGCCACGTGTCCCAGCTGCCATTATGCTGAGAGCCAAATGAACGCGGGTGGATAAGTCTTAGTCGATTTTCTGTCACGTGTCCCAACTGCCATTATGCTACGAGCCGTATAGACGGGACGTCCTGGCAGAGCCGCATGAGTGTGGCCCCGACTACTGAGCCGTATGAAGGTGGCAACCGCATGAGAGTGACAGCCACATAAGAGTGAACCCCAACTGAACCGCATAAGGGTGGCCCCCACAATCCGAGCCGCATGAGAGTGGCAGCCGCATGGGGGTGGCCTCCAACTGAATCGTATAAGGGTGGCCCCCACAATCCGAGCCGCATGAGAGTGGCAGCCGCGTGGGAGGT
This sequence comes from Iris pallida, assembly GCA_029216955.1. Lineage (NCBI taxonomy): Eukaryota > Viridiplantae > Streptophyta > Magnoliopsida > Asparagales > Iridaceae > Iris > Iris pallida. The sequence continues at coordinate 30,544,179 of JANAVB010040818.1, forward strand.
GGCCTGCAACTAAATCGCATAAGGGAGGCTCCCACAATCCAAGCTGCATGAGAGTGGCAGCCGCATAAGGGTGAACCCCCAATCTAAACCGCATAAGGGTGGTCTAGGCAGTCCGCATAGAGAGCTTCTTTGGACTTATGGATTGTGCCGGCTGTCTCAGAGATTTTCTCATCTTTTGAGGAGCCTGACGCGTCTCCTCATTATGTCAGAGCCGTCAGAGCTGTCACTTTATGTCAGAGCATTAAATGGCCAGCTGCATGAAGTAATTATGGCCATCTGTCATCGGCCTGTTTTGAGACGCATGAGGCCACGTGGCTCTTCCTGAGCCGCATAAAGTCCCTGAGCCGCATGCGGCTCTCTGGGTCTCTCCGAGCCGCATTAGATTCTTCGAGCTTTTGAGCCGCATGTTGAGTCTGGGCCGCATATGAATTATTATTCTTTTTATGCTTCTACAAGACCCCCTTCATAGTTTTCAATTTTGTAAAAATTAAAATACTTTGAATAAGAAGCATGCCCACGTAGCCGCATAGACTTTTCTGACCGCATAGGATTTTCCAGCCGCATGGATTGCTCTGGCCGTATGGAATTCTCTAGCCGCATGGGCTGCTCTGGCCGCATGCATCTCTGCCTGCCACGTAGGCGTCTCATTAATTGCCCTTGATTTGTTTTGATTTAAAGCCGTCTTTTGGGATAGGATCCCAAGAGTCAGCTTTAAATATTTGGATTTATTCTTAATAATTACGAGTAATCTTTTGCATGCGGGAGATAGAAATCCAAGAGTCGGTCTCCTCTCCTAGGCAGCACATAAATCGAAGCATCCATCGGTCTACGAGCCCCCCCCTGTCTGCCTATAAATACGAGTGCTCTTGGAAGAGAGAGACTCTTTACTTTCTTTTCTCTTCAACTATTCTTGCCCTAAGTTGTCGTCTTCTCTTCCTTCTCCGATCATCAATGGCTCCCAAGGCTTCCAAGGCTTCCTCTGCGGTGAAGGGTAAATGTCACGCCCCAGAACCAGAATACTAGAGAGCGGGGGAATGACTCAGCCAGCTACGTATTACGGGTAGATGAATACCGTATAATACGATCAATGCTGTCTAAAGACGAGGGGGTGCATACTATATGAAAGTCTTACTATGGTCACTTCACATCTATTGTCTCAATCATTCGAACAAGAAACAGTAATAGAGAACATGTAAGATAAAGCAGTAAGGCGTCCCAAATGCTCTGTCAAAATGTTCTTGATATCTGGCTTTACAAAACATAGCCAGATTGATGTAGCAAAAGTATACACAATTGTTATCAGCTGCAGCCTGACTTTAGTTACAATTATGTAAAAAGTAAGTACAAGACAATCCGACTAACATGTCGGTGCCAAACGGCAAGGTATAAAGTAGATAACAAAACGGACGGGGAAGTAAGAAACCCACTCGAGTCCTCCTGCGATCATCCTTCTAGTGTTGACCATCTTGGAGGTAGAAGTAAGCTGGATCCTCGGGGACTGGCTCTAAATCTGGCCATGCAAAACCAGAGAGGTTAGACCTCTAATAGCAAGTACCACAAGGAAGCACGACATGAGAACTAAAACCAGTAATGAGAAATATAATAATAGATCTCTGCTTTCTACTAGGATTCACATCACATCACGACACTTCGAACCAACCTTCCAACCAAACAAGGACAGAAGTTAGCCCGTCATGTCCTGACATTCTGATCATCCCAGTTAGGTAACAGAGTAGGTACAGTGCACAAACAAATCATCCTGAACGGCCAATCAAATCCTATAGCTTGCTATTTTGAGTCCCAAGTTATCCTGGAATTTATGCAATATGGATTCCTCAGTTCTTACTATGTGCGAGCAAGGCTAGTCTATCCAGTTAATCATGTGCGCCAAGCATGAATTAGACGAGTCCTAGCAGGACGCCCGTCAATATACCATATACAATAATAATATAAGCGGATACTGTTCCCTGCCCGTGTGGCAGGTTTACAGTATCTGTGGGAACCAGCCGGCCCGTCGGGTACTACTTGTCCCAAGGGGGCTGCCATGTAAGAACTCGGGAATCCATTCTCTCCATGCAATCATTATTTTATTTAACTTAATAGTCCCTACGTTGAGTGAAATCTCATGCCGTGGATCATGGTCATTCAAATGAGTACTTTTGTACGGGGTACGATATGCACAACTCTACAATGATACCAGTGTGGTCAGGTTATAGGTCTTACATAGCGTAATACAACAATCAAAACTAACCACGGAGTAATCATGTCTTGACCATAAAGTACACATGCTTCTTTGGTAAGATAAATAAATAATAAATGAATTGAAGCCTGCATGTGCCTATATGTCAATCTTCGGGATTAGCCAGTCGATTTCAATAGTTCATAGTTCATATGAACGTGTCTCATTCATTCAATTCAATAAGACGACTAGCCAGTCTCTTAGTTCCAACTAGGAACGCATGATCAATTATTAGTCAAGGTCACAATCATTATCAATGGTGACAAGGCATAAAAGTCAACTAGTATTCAGTGGGGTCGAGTCTACAACTCTCAGGGTTTAATTCCAGTCAATCGGGGTATCTATAACTCAATTCACGACACAAGGTACATCCCACGTAACAATCTATATTTAACAGAAATATCAACATATCATGATTATAACAAGTTTATGCAAAAAGGCGTAAGGATATAAAATGGACGTTAAATATCTAATAAGATATCAATATACAGGGCTATAGAAGATCTAGGGTAAGCAGGCTACTCTCATGTCAGCCTACGCTCATGTCAGCGTACGCTCAGGTCAAGCTATGCTCAAGCCAGCGTACGCTCAGGTCATGCTACGCTCAGGTTAAGCTAGCGTATGGACTCCATACGACTCCTCTTCAAGGCAGCGTATGGACTCCATACGACTCCTCACTATCTAAGCCAGCGTACGCAAGTCATACGCTTCCAAAAGGCAGCGTATGAACTCCATACGACTCCTTACTATCCAAGCCAGCGTACGCAAGTCATACGCTTCTAAAAGGCAGCGTATGAACTCCATACGACTCCTTACTATCCAAGCCAGCGTACGCAAGTCATACGCTTCCAAAAGGCAGCGTATGAACTCCATACGACTCCTTACCATCCAAGTGAGCGTATGCAAGTCATACGCTCCCAAAAGGCAGCGTATGAACTCCATACGACTCCTGAGCATCCAAGTCAGCGTATGCAAGTCATACGCTTCCAAAAGGCAGCGTATGCAAGACACACGCTACCTAAAAATGCAGCGTATGAACTCCATACTGCGCTGCGCTAAAGAGCGTGCACAGCTCAGTGACGCAAGCTAAAAAGCTAGCATACACTGCTCACTGTCTTCTCCAAACAGTAAGAACTCCATGGTTGTACCCCAAAGTTTCAAAAGTCCATAACTTGGTCAAAACAAGTCCAAATCCAACTTTTCAAAGGTCAAAATTGGGTAGAATAAACTTCTCTATAACATGGAACCATCAAAACTTGAAAACAAAGAAGTTTGATAGATCAAAACCACCAAACTCCAAAAATAACTCATTTCTAGATCTACAAAAATTAAGACTTCGAAATGAAAAATGCCAAGTTCTAAACTCTCTTAGGATCTTGCGAGGAAGATAAATGAACTACAAAAACATGGGTTCTCATGGGAAGCAAGTTGTACTTGCCTACGGTTTGGTAGGTGGAGAGAGTAATGAAGAAGAAGAAGAAGAGGAGTAATGGTGAGAATGTGAGTTTATGAGGAGAGAGAAAGAGATGTAAGCTTTAAATAGAAAAGGGGTGGTAGGTGGGAGTTGGGCCGGGTTGTCCACCATGAACCCGAGAACCCAACCTAGGCCGAACCACAATAGGCTAACTAAAGCAGAGAATAAAATAACAGCAGAAATAAAATACAGAAATAAAATTGCAGGAAATTAATTAACATGAATTAAAGGAAATTTAAATACAGGATAATACATGATAAATATTAAATAAATACATTCGAGGAGCACATGTATAAAATACGCATTCTGGGAATGGGAAGTGACATCCCTACCCTTCTTAGAAAAATTCCGTCCTCGGAATTTCAAATCCAAGCAGGATAGAAACATCGGGGCTAAACTAATCTAAGTACAAGCAATTCAATCAAGCAATCATTTTACAATGTCCTTAACAAGTAACATATCTATACTTAACAATCTGCGATATTAAGCATTTCTACCCATAAGGTGATAAGCATGAGGAATCAAGACAATCAAGGTACACAGAAAAAGATATACCTTGTGAGTCAAACAGATGTGGATACCGTGATCGGATATCATCCTCACGTTCCCACGTTGACTCTCCCAAAGAGTGATGACCCCAAGCAACCCGAACAAGGTTAATTGTTCGGTTCTTGAGTATCTTCTCTCTTCGGTCCAAGATGGACACAGGCTGTTCCTCGTAAGACAGGTTGGTACCAACAACCAGTTCTGAATGATCGAGGATATGATTGGGGTCCGATACATACCTTCGTAATTAAGATACATGAAACACGTCATGCACCTCTCGTAACGAAGGTGGAAGGGACAAACGATAAGCAACATCGCCTATCCTATTAAGAATAACAAATGGGCCTACGTATCGTGGGCTCAACTTCCCGCGAACGCCAAATCTAATGACCCCACGGGTAGGTGAGATCCGCAAGAACATGTGGTCCCCAATAGAAAACTCTAGCGGCCTATGATGCTGGTCCGCCCAATGACGATGCCGATCCTGCGCAACACGAAGTCGCTCTCTAATTCCCTTAATCACTTCAACCGTCTGGATAATCATTTCTGGGCCTAGCATCTTTCTTTCCCCGATATCATCCCATGCTAGTGGCAATCTACACTTCTTACCATATAGTGCTTCGAATGGCGCCATCTGGATACTGGCTTGATAACTGTTGTTGTATGAAAACTCAACTAAGTGCAGGTGGCTTTCCCAAGATCCTCCAAAATCTAGGGTGCAAGCTCGTAACATATCTTCCAAAGTCTGAATTGTCCTTTCTGATTGCCCATCCATCTGCGGATGGTAAGCCGTGCTAAATCTCAATTTGGTACCCAGACTATGATGCAAGCTCCTCCAGAAATGTGATGTAAAGCGGGTATCTCGGTCTGATACAATACTGACAGGGACTCCATGCTGCCTGACTATCTGTTGTATATATAACTCTGCCAACTTTTCTGTAGATTGTCCCACTCTGAAAGAAAGAAAGTGTGCTACCTTTGTAAGCCGATCTACTATCACCCAAATAGCGTCCTTACCACTTGGTGATCTCGGTAAACCGGTCACAAAGTCCATTGTAATATGCTCCCATTTCTATTCCGGGATGGAAAGCGGTTGCAATAACCCAGCTGGCCTCTGCTGTTCTGCCTTTACCTGCTGACATATCAAGCAACGGGAAACAAACCTAGCTATCTCCCTCTTCATTCCGTTCCACCAGAAGTGCTACTTGATATCTTGGTACATCTTGGTCCCTCCAGGATGTATAGAATACTGAGAACTGTGAGCTTCTGTCATAACTTCCTGTCTGATATCTCCACTAGGTACACATAGATGCGATCCAAACCTAAGCGTACCATCTTCATGAATTTGTATCTCTTTTCTGAGTCCTGACTCACATTCTGCCCTAAGCTTCTGAATCCTTGGGTCCTGTGCCTGGGCTGCCTTGATCCTGCCTACCAAGTCGGATTGAACTTGTAGACTCGCCAGAATTCCAACATCACTAGGAAGTATAACTTCGATGTCCATCTCCTGAAGGTCTTCTAAGATGTGCTTCTGCGTTGTCAACATAAATGTGCCGCCTCTTCTGCTAAGAGCGTCTGCTACCACATTAGCCTTGCCTGGATGATACTGAAGCTCCACGTCATAATCCTTGATCAGCTCTAACCATCTTCTCTGCCTCATGTTCAGCTCCTTCTGAGTAAAGATGTACTTCAGACTTTTATGGTCTGTGTACATGTCCACTCGGTCACCATATAAATAATATCTCCATAGCTTCAAAGCAAATACTACTGCCGCCAACTCCAAATCATGAGTTGGATAATTCTTCTCGTGGTCCCGAAGCTGCCTAGATGCATACGCTATCACCTTCCCGTGCTGCATGAGGACACATCCAAGTCCTTTACCCGACGCATCATAATATACAGTAAAACCTCCGGGTCCAACTGGCAATGTAAGAATGGGTGCTGATATCAACTTCTGCTTCAAATTTTCAAACGATGACTGGCATTCTGCCGACCAGACAAATGGCACATCCTTCCGTGTCAAGCGGGTCATGGGTGCTGAAAGTCTTGCAAAATCTGACACAAACCTTCGGTAATATCCTGCCAATCACAAGAAACTCCGTACATCAGCTACGGTCTTGGGTACTGGCCAACTCTCTACTGCTTCTACCTTCTTGGGATCCACTGCTACTCCAGCTCCTGATACGATATGACCCAAGAATGAAATGTGATCCGTCCAGAACTCACACTTGCTGAGCTTGGCATACAACTGGTTCTTTTTCAGAACCTGCAACACTTTCCTGAGGTGGTCTTTATGCTCCTCTTCACTAGCAGAGTACACAAGAATGTCGTCGAGAAATACTACGACAAACTGATCTAAATACGGCATAAAGATGCGGTTCATCAAATCCATGAATATAGTTGGAGCATTGGTCAAACCAAACGGCATTACCAAGAATTCATAATGTCCATACTTCGACCTGAATGCTGTCTTGGGAATGTCTTCCTCTAGAACCCTCACTTGATGGTACCCTGAACGAAGATCTATCTTGGAGAAAACTCTAGCCCTGGTCAACTGATCAAATAAGTCGTCGATCCTTGGTAATGGGTACTTGTTCTTTACTGTTGCCGCGTTAAGCTTCCTGTAGTCGATGCACAATCTGGATGACCCATCCTTCTTTCCCACAAGTACCACTGGTGTTGCCCATGGCGATATGCTAGCTTGGATGAACTTCTTCTCCTTCAGTTCCTCTATGTGCTGATATACCTTGGCCTGCTCCGAATCCGCCATTCTGTAAACCCGATCTGATATCGGTTTAGTCCCAGGTGCCAATTCTATACTGAACTCAACATCTCTAACCGGTGGTAGACCTGGAAGTTCTTCAGGAAATACGTCTAGAAATTCTTCAACTACCTTTGAAACCTGAACTTCTTCCATTGCCGTTATTACTCCCTGCTCTGGTTGAGCTGCCCCTGATCTGACTAAGGTGAATCTCTCCATGCCTGGAATATCAAAAGATATACTCCCACTACGACAATCTATTATCGCATGACTGTCTTTCAGCCAGTCCATGCCTAAGATAACGTCGAAATTTCCAACAGAAAATTCTATCAACCGGGCAGGTAAGGAATGCCTACAAACTACAACGCTACATGCTAAAATAACTCTACTAACTCCTACGAGCCCATTACCAGTGAGTATATTCAACCTTCCTGGCAATGCCTCGAACTCCATTCCTAGCCGTGTCACAAATTGTGCAGATATAAATGAGTGTGATGCTCCCGAATCAAATAATGCTACTGCGGGATATGAGACGACGAGAATGTTACCTGCCACAACATCTCCTGATGCTAATGCCTCCTCCAAGGACAGTGTGAATACCTGCCCTCGACCTCCTTACTGGTTCCCATGTTGCGGCCTAGCCTGGTGCTGCTGCTGGCCCCTACCTTGATGATGCCGGGGTGGTCTATACTGGTGTTGCTGCATCGGCGGTCCCTGCTGCCGAAACATCTGAGCCTGTGGTGGTGTTGCTGCATCGACGGTCCCTTGATGATGCTGGGGTGGTCTATACTGGTGTTGCTGCATCGGTGGTCCATTGCTGGTCCTCGATACTGCCCTGCCCCTGGTGCTGGCAGAGCAGGAAACTGTTGCCCTAATCCTCCTGACCTCGAATTCATGGGACATGTGGTAACCCGATGGTCTAGATTTCCACATATCAAACACAGTTCGTTTAATGTCCGACACACATCTCTAGTGTGTCCCATCTTCCCACAATAAGTACAGCCCGCTGGGGGTTGCTGATTCTTCTTCTGTTACTGCTGCTGCCTGGATGGTGGTGCTGGCCCTCGTATTGCCACATCGTGAATGCGAATGCCGAGGGATGGTGCTGTTGTTCGGGGCGCTGCTCCCCCTCCTCCTTCAATCTGACTGTGAGATCTTTTCTGACCTCCAGTCCTAACTGTGATCCTCTGAATGGTAATCTCATGCCTTCGGGTTGCTTGGAGGAGAGATGGGACTCGCTCTCTACGAGATGCATGCAGTTTCCAAGCTGTCCTGGAGGGAAAAGTCTTTGAAGTGTATACCCCGACGAACGAAGAGTTCGAGGATTTGGATCGGCGGTTCCCGGGCTTTGTTATCGTATACCGGGAACTACTATGTCATCACAGCACCTGCCACCAGACGTCCATCAAGAAGGACGGTAGCTCGGAAGGGAACCTTCCTCACACCCGAACATGGCTCATACACCTTTTTACGCTAGGCGCCTCAGGTCGAATTTCTTCTCGAAATCCTCAAACCCAGGAGGAAGTTCAGGACCTGGTGTTGACTGCCAAGAGGTCGAGGACCATGGGCGACAGGTTTGGGAGTCGAACTGACTCTTTCAGTTATTTTTAACAGGGTACTCAGCAGCTGTCAGAGAAGGCACTCCTGGCAGGGTTTCTGATGGTGTGGCTGCAGAACTGCGTGGTCTCGGAAGGGGCTAGTTCTATTGAGAGGATCAGCCGTAACTTTATCCTCCCTGCTGTGAAGCTGGTCTTTGGGGCCATATTAGCTCTTCTTTCGGCCATGGTGTGCAGCATACACCGTGGCCTCCACGCCTTCTCGTCCAAGGTCATCGCTCGTGACACGACGAAGGACTTTGAACGCGTTGAACTGCCCTATCATTATCTGATGGGGTGGTTATTGATGCACTACAGGTCTTTGATGAGGCCTGGCACAGAAGACGGCGTTACGACTGATGATGCTTTCATCTTCCAATATCACCATCAGCCCTGGGAGTACAATACTATGCCAGCCGGTCGGAGGGCGCCGGCGAGGGTGGACGGATACAACTTTTTTATGTCTGTTCCTCATTTTACCGATAAAGAAGTGAGGGCGTATATATTGATGGTACCGGACATCCTCACCTCTTGCCTGAAAAGATGCTCCTTTGGTTGCGTAACATCCGTCCTGCGTACCTAGTATACCGCAACCTCAACGCTATCTACTTGGAGCCTTACTTGCCCAGTAGGTTCTCTCGACAATTTGGGTATAGTCAGCTACTCTTGGATAGTCCCAGCCCTTGCCTGGGTTTTTAAGGTAGCGTCCTTGACGGCATCAGGACCAGGCATTATTATGATACGGTTCACACCCGTACTAGCTTCTCAGTTTCTGATGCTGATGCGCCAGGAGAGATTTTGTATTTGGCGGCTCTATACCATGTCGCGGCGAGCAAGCCTCCTGTTGGATTTAACCCGAGTACCAGCTTTATTGTTGGTACTGGCTTGGTGGAGAAGCCCCAGGGGTCCAAGACGAGGAAGAAGAAGGAGAACACAGTTGCTGTGTCGAACTCAGAGTCTGCCGACGCGGACGAAGAGGATGACGAGCATGACCTCGATAACTCTGTTCCTCCCGCAGAAAATGTGGTGGCGGATCAGTCGCCTGTCGTACCTGGTCCTTTGCGCAAGCGAAGTAGGCTTGAGACCGCCGTTGGCGGCAGAACTTCCTCCGTGAAATGGACTGCGTCTAAGCCTTGCAGGCTGCTCATCAAGGAGAGAGGCGAGGATGACTCCGTTTCAGAGGTGAATTGAATTACAACCATCTTCTTCTTTAGCTCTTCTTTTGAACTATGACCTAATTATTTTCTTTTCTTTGTAGGCATCAGAAGAATCGGACTCTCAAGAATCGGTCCCTGGCTCTGAAGTCGACCCGGCCCTGACCACTTTGATTAGTGACATGTATGCCGAGATTATTTCTGCCGGGGTTCTTTCGGTGACGGCTGAGGTTCCTCCCGTTGCTGAGGTCTCAACCCACGGTGACATGGGCTCTACTGAACTCGTCCCTGAGGCTGCTGAACTTCAGCTGGGTGACGCTGATACAGTTGTATCTCCTTCCGGGGCGGCTGGGGCAGAGGAACCAGCTGAATTCGGCTCGGATGTCGCTGGTGAAGAGGCTACGGCGGCTATGAGCGAACCTCAGCTTCAACAACTTCCCCCTGGTAAGATAAGACAAGTCTTGACTAGTGAGGAGGTTCATCTGCTCTATCATCACATCCTTCGGGTTAACCTGATTGATGGTCGCTCTGGACATATAGGTCCTGCTCCTCCACTACCAACGACGGATATTATCAGGGGAGCGTTCGCCAGAGTGGATCTGGTGGAAGGGAGTGTGCCTCCTTTCCCTCCAACTTACATTGAGGGACCTCCCGCTGGATCGAGTTCGGGAGAGCAGACGGCGGAACGGATGGAGAGGAGAGAAATGGTTCCCGTCCTCTCCTCTGTTCATGTGGCTCTAAAGGTCGACCTTTTCGCCCTGCCGAGTCTCCAGACCCTTCGAGCTGCGGAGGAAGAATTAGCCGCTCTTCAAGCGTCTTTTCGTTTGGAACTTATTTTCCTTGTGGCAGGGGCATCGAGTTCCGGTGCATCTTCTTCGACACTGCCAGCTACTCTTCCTTTGATGCCATCTTCTACGGAAGTTCTGGATGAAGCGTCAAAGGATGTGGTTGACAGTTTCTACCGACACCTGAGGCGAAGAATTGAGGCTGCGGTAGAGAGGGGGACCTCTTTTGCCTTGGCCCGTCAATGCGCCCGGGGCCAGATTGAAATCCTTAGAACCCTTCCCGACGGGGCAGGGATAGTTGAGCTCCTGGAGCCCAAATTGCTAGAGGCTGATCAGCTTGTGGCCCAGTTTCAAGTGCTGGGGTAAGTTGATCTGTCTGCAGCAATAGATCAAGAGCGTGCCTTCCTCATAACTGCCATAGAGAAGGTAAGGGTTGCTCGGAATACGGCCAAGCCGATTATAATGGGGGACCTCAACCACCTGTCTCTGCAGTATGATCAATTGAGCCGCAGGAGAGAGGATTGCATGGCTCGTGAAACGGCTACCTCCCGTGGGGTAATTGATACGAGAGAGCAGATCCTCGAACATCAGAGGAAACTAACTTTCTTGGAATCTGAGCTTGAGGCTGCCTGCACGGATAAGGAGCTGATTGTTCAGGAAGCCGACAAGGTCACTCGAGCTTCTGCTGGCTTGGAGCATGGTCTGGAGAGGCTTGAAGATGGCTGGCGGGTTCACACGCATCTGGAGGATGCGGAACGGCTGACTCAGGAGGCCGAGCGCCGGGCCAAGCAGCGGTTTGAGCGGTCGACTGCCTTGCTGAGGGACTGTCTCAGAGAATTATGTGTTGCCGAACCATAGTCGGCCTTTTCTTTATTTATGTTCTTTCCTTTTTGAGAGGGACGTGGTCCCAGAACATGTCGTACCTTTGACTTTCAAATAAAAGAGCATGCTTTATTTTATCCTTTATTTGTATTGCTTGTTGCGTTTATGGTGTCATGGTATTTGCCCCATAAGGTGATTATTTGTGGACCTGTTACCCTTGGCATATTTTGGTTTTAGGTACGGATAACAAGTTTGGTAGGGATACTTAGAACAATTTTATAGTAAGGTGGCCATGAAAGTTCCTGGTATCGGAAGAAAGAATGCCATGGAGCAGCTGGGCTCCCGAGGCATGATTAGAAATGAGACGCATGTACTAGAAAACTTAGTACAACATTTGTGGTCAACAAAGGACATTTGTGGTCAACAGAGGACATTTGTGGGCCTATTATCCTTGGCGTACTCCGGTCTTGGGTACGGATAATAAGTCGAGAGAAAACCAACATACTTACTCAGAGGTAATGAGGACGTGATAAATATGAGGGTTTCTTCAATGGAGCCTTCCTACTCAGAGGTAATGAGGATGTGGCAGGAGTGGGCTCCATGAAGGGTACATAGAACAACTCAGAGGTAATATGGACGTGGAAGTTCTACGTGAGGGGGTGATTTATTTTTTGGCGGAAGCGAAACAACTCAGAGGTGGCATCGATGTGGTTGTTTCGAGAATTTTGTGGATCTGTTACCCTTTTATGTACTGAAAGTACGGGTAGTAGATCATGAGGAAGGTGCTCTTTTTAGGAAAGAAGTTCAGAGGTATGATCATACATGACTTACTACCCAGAAGATGCGATATGGATTCATTTGGAGTGACCAGAGTGTAAGGTCAGCGGTACCTAAGGGCACATAACTTAACAGTCCGGTAGATTTGAAGGATGTCATTTAGACATAATACTTCTTCAGGAACTTGCCGTTGACGGGCAACATGAGCAAGTCTCCATTTTGCTTTGCGAGATGGTAAGCACCATTGGAGAATACAGCCTCGATGACAAATGGGCCTTCCCACTTCGACTGGAATTTGTCGACGGTTTTGTGAGTCATAACCATCGGCCTCCGAACTGTCAGAACTAGATCGCCCACTTGGAATGTTCTGAGTTTAACCTTCTTGTTGAAGGCTCCAGAGATGCGGGCTTGATACAGCTCTATTCGTTGTTGAGCTAGCAGGCGCTTCTCATCTAAGGCCTCCAACTCTTATAGCCGGCGACAGTAATTATCATCCGTCATCAATCGATAGGCGAGGGCGACGCGGAGCGAGGGGATTTGGGTCTCCAGTGGGAGAACTGCCTCACTCCCATACACTAGAGAGAATGGTGTGTTCCCGGTGGCCGTCCGGACTGTAGTACGGTACGTCCATAAGCATTCACCAAGCTTTTCATTCCAATCGCGTTTGTTGGAAGACACGAACTTCTTGAGCAGCTTGATTATAGTTTTGTTGAATGCTTCTGCCAACCCATTCGCCACCGGATTGTACGATGTTGAGGCCACATTTTGAATCCGGTGTTTATCACAGAACCGATAGAAGGCGTGGCTTACGAACTGCGGACCATTATCATAGATGATCCTTCGGGGCAGTCCGAAGTGATAGATGACGTGATGCTTAAGGAAGCTAATCACGTTTGATGTCTTCACTTCTGCAAGAGGAACAGCTTTTGCCCATTTGGAGAAGTAATCTGTGATTGCGAGTATGAAGCGGTGTCCTCTGGACGAAGGTGGAGTGATCGGACAGATGATGTCCATTCCCCATGCTTCGAATGGCCAGGATGCCACCATTGGATGTAGGAACTCGGATGGTTGATGGATGAAATCTGCATGGACTTGACAGGCTTTGTACTTTCTTGCATAGTCTATCGCATCCGCTACCATTGTAGGCCAGTAGTAGCCCATTCGGCGAAGGCGGTCTTATAATTTTAGGCCAGGCTGATGGGCTCCACAGACGCCATCGTGAGCTTCACGTACGGCTTCTTTGGCTTTTGTATTTGACAGACATCGAAGCAGTAATCCATCGTATGATCGTCGATACAGCATTTTTATCTCTGTATCATAGAAGAATCTGAGAAAACACTTTCTGATGGAAGTGGTTTCTTTTGGATTCTCCGGCAAGATGCCGTAGACTACGAAGTCAATGAATGATTGTCTCCAGTCTGGTGCTTCATCGACTGTCAGAGCGGAGTAACTCTCAACACATTGAACATTATTCTTGGGACAGACCAATTTACGGCCTATTACATCAACCAATTGGTGAGCATGATTCGAAACTACTAAGGAGGCGACAAGGCCTGCTAGGGCATCGACTTCAATATTATGGAGCCTAGGAACGTGTTCTATGAAGAACCCTTCCAAGGATGAAATGATGTCAATCGCTATTTGGTGATAGGGGATCATGTCTTCATAACGAATTTCATATGAACCCCGGATCTGGTTAACGATTAGCTGTAAATCGCCATATGCTTCAAGGTGCTCTATCTCCAGTTCTTTTGTAAGTCGAAGGCCGATAACCAGAGCATTGTACTCTGCCATATTGTTTGAACAAGGTTTCGTGAGGGAGTACGCCCGATTAATCACCAACCCGGAGGGAGAAATCAGCACCACTCCGACTCCGACTATGATATTGCCTTTGGGCCCAGTTCTTGAAGCACCGTTGAAGAACATTCGCCAAACGGCATCATGGGAGACCACATTTGAATTGGCGACCTCGTCTGGAATCTCTTCGTATATTCTAGTTGACTCCAAACCTGGATGGGCTGCTAAAAAGTCCGCCAGAGCTTGACCTTTAACAGCCTTCTGCGGGACGAAGATCATGTGGTAGGGAGACAATAATATTGCCCAAGTAGTGAGGCGAGAGCTGAGTACCCCTGGTTTGGTCATGAGGACCCTGAGAGGGTTGACTCCTGATATCACATGTATGGTTTGTCCCGTGACGTAGTATCGCGTCTTCTGAATGGCGAACACTAGAGCGAGGCACTCCTTTTCTACGGCAGTGTATCGATGCTCAGGCCCTATCATCATTCGACTGAGGTAGAAGATGGCTTGTTTATGGCCTGCATCATCGTTTTGTGCTAGTAGAGCACCGAGAGAATGCTCCATAGCTCGCACATAGAGCAGGAATGGCTTTCCAGCAACTGGGGCCACCAGGACTGAAGGGTTCGACAGGTATTCTTTGATGTTGTCGAAGGCGCGCTGGCACTCTTCATCCGATACGAAGGAGACGCCTTTCTTCATGAGGTGCATGAAGGGTTGACATCGTCCAGAGAGATTAGAGATAAACCTCCTGATGTAAGCTAGCCTTCCTTGAAGGCCTCTGAGTTCACGGACATTTCTTGGGGGACCCATCTCCATGATTGCCTTCGTCTTCTCAGGGTCGACATGGATACCCTGGGAGGTAACGATAAAACCCAAGAACTTCCCGCTGGATACGCCCAAGAAGGATTTTGTGGGATTCATCTTCAAATTGTGCACCCATATCAGGTTGAATACTGTCTTCAGATCATGCAGATGATCTTCTTTATAGCGGCTCTTGACGGTGATGTCGTCGACATAACACTCTATTGTCTTACATAAGTGATCTCTGAAGATGACACTCATGGCTCGTTGATAGGTGACGCCAGCATTCTTTAAACCAAAAGGCATGACTGTGTAGCAGTATATGCCAATCGGTGTTCGAAATGATGTATGCTTTTCGTTGTCAGGAAATATCTTGATTTGATTGTACCCTTAAAAGCCATCCATGAATGACATGCGCTCGAAGCCGCAGGTGTTGTCAATCATTATATCTGTAATAGGGAGGGGAAACTCATCCTCAGGACACGCCTTGTTCAGATTCTGAAAATCGATGCAGATTTGGATCTTCCTATTCTTCTTGAGGACTGGTACTATATTGGCTACCCAGTCTGGATGTTGTTCCTCGCGAATGAAGTCGCTGGCTATCAGTTTGTTGACCTCGGCCTCGATAGAGTTCATGATGTCTGGGCGGAACCGTCGTTGCTGCTGCTTGACAGGCTTTACGTCCGGACGAATGTTGAGTTTGTAAAGTACAACCTCGGGGTTTAGCCCTGGCATGTCTTCATAACTCCAGGCGAACACGTCGATATATTCTCTGATGAGTTGCAGTAGCGATTATCGCTCTTCATCTGTCAGACTTTTGCTAACGAAGATTGGTTTTGGAGAGGACTCATCGCCGAGGTCAACTTGCATGACCTCATCTTCGGTGGGAGGCACTCTTTGTTCGAACCGCTTCTCCCATTGCGCGTCTAGCTGTTGGACCCACGGCTCTAACTCAAGAAGTTTATGAATGTCTTTATCTTCTTCGTAGGCGTCGGCGAATGCCATATTGACAGTCCAAGTCTGCCTGAGCATGTCCCCAATACTAACATCTGAATCAGAAGTGGGTGAACCGGACGAATGAGAGTGCCATTTGTATTCTTTATCTGAGCTCTCGGGGGTTGTCACAGGAGTAACATAGCCTAGACCATGTCTGGTCTTGCTGTAGTAATCTCGTGGCTTTCCAGCCGAGACTGGCAATTGTAAAGATAATCGTCGGTCGGTGCCGTAGTTCAGGCCTAGTATAGCCTCCATATCATACCCATGTTTTTGCATGAGGTACTTAGATCGAGAGCTATATAGATAAAGGAGCAGTCTCCCAGTGTCGGGTTCCAGATCGACTTCTTCTAGCCTGAAGGGCTGTAGATCGTTCTTCCGGCCAAAAATGATTGGATGATCCTCTCCTTCGATTATGAAGCAGGCGCCTTCTACGGAAGTAAGTTGGTTCGTGTGGTATAGACATTAGTTACTTGTGTGTGTAAGTTAGTGCCTATACCGTGTTCCATTGCATACATTATACAAAGCTTATCAAGCTCGAGGTAGTTCAAAGATAACCCTTTATTGATCAAGTAAGGTATCTTTTCAGGAGGAATTACATCATCAGCGGAAGGAACATCAGTGTACGCGGCCATATACTTGGCCAGCTCTTTCTCCTCTTCAGCTACCCCCTGTATAAGTGAAGACTGGGAGGATGATCTGGGTAGCCTAATCATCAAGGGTTTCATTGATGGGGTCGGGCGGGGAGTCGTCGGTGCGCTAGCGGTCCCCGACTTGGTGCTAAACTGTTGGTTTGTCCCCAGCTCCAGTTCAGCAACCCCCGGCGTTATTGAAGCTTGGGAAGACGATTTGGGGAGCTTGATCACTAAGGGTCCCGCTGGTGGGACAGAACGTGGGGTTGGTGGCTCACTAACAGTCCTCGGCTCAGTGTTGGGCTGACATCTTGTCCTTGGCAGACGGATGACCATTGGCTTATCAGGAGAGTTTGTCTCTTCAGATTGTCGTTGACCGGCTCTTGATAGTCTGATTGTCGTTGGCTTCACAGTGGGTCTCGACGCTTGGCCAGACCTTGGGAGTCGGATAGTCATTTGCTTCTCCTGTGCAGAGAGACTGATTGCATCCTTACGCAAAGTGGCTATAAGGGGTGCAGTTCTGCCTGGTTTGCGGGCTTAGAGGTGGATCGTCAGAGGTTCTTCTGATCCCGTTGCTACCTCAGTTTGAGCTTGAGTATTTTCTTCGACAAGGTGCCTCTTTGACTTCTCGTACAAGTAGGAGTCCGAGTAGTAGGATTCAAGCCCTCTGAAAGGATCAATGTCGACAAATTCGATTCTTACAAAGTCGTGTTTGTCGACGTACTTGAAGCACTGGTGCAACGTGGAAGGCACGGTCATGTAGTCGTGTATCCAAGGATGCCCCAGAAGAATATTGTAGGAAGTGTCCGCGTCTATAACATAGCAGGTTACTTCTGACTGAAGGTCGCCGATTTGGCACTTCAAGCGAATCTTTCAGACCGGATAGCTTCTACCTGAATTGAAACCGCTGATGGCGGTGCTTGTAGGTGTCAGGCGATGCATAGGGATGCCCAGGAAGTGAAGCAGGCTCTTCGGGATGATGCTTATGGAAGAACCGGGATCTATGTGCATCCGATCCACCTTTACGTCGCCGATATATCCAGTATAATAAAGCGGGCGATCATGCAGGTTGGTCTTAATGAGCATGTCCTGCGGAGTAAAGAGAATGTTGGGCATTGCTCCAGTAAAAGCACTGTCCTGAGGATCCTCTGTGGAGCTTTCTCCTGTGAGCTTAACTTGAGCCAGATAGGTGTCAGCGTTCTGAAGTGCGTCACTCAGTACGACACGAACATCTTTGGAGAGCCTCAAGAGCTCATACAACGATAATTTGGCCGGTGTGTTGGCCAATTGTGCCAGGATGTCAAAGTTGTAAGGCCTCTCCAGTCTCTGAGGCGTATCTTTTTGGAGCAGCGGTTTGTCGAAGCGGGTCTCCTTCAGCCTAGGCTTGTCGGTCGTCAGAGGCTGAGAGGGCCCTGGAGCATTAGCAGCAGCCGGCTGATGATCTTCAGCCGAGTTACCCGGTGGGGGTTAAGTTTGTGCACCGGATCGGATAACGACAGCTGTCGTTTCTTCGACGTCGGCTGAGATTGTACGACAGGACTTAACTTTTCCACCCTTCTTCTTGCCAGTAGAGGATGATGCTGGCTGGGTTACTTCAGATACTAAGTCCTGGTGGACCCACATAACCTTTCCTCGTGATGTGGTGAGGGGTACCAGCCCAACAGCCTGGTTTCGGGAAAGTGGAAGATTAGCGACCTCCATCTTTGCCCGGGGGACGGGTACCACTCCATCTTGAGTCTTCTTCGGAGGGAAGCTGTCGAATTGGACAGACACCATGTTGGCCGCTACAGTTACCTCCTCGAAGTCAATGGCCAGAGCCTTAGAGTCGATCAGGTGCTGGATGTACCGCTTCAATTGGTAGCAGTCTTGTATATCATGGTGGACATAGCGATGGTAGTGGCAATACTTTGGGCTTTCCATCTCTGCAGGCCGAGGCTCACGTCTCGGTGGAGGGAGCTGAATCCTGTCTTCTTGTATGAGTGTGTCAATGATGGGCTTGACATGGCTGTCTTCGAAGAAGGAAGTCATTTGCGGCCACTGCTTCTCTGCCGGCTTCGGTTTGGGCTTCGGGACTGTGTCAGCCACCATAGCCTGTTTGCCCTTATTGTCTCGATTGTTGGAGGGGTTACCACCATTATTGTTGTTGGCATTAGGGTGTTTGCCCTTGTCGTCTCCCTCCGTGATGTGCTATCCCAGTTGGCGAGCTTTCTTCAACTTGTCTTTTGCGCTAGTGGTACTGATGATGAAAGTCTTCCAGTCCATGAACTGACTTTCGCCCATCCAGAGGCTGATTGTAGGAAGCAATCTCTTTTAGCAGATTTCAATCAAGAAAGAATCTGGATTGCCATAGGGCAATTTCATTGCGGTTTGGCGAAACCGCTCAATATAGTTCCTTGTTAGCTCTTTCTCACCTTGAACAACGTCCATGAGGGTGGACATTGTCACATCTTGTCCTACCTCGTAGAACCTTTCAAGGAACATGTTTTAGAAGCCGACGAAAGAATGGATGCAGTTGTCTAGCAAGTTGCGGTACCAGTCGAAGGCTACCTCCTATAATGCCCCAATGAACAACCGCGTAAGGATGGCGTCGTCATGAGGCAGATGGTCGGTTGTGACTTCGAAGTAGGTGATGTACCTGCTTGCAGATGTCTTTCCATCATATGGATTGATGTTGAATGGTTTATATCTTGGTAGGAAGGGAACATCTCTCCATGCAGCAGGATACGGTTGCCGTATCCTGAGGTCCTGGCAGGTTTTTCGGGCATGGAACATGGCCCGGAGCTCCTGGACCTCTCGTCTTGCCTCTCTGGCCTCGTCTGCAGCGGTTGGAGCCGATATTATAGGAGGGTTATCACCCGGGGTTGAGTTCGAGTCCGCATTGGTCGCGGGACCCAAGCTTGTCTGGCCAGACGTCCTTCCTTGCAGAGTTGGTAGGGCCGCTTTGATCTCGTCTACGGATTTGACCAAGGTATGAAGTATAGCCTCCAGGGTGTCGATGCGTTGGCGATCACTGGGACCGTCTTGGTCGTTGTTTGTCATGAACACCGTCCTCACATGAGAAGAGATGGAAGGAACAGTGGAGGACGTGCCCTCTGAATCATACCCTTGTACCGAGAAATCATCGGGGTATGTAGGAATATTTTCCTCTGGTTTGAACTCAGAGGAAGTGCTACCCCTCGTGCAGGAGGCTGCCTCATCTTGGGACCCGTAGACGTCCTTGGGGACGTCTGGGTCTACTGCATCTGTGGGGGGAATTGCTTCCTCCGGTGCATCTTCTTGGAACGTCGGATTGTCGTGGACGTTCGGATGGATGCTACCCCCAGTTTCAGCTACCCCCAGGGATGGGGATGACGAATCTCCAAGTGTTGAAGATTTTATTTTTGAACGGGTGCCTTGAAAAACTCCTCCCATGGTGGTTGTAGACAACCGCTTGGATGAGAGCTTCTTGGCCGTACCGGTTGAAATCTTTAGGCTGGCCACATTCATCTTCTTCCCTACTTTACTAGTAGGGAGTTTCTGAGAAGAGTTGCAGGAGGCGACATGAAGCGCTTCGTCTCCTGAATATGGTGGTAGGACCGGTCCTGGATGTTACAGTCGTTGGAAGACGGACTGCCGATCTTCTTGGGCTGCCGCCTTACTGCAGCAGCAGTTAACGATGACTTGAGTGCAGTGATGTCCATGAAAGGACTCTCTGTACACCAAGATTTCTTCTCTTTTCTTGCGCTTGTAAAGAATCACATCACGCAAGTCACTTGTTCTGTGGGCCCGAGAGTTCCGAGCACACGAGTGTGTTGGCATCCCGCCTGCTCCCTGATATGGGGCTAGTAAGAGTACTTGCCCCTGATCGTTGTTGGGAGATTATTAATAACTATCCCGTCCGTTGGCCACCGGGGGTTGGACACGGACAGTTTTATACAACTTTCCATTAGGAGCCCGCGTAATAGTCAGCGGGACGCCCTAATAGTCATAAGTTGGGACAGCTGACTGAGCTCGACGAGCCTGCGCTGTCGTGGACTTCTTCCCTCTAGCACTTGAGAGTGCATAGTAGGAAGAGTCCAAGTTGTGCGTCACAGAGTCTGGCGCATCCTGCTGAGAGCCTTTGGGGTCAGGACCGCATGAGAGGCGGTCAAAGACTGACCCTGAACCGTACAGGGTGGATGGCTTGCGTCCGAGTTTGGCAGCCGCATAAGTGTTCTCCATACGGCTGGGAACAGTTTGCATGCGGCTGGAAGTTGTGGCCGTATGGGCCTCCTTCATGCGGTTGGCAGTTGTGGCCGCATGAGCCTTCTTCATATGGCTGGCAGTTGTGGCCGCATGAGCCTTCCCCATGCGGCTGGCTTTTGTGGCCGCATTAGCCTTCTCCATGCGGCGTGCACCCTTACGTGGCTGCTTTTTGGACCGCATAGAATTCCTCTTTTCCCCTGCAAGTCCAGCATCGTAGTATTTTTCTCTGTCGGACTTGGGGACAGCAGAGTCCTCTACGGTCTGAAGTGGGGCCGCATGAGAGCCTTCTCCGCCGTCTTGGGCAGCAGAGAGCATTTCTTCCAGAGCTTGGGAAGGAGCAAATGATTTGGGCCTCCACTCCCTACGGGTCTTCTTCGTGCGGGCTCACTTCTGGACCGGGCCAGCGCTCCCATCGGAGAGCATTTCTTCAAACGCCTGCTGGTCGAAGCGGACGACCAGCATCTGTTGCGTGGAGCCGAGCTTGGCGACGTCCGATTGCGTCACCAACTTCTCAGCCGCAGAAAAGTTAGTCCCCAACAGAGTCGCCATCGTATTTGCCATTGATTATAAAAAAACAGAACAGTTTTATGGGAGGACTGGACTTTTACTTCACAACTACAAACTCGATTGTACAGAAGAGAGCCTAAGAACAAAACCTAGGAAAAGCAATCTAAAGTACAATTGTTTTGTTTTTCTGGAGGGTGACGGTAGAGGCTCGGGAGATTGCTATCAACTCTGCCTTACTCCTTGGACGATCGAACGTCGCTTTGGCTCTGATGAATAAATGCTCTTGCTGGGTGCTCTTTGCTCTATGCCTCTCTCTGTGTCTCCGCCGCTCTCCGTGTCCAGGATTTTGTAAGGGAATGGCACCTTGTTATTTATAGGGCTTTGTGATAAGTAGGGTGTGCAGTAATTACTCCTTGAAAAGTGGGCGGTAAGGGATTTGGTTAAGATTAGCCTTGATCATGTTTGTTGGAAATCAATCTGGGCTATTATGTTGATTGCAACAAATCTTTATTGTTTGTTGGAAATTGATCCGGGCAGTTATGTTGATTGCAATAAATCTTCATTGTGATGATTTGTTGATAGCAGCAAATTCGAGTGGATAAGTCTTGGTCAATCTTCTGCCACGTGTCCCAACCGCCATTATGCTGAGAGCCGTATGAACGCGGGTGGATAAGTCTTAGTCGATTTTTTGTCACGTGTCCCAACTGCCATTATGCTGCGAGCCGCATAGACGGGACGTCCTAGCAGAGCCGCATAAGTGTGGCACCGACTACTGAGCCGCATGAAGGTGGCAACAACATGAGAGTGACAGCCGCATAAGAGTGAACCCCAACTGAACCGCATAAGGGTGGCCCCCATAATCCGAGCCGCATGAGAGTGGCAGCCGCATGGGGGTGGCCTCCAACTGAGCCGCATAAGGGTGCCCCCCACAATCCGAGCCGCATGAGAGTGGCAGCCGCATGGGGGGGTGGCCTCCAACTGAACCGCATAAGGGTGGCTCCCACAATCCAAGCCGCGTGAGAGTGGCAGCCACATAAGGGTGAACCCCCAATCTGAATCGCATAAGGGTGGTCTAGACGGTCCGCATAGAGAGCTTCTTTGGACTTTATGGATTGTGTCGGCTGTCTCAGAGATTTTCTCGTCTTTTGAGGAGCCTGACGCGTCTCCTCATTATGTCAGAGCCGTCAGAGCTGTCACTTTATGTCAGACATTAAATGGCCAGCTGCATGAAGTAATTATGGCCAGCTGTCATCGGCCTGTTTTGAGCCGCATGAGGCCACGTGGCTCTTTCTGAGCCGCATAAAGTCCCTGAGCCGCTTACGGCTCTCTGGGTCTCACCGAGCCGCATTAGATTCTTCGAGCTTTTGAGCCGCATGTTGAGTCTGGACCGCATATGAATTATTATTCTTTTTCATGCTTCTACATTGTCGAAGACAGTGAAATTGCACTTGAAAAGGTGCATACCAAGGACAACCCTGTTGATATGTTAACTAAAGTTGTTCCCGGAGCTAAGTTCCAACATTGCTTGGACTTACTCCAAGTCCTACCTATTGCTTGAGAGGCCTTAGATGCGGATTAGCGAGTGTTTGACATGGTGAAATTGTGTGGTGGAGAAATGTGTCTGCTCGATTTTGTGGCAAAATCTTGTAAAGGTGGAGATATGAAGAAATATGTCCAAAAATAGGCCAATGACATTTTTGACTTTGACCGTTATTTGATTGGTTTTCCATATATGAGATATCTCCATATATGAATTTCTAGTATATAGTGAGCCTACATAATATTGGATTTCTATATATTGCCACATGTCATGCTATATAAAAGGGTATAATGGTTCTCCTTGAGACATCTCATTGTGCTCAATAAAAGTTATTGAATAAGTTCAACACAAGAGAGCTAAAGTTGTTGAATAAGTTCAACACAAGAGTTTGAGATTTTTTTCTTCTTTATCTTTGTGATCGAGAGTTCTTGAGTGCAAGGAGAGAAGTGTTGAGAACTACTGTAATTCCTTTCTTCATAGTGCAACTATATCACCCTCGTCTGTGAAAATATGCATCTTGGTCGAACCACGTAAATCATTGTCTTTGTCTTTGTGAATTTTCTCTGAGGTATTCTCTAATTTTTTGGATTTATTTTTGCTGTGACACACACACACACACACACACACACACACACACACACATACATATATATATATATATATATATATATATATATATATATATATATATATATATATATATATATATATATATTAGTTCGTGTGGTGTAAAATGTAATTATGCATGTACAGGTTGGTGATCGGTCGGTTAATGACAAAGGACATGCTTATTCGGTTTGGCATTCAAATTGAGGATGGAAATTGTGCTATTGTCAAACTGAATCTATCGGTCATCTGTTCTTTGAGTGTCCGGCCACATGGACCATTTGTAGGGAGCAAATTTGTCGGTTGCTGGGAGGTTCTGGGGATGCTAGAAATATTGAAGGGATCATAGAAATGATACAGAGACGACAGAGGCACTTCTTGGTTCAATGAGGCACATAAGCGATTGGCGTCGACAGTTTAATTAACATGTCTGGAGGGAACGAAACCTGAGAGTCAATTTATTGTTCCTATTGGGTCGACCCATAATATTTAGCTTGACGTGTCGTCCATGAGATGTATTTAATATGTCTGTATGATGTAGTCTGGATTATTGATTAATATATTTACCTTCATTTACTCTATCACATTTTTGTCGAGGTGGAGATATGAAGAAATATGTCCAAAAATAGACCAATCTTGATCTCAATGAACTTTCACTACTTTAGATCACATTCTTCAACGCCTTTCCCTTTTATCAAATTATTTAACCTTTTTCTTAGTAGAGTGCCTTCTCGTTCAAGGCAAGCATATTTTATAAATTCAAAGATAAAACTCTACTAGAAGTTCTAAAATATTTTAATTCCACAAAATTTGACTACCATCGTACTAATACATCAAAATTGTCAATATCTAAAGTCCAAGTGTTCGATCTTGACCAGGTTGGACGTGACTTCTCTCGTTAAGCCTCAAGATGTCAGGATTTCAGAGAAGAACGATATCCTAAAGTCCCAATATTTATCGACTCTTATACATCGATGTTTTTTTAGCTGGTTCTGAAGTAGTAAATAAAATGTTTCGAATGATTTTTATTGACGTTCTCAACAATATAACCTCGAAAGAAATGTTACTTAAACTTCTATGATGTTCCCTCCTTGTTTAAAATTGTCATCTTTTGCCGGTCTTTTTCCTCTGATTTTGGATTGAGCAATATAAACTATTAGTGTTGGGTACCTCTGATTTTGGATTGAGCATAAAAAAAAAAAAAAAAAAAAAACATGTCTCAATTATCAGACTTTGGTCACTATCAATAGAGGAACAAGAAATATTTTATTATTTAGAAACAATTATAGCTGCAACATCTCGAGCTAATCCATGATCTACCAACTATATATTTGCACCAAACTAATTCAATAATGGAAGCATCAACTTACACTAGAAGAATATGGCCTAAATTAATTCTAGTGATACCTCAACTATAGCACTTGAAGTTTTTTACACCTCAACTTTTGCATGTTCAATTTTGGTACCCCAATTTTATAAATTATTCTTTTGAATCACCTTCCATCCAAATTTAGTTGCAAATAATAGTTCATCGTGAACAAAATAATATTGTTATTCATTTTATTTTATAAACTAACACAGCACCCATCAACAAATACAACTATTAAGGATATCCAAAATTTGACGAAAGATATTTAAAAAAATGATTTACGAAATTGGGATGTCAAAATCAAACAGTAAAAAAAAAAAAAAAAAATTAAAGTATCAAAAATATCAAAAACGCTATAGCTATGGTGTCCACTAAGATAATTTAGTCAAGAATATAAACCTCAAAGTGTAGGAGTTGGTAGACGGACCAACTAGCCAGACAAATCTATGAAGTAAACTGATAACCTTATGAAATCAAACTAGAATAGAAGCTTGATTGGTATCGTGTGCACTTTAAATTACATTGGCAAACAAAAGTTAAAGGTGAAGACAAATAAACTCGACAAGGCCTGAGTATATATTCACAACTGAGTTCCTTCGAGTTTGCCTAACTTCCTCAGCAAGGCCGGTCCAGGAGATTGGATTTAGCTTAGTCGGAGCTAATTTCGGTTGTTCCTTGATCCGGTCTCTTGTGAGGGTTTTTTTTATGTCCTGGGAGGTCACTCGCAACTCCGACCTCCTGCGGGTCATGTTGGACCTGAAAAGAGTTGTCCTATGTAGAGGAGGATTGTCCAAGTCTAGTCTTGTCGAACTTATTCCCGGACCAGCGTTACTCAGAGAACATACAGGTGGGAATACAGTTGTTGCGCTATAGTAATATTGAACATAATTTATAAGATAATGCTAGAAGCTTAATCATCGGGAAACAAGAAGATCCAATATCAATCTTCATGATTGGCATATTAATTTGTACATGTTATGGTCAACTGTCGCAATAACTTGTATATCGACTTATCCCCTTGTTAGCTGATCATAATGTACTTCCATTGTTTAATTATAACAGGGAATCAAGTAAATCTCAAGGCAGGGAGTATTCAATAATATCAGTGCCAATTATTGATTGCGGTTGGCTTGGACCGATGTTGGTAGCCTTACATTCCTTGAGAACTTCTCAAACCTAAATTAAATTATGTGCTTAGTGTCATATATTTTCACTGTCGGTCCCAATTCCCGTTTAGAGCATCTCCAACCCTATTGTTTTGTTAAGTGTTGTGAGTCTTAGGTGGCATGTGGCATGAGCCACAAGACAATGTCTTGTTTATGTGGCAAAATTATATCTCAAAAGACAATGAGATAGAAAAATTCTCTCCAATGCAAAAGTATTGAGAAGACAATAAAAAGTATTTTTTTCCAACTTCCAAGACAACTTTTAAGACAACTACTCATCTTCTTTCTTTTTTCTAATATTTTTTATTCATAATTGATGACATAGAAGAGAAGACATTGTCAAGTGCATTGTCTAGAACAAGACAATCAACTTCACAATGTCTTCTTTAATTTTTGCCACATAAGCTTCACAATTGACTTGACAAATGCATTGGAGAAGAACTTTTGAATAAAATTTTGTCATTCCTATGTGGCAACAACTTTTTTCCAAAGTCACAATAGGGTTGGAGATGCTCTTAGTGAAGAGGGTTGCATTAGATAATCGATAACTTTATTACTGTTGTTATATATTCATAGATGAGGCTTAATGATATTCAACTATAGCTACTTCAGAAATGAGATAAATTATAAATTAGATGCTCAAAAGAGGGGGCAGCAAAGGGGTATTAATATAAATGCACTCTTCTTTATTAATTCCTAAATTGATGTGTGATGAACTTTGATGCCATGCCTACTTTGTGGGTTGTATGCACATCATATGCTAGTGTGGTTGTCCTTCATCCATGTTTTATATATATATACACACACATTTGAAACCTTTCTTGGCGGACAAACACATTTACCTATCATGGCACTTGTACTCAAAAAGCTAATATCCATTCATATTTTTTATTGGCAGGATGTCTTTAGATTCTGCAATGGCTCAACTCACAAGTGGCTTGTCCTTTGAGCTTTAGGTAAGAATTGAATAGTAGAAGCAATGCTATCAAAAAAAAAAAAAAAAAAAAAGAGTAAGAAATGGGGACCAAATTCTCAACTACCAATGGTCTGCTGTACAAGCTTCCAAGCCACTACTTAACTGCAGGGAATTATTGTATGTTATATCTCCAATCAACAAGTAATAATGGGGAATTTCTTGACCACAAACCTTATCTAATATCTATTGCTTTGTCACCTCTCAACAATATAGAAAATATAGAAAATTGACGTCAGTCTATTAAAAAAATATATGTTATATATAATGAAGTTGATGAACTTATGGAAGATACATGTCTAGTTTATCGGTAATTGTAGGAGTAATAGTTATGAGGTATTTTTAAAAGAGTAATGCTATTCGTACTTCTAAATTGTCCCTATAAATCATCCCTTCTTATGTGACAGCTGACGTGGAATATTAAATAATATTATGTATCACATGACATAGCAAATTTAAATCCAAAAAGTTAATTACCCAAAAAAATTCATCTTAATATTAATGTTAATGTTGAAACTAATATTAATGTTAATATTAATGTTAAAATTAAAATTAAAATTAATATTAATTTTAATATTATTGTTAGAATAATGCTATTTGTCCCTCCAAATTGTCCCTCCAAACCATCCCTTCTTACGTGGCAGCTGATGTGGCATGTTGATACGGCAGCTGACATGACAAATTTTAAAATTAAAATTAACATTAAAATTAATATCAACATTAACATTAATATTAACATTAAAATTAATATTAATATTAACATTAACATTAAAATTAACATTAACATTAACATTAGCAATAATATTAACAATAAGAATAATGCTATTTGTCCCTTCAAATTGCTCTTCCAAACCATCCCTCCTTACGTGGCAGTTGATGTGGCATGTTGATGTGGCAGCTGACGTGGCAAATTTTAAAATTAAAATTAACATTAAAATTAACATTAAAATTAATATCAACATTAACATTAACATTAACATTAATATTAACATTAAAATTAATATTAAAATTAACATTAACATTAACATTAATATTAACATTAACATTAACATTAATATTAACAATAATATTAACATTAATATTAATATTAATTTTGACATTAATATTAACATTATTATTAGTATTAACATTAACATTAATATTAAGATGAATTTTTTTGGGTAATTAACTTTTTGGGTTTAAATTTGCCATGTCATCTGCCATGTCAGGTGACACATAATATTATTTAATATGTCACGTCAGCTGCCACATAAGAAGGGATGATTTGGAGGTACGAATAGCATTACTCTTAGGCCTCGTTTGGTTCGCGGAATCTCCCGGTTGGGAAAGGAAAGTGATTACTTTCCTATGTTTGGGTGCCCAAGGAATTGAGAAGGAAAGGAAAGTGATTCCCAATGGAAGGAAAATTAGGGGGAAAAGTGATTCCATCCATCCAAGAAAGGAATCACTTTCCCACATTGAAGTATTCACTTTTCTTTCCAAATTTTTTGGCATTGCCAAATATCGAAAAGGAAAATCAATAGGAATTAAAGTTTCCCAAAGGAAAGGAAATGACAAGGAATTGATTTCTCATTTGTAATTTATTTCCTTTCTCTTCCATTCCGCGAACCAAACGAGGGTGAGTATTTGTAATGATATTTTTTTTGATGGTATAAATTAAAAAAAAAAAATAGTAGAAATTCTCATTTGAAATATTTTAAAAAATCCAAAATTACACTACTTTGATTTTGGAAAATAAAAAATGAACGGACAAAAGTTAGTACCTTAAATTTTTTTTTTATCAATCATGTTTTTTTTTTAAACATTTCATAGACAGCCGGCTCAAAAAGTTTCCAAAACCGATAATAATATTATTACCAAAGTACATCCTAAGCAAAAGAATGTGAATTCAAGCAGCAAGAGAAGTGGTTGAGAGCTCCGTATTGAGATTCTGCTTCTTATATAAATGTCTTCTGTTTTGTGTCAATTGTAACATTTCTGTTTAAATAGAACCATTTCGTAGGAGATGCTACATACAAACGCTGAAGTAAAAAAAAAAAAAATTTATTCTTTTATTTGCTGACTTAATGATCTTATACACAATGACAGACGTACGTGTTGCTACGGATCTCATCGGAACGAAACACGTACGACTCGTGGCGATGGGGACACGAGTATTCCTA
The DNA here is from genome assembly GCA_029216955.1 of Iris pallida. Taxonomy (NCBI): domain Eukaryota; kingdom Viridiplantae; phylum Streptophyta; class Magnoliopsida; order Asparagales; family Iridaceae; genus Iris; species Iris pallida. The sequence goes on from JANAVB010040818.1 coordinate 30,573,102, forward strand.
TGGGAAAGCGTCACGCCGATCATAGATCATCAACATCAATACTTCATCCTTTTGTAGGCTAGCGCACCTGGCAACATTTTAGGTCAACTGTCCATGAGAGGTTATTTCTGCAACTCGAATCTGCACGCAACTTGAGTTTACAGCCACACGAGGCAAACATCGTACGAATGTTAATTGTATCGATCACATCAATTCGGGGTCGTGCTTTGGCCTAATGTGACATGTGTCCGGTAGCATCGATTAGCATCATTATTAATTCCTTAAGGGAGCATTCAATTTCCGTTTCTATCTAACACATGTCAACAAGAAACTCTCTATTCCAAACAATTTGTTGGATTGAGCGCTAAGAAGTAACTGTTGGAGTGGCTGGGGTTTCCATCTATGTGGAGAATATTTCGGAGAGCGACGAGCGTCATTCGTGTGTCCGAGAAGCTTGGAGAGTACATGGATTTTATTTTGGTACATATATGATAAGAAAATATATGATTGGATTTCCATATTTACTTTGATTATATATTTATGATTGGACCCTTCATATAGTAGCTTTCCATATTATTGGGTTTTCCATTATGGTAAGCTAATTATGATTGGATTTCCATTAAATATATGAATTATTTATATTGAAAGTTTCCATATATATTGGTCTTCCATGTATGGGTTACCAAGGGCTTATAAAAGGGTGATGCATGCTAGTTGTAAAATCATCTCAAAAAAAGAGTGCTTTACAATCTTTGAGAGAGAGAGAGGATTAAGGACTATTGTGAAGGAGAGATTGCTTCGAATAATTTTTCGGCAACTCTTGTTCTTCGGAGTCCGCAATCAAAAAATTTCTTCTTTCAAGTGAGTTGTGGTGATCCGTGTTGGATCGGGAGGAGCTTGTAGAGGGTGTATTCTCTTTATTCCATTAGTGGAGGTTCTTCAGGGTTAGACTCCGATCGTCCCGTTATTTTTTCCCGCAAGAATTTTTCACGTCAAAAATCTTTGTGTCTGCGATTGTGTTTGGCGTTTTTTGGTTTGTGTACTTTTTGCTCGGTTCTCTCGCAGGACTTTCTGGTTTGGGGGAACGGTTTCCGCGCTTCGTTCCCAACAGAGTGGTATCAGAGCTTTGGGTTCAAAGAAGTGTCAGGAGTTGACAGTCAAAACAGGAAGCAGAGATGGACGCGAAGCCGGTGCGCATTGTGAACCTGAACGGTACCAACTATCATTATTGGCGGAGCAAGATGAAAGATTTGCTGTTCGTCAAGAAGCTGCATCTTCCAGTATTTGCATCCGAGAAGCCCAGTGACAAATCCGATGAGGACTGGAACTTCGAGCATATACAGGTGTGTGGGTACATGCGGCAGTTCGTTGACGAGAACGTGTACAACCATGTTGCCAATATTGAGCATGCGAAGACGGTGTGGGAGAAGCTGGAATCTTTGTACGTGAAAAAGACCGGGGTAAACAAATTTTTCCTGATCCGAACGATGATGGGTCTGCGATACAAAGATGGTGCATCCATTACGGATCACTTGAATGAGTTCCAGGGCGTGGTGGACCAGCTATCCTCGATGGGAGTCAAGTTCGACGACGAGGTTCAAGGACTTTGGTTGCTATGTACATTGCCAGACTCGTGGGAGACCGTACGAGTATCTATGATCGCTTCTGCTCCGGAAGGCGTGGTCAGTCTGGAGTTTGCCAAGAGCGGGGTGCTGAATGAAGAGATGCGGAGACGTTCTCAGGGCACTTCATCCACATCCCATCACTCAGAGGCACTAGTTTCGGAGAGCCACGGAAGGGGCAAAAGCAGGGGTCCAGGTGGTGGCAGAGACAAGAGCAGGGGGAAGTCCAAGGGTCGGTACGAGGACTCGGAGTGTTACCATTGTGGCAAGAAGGGCCACATCAAGCGGAACTGTTTCGCTTGGAAGAGAGAGAAGAAGGGCGACAAGGGGAAGCAAGATGAGAACACTACAGCGGCGGCTTCGATGCATGGAGGCGATGTGATCGTCGTAGGTGATGAGGTTATCACAAACCTTGCCTGCGATGACAATTCTTGGCTGGTGGACTCAGGGGCTTCAGCGCATGTATCTCACAACAGGGCACTATTTGCCACTTACACGACAGGCGACTGTGGAGTGCTGAAGATGGGCAATGGAGATGTGTCAAAGGCGGTTGCCGTTGGAGATGTGCATTTGAGGACAAAGACGGGTGCAGTTCTTGTTCTCAAAGATGTTCGTCATGTCCCTGATATCCGTTTCAACCTGGTGTCGGTTGGAAGGTTGGATGATGAGAGATTCTTCAGCCTCTTCGGAAATAGTCAGTGGAAGCTTTCCAGAGGTTCGATGGTGATTGCCAGAGGAAGCAAGAAGTCCGGTCTCTACTATATGGAGGGGAGCGCATGTAGTGCCCCGCTTCTCGCGGTCCACTATGTAATACCTACGGCTTGTTGACTCAGTCATGAACTGAGTTTTTGGTGAAACCTTTGCCGGTATCGATTGATAACAGATAAAATGCAATGAATCTTTCCAATTGATGGATTGACTTCTATTAAAATGAATACAAGTGTTTTGCTGAATGTTTTCTCTTTACTGCTTGGTTTTGATGAATGTGTTTTCGTATTGGTTTTCGATGATTGGTTTTCATTGTTCGCTTTCATCGCATTTCGCATTCATTCTGAATCTTGAGAGAAAGGGACGAAGTATGTTAATCAACTGTTGGTGCCATTGTAGGCCGCGTGAATTGTTCGTGAGCGGCGCGTGAAGTCCCTCCTTCTCTCAACTAAGATTCATCTCGGTGAGTTGCTTCAACCGAACAGACATTGATCTGTACGTCCTAATAAAATGATCTCTAGTCCACTCTGTTGCCTTGTCCCAATGATCAACGATACCACATCCACAAAAGATAAGAGCAGATAATTGAATTGAATCAAATACAAGAATATGTGGCTACTCTATCTGCTCGATAAGAATGATCATCTGTTTGTCACCTGTATGCTTGAAAATGTAGACATGTACAGACGAACTTGTACGTGTTGAGAAGAACCTGAAGGCACGAAACAAACGTGTCGTATATCTGTGCATAAGTCCAAGTGTGTCTCATCTGATAGAACGGCTAGAGCATGCATTTGGTCTCGGACAACTTGTATACAAGGAATTATTTGTCTCTCGGGTGGTATCTGGGGGCACCTGGAACCGTTCGGCCTAGGAGAGATTATGAGCACACTGGGTAAAAGAAATCTATGTTAAAAGTGTAGCCGATATCTGAGTCCTTAGCGACGAGCTGAACCAAAGAGTCACAGCGGCTAATCATGGGGATAACCCATGGACCAACATGTAGAATAGTCCACCTGCATGACCCGAATGACAACATCAATATCTGCAAGAATAAATCATGAATTACTCATTATGCAAATTGTGCTAACGTGGTTTTGTGCAGGGATGACTGCCGGCGAGGGTAAGTTGCTATGAATTATATTCTACTGTCATGTTCTTATGAATTGTTAAAAAGAACCTAGACAAGTAGAAAGATCACTAGTAAATGTTAGCTCAACATATTGATTTAGTGCAGAGATTTGCGAGTTCGGCCAAAAGTCGCTCGCCAGTACATGATGTGTGCTGACCCACGTTGTCGGCATCCTTTTCAGAAAACAAAAGGAGACATAGGGATATCAAGTGTGGCACCGAAGCTCGTCTAGCCCAGTAGAGCTCGTGGATCGCCTCGAAGTTTACTTTTCATTCCAGTCCAGTTTCAAGTTTCTTTTCCTTCTGAAGGTGTCTTTCAATTCCAGCTTGTAATAAAGGGATATCATGTATGGACATTGTGGCTATTTTTAAAGGAGTGTTTCAAAGAAATCATGTAGCCAAATTATAAGGCAAATCTGAGTTCGCAAAGCTTTGTACTTGTTTTCCAATCAAGCTATCAATAAAATGAGTATTTCCATTTCAAATCTCTGTGTCCAAATATTTGGTTTTCTGCAATGAATGGGTGCGTGCGTGTGTTTTGCTTAACTAATGGGTGCGTGCGTGTGTTTTTGCTTGACTAGTTATTTTTGTGCAGGTACATGGCCTTGTGCAAGCACAACTTAGGCTTGCACGGCATCACGCCTTAGCGTGGACGAACGATCCCGTAGGGATCCAGGCAAGACGGACGAACCTAGCGGGATCGGGGCGTGACAAAGTGGTATCAGAGCACAGTTTTACGTCCTTGGCCTCTTGCAAATATCGATTTTGAAAAAGTATATAAAGTACTTTGACGGCTTTCAAAAGTGTCCCAATTTTGAGTTATGAAAACCAATGCCCCATACAATAAGTCCATAATATTTGATGAGACTGACAGAAGTTACACTATTTTATAGAGAAATGGCTCCTCCTCGTCCATCTGGCTCAACCGATCCGGTAGAACGGATCATGACAATGTTGGAGTTACAGAGACAGGACAATGAGGAACGAAATCAGATACATCAGGCCCGAGCGGAGGCCCAACAAAGGCAGTTGGATGCCTTGACCCAGCTTGTCATGGCGCTTGCGGCAAATCGAGATACCACCGCAGCGACAAAACCAACGGAAACGCCCGAGATTGAGCCCGTAGAGGGTGATGAGCCCCAACCAGCGCAAAGGCACACTTCCTTTAGGCCAAAGGACTTCTTAGACGCGAAACCTCCAGAATTTGAAGGCAGGACGTCACCCGATAAAGTGATGGACTGGATTGACAAAATGGAGAGTCTGTTCGCGTTTATAGGAGTTCCAAGCGGCAAGAAGGTAGTTTACGCCGTTATGCTTCTACGGCTGCGGGTGAAGGATTGGTGGAAGACGAAGAAGCCGGCGCTGCTCGCAACGGCTAGGAATGGGAAGATCTCATGGGCCTTGTTCAAGAAGGCGTTTCTGGATCAATATCTGCCTCCAGCCATGAGCAAGAAGATGAAGGATGACTTCATCACACTGAAACAGGGAGATATGTCCGTGGAGGACTATGAGTCTGAATTTGCTAAGCTAGCAAATTTTGCCGCTGCTTTACTCCCCACAGAACAGACTCGCATAAATCGATTCGTTGAAGGTCTGAATGACGACATCCAGTTAAGTGTACTGAATCGAGAATGCGGGTCCTATTCTCAAGCCTTTGAGGCGGTGCTACAGGTGGAACAGTTCCAGCAAAAGAAAGCGTCAGCAAAGACGCAGAACAGTCGCAACCAGCCCGCCAAGAGATATCATGACGGAGAGAAAAAGACCGATGGGGAACCACGAAATGAAACAACCTGTACCCACTGCGGTCGACGAGGACATACGAATGAAGAATGTCGCTTTGCGAAAGGTTTGGTATGCAGTCACTGTAGAAAGCATGGACACACCAAGGAGGACTGTCATTCCGCAAACCACGCTTGTTTTCGTTGTGGCCAACAGGGTCACGCCATCAGAAATTGTCCGAAGAGAAATCGAAATAGAAATGACACTGAAGAGCGTGGGCAGCTGCCAGGCCCACCGCCCCTTCGAGACAATCCGCACAACCAGCCGCAGCGGACTAATGCTCGTGTCTATAACCTGTCCACCTTACTTGATCCAGAAAGTGGAGGTGAGTTTGTATCTTAAGTTTTGAGGACAAAACTTTTTCTCAGTGGGTTATTATGTAGTGCCCCGCTTCTCGCGGTCCACTATGTAATACCTACGGCTTGTTGACTTAGTCATGAACTGAGTTTTTGGTGAAACCTTTGCCGGTATCGATTGATCACGGATGAAATATAATGAATCTTTCCAATTGATGGATTGACTTCTATTGAAATGAATCCAAGAGTTTTGCTGAATATTTTTTCTTCGCTGCTTGGTTTTGATGAATGCGTTTTTGTGTTGGTTTTCGATGATTGGTTTTCATTGTTCGCTTTCATCGTATTTCGCATTCATTCCGAATCTTGAGAGAAAGAGACGAAGTATGCTAATCAACTGTTGGTGCCATTGTAGGCCACGTGAATTGTTCGTGAACGGCGCGTGAAGTCCCTCCTTCTCTCAACTAAGATTCATCTCGGTGAGTTGCTTCAACCGAACAGACATTGATCTGTACGCCCTAATAAAATGATCTCTAGTCCACTTTGTTGCCTTGTCCCAATGATCAACGATACCACATCCACAAAAGATAAGAGAAGATAATTGAATTGAATCAAATGCAAGAATATGTGGCTACTCTATCTGCTCGATAAGAATGATCATCTGCTTGTCACCTGTATGCTTGAAAATGTAGACATGTACAGACGAACTTGTACGTGTTGAGAAGAACCTGAAGGCACGAAACAAACGTGTCGTATATCTGTGTATAAGTCCAAGTGTGTCTCATCTGATAGAACGGCTAGAGCATGCATTTGGTCTCGGACAACTTGTATACAAGGAATTATTTGTCTCTCGGGTGGTATCTGGGGGCACCTGGAACCGCTCGGCCTAGGAGAGATTATGAGCACACTGGGTAAAAGAAACCCATGTTAAAAGTGTAGCCGATATCTGAGTCCTTAGCGACGAGCTGAACCAAAGAGTCACAGCGGCTAATCATGGGGATAACCCATGGACAAACATGTAGAATAGTCCACCTGCATGACCCGAATGACAACTTCAATATCTGCAAGAATAAATCATGAATTACTCATTATGCAAATTGTGCTAACGTAGTTTTGTGCAGGGATGACTGCCGGCGAGGGTAAGTTGCTATGAATTATATTCTACTGTCATGTTCTTATGAATTGTTAAAAAGAACCTAGACAAGTAGAAAGATCACTAGTAAATGTTAGCTCAACATATTAATTTAGTGCAGAGATTTGTGAGTTCGACCAAAAGCCGCTCGCCAGTACATGATGTGTGCTGACCCACGTTGTGGGCATCCTTTTCAGAAAGCAAAAGGAGACAGGGGGATATCAAGTGAGGCACCGAAGCTCGTCTAGCCCAGTAGAGCTCGTGGATCGCCTCGAAGTTTACTTTTCATTCCAGTCCAGTTTTAAGTTTCTTTTCCTTCTGAAGGTGTCTTTCAATTCCAGCTTGTAATAAAGGGATATCATGTATGGGCATTGTGGCTATTTTCAAAAGAGTGTTTCAAAGAAATCATGTAGCCAAATTATAAGGCAAATCTGAGTTCGCAAAGCTTTGTACTTGTATTCCAATCAAGCTATCAATAAAATGAGTATTTCCATTTCAAATCTCTGTGTCCAAATATTTGGTTTTCTGCAATGAATGGGTGCGTGCGTATGTTTTGCTTAACTAATGGGTGCGTGCGTGTGTTTTTGCTTGACTAGTTGTTTTTGTGCAGGTACATGGCCTTGTGCAAGCACAACTTAGGCTTGCACGGCATCACGTCTTAGCGAGGACGAACGATCCCGCAGGGATCCAGGCAAGACGGACGACCCTAGCGGGATCGGGGCGTGACAGTGCACAGGGGGCACAGGAGGTGAATGCAGTCAATGATGTGTCTACCGAGTTGTGGCACAGGCGTCTCGGCTATATCAGCGAGAAGGGGATGAGCTACTTGGTGAACAGGAAGGTGATTCCAGGGCTCAAGTCTACAAAGTTGGAGAAGTGCACGCACGGCTTAGCTGGGAAGTAAAATAGGGTGTCTTTCCAAAGTCACCCAAGTTCAAGAAAGCCGGCGTTGCTTGAGTTGATTCACTCGGATGTCTGCGGTCCTATGAAGGTAAAATCTATTGGTGGTGCTTCTTACTTTGTAACTTTTATTGATGACTGTTCCAGGAAGGTTTGGGTCTATGCCTTAAAGACCAAGGATCAGGTGCTCCCTACTTTCAAAGAGTTTCAGGCCTCTGTTGAAAGAGAGACGGGCAAGAAGTTATTGTGTGTTCGGTCCGACAACGGCGGCGAATACATTGGTCCCTTTGATGTTTATTGCAGAGAGCAGGGGATACGACACCAGAAGACTCCACCGAAGACACCTCAGCTCAATGGTGTAGCGGAGCGCATGAACAGGACACTGATGGAGAGGGTGCGATGTTTGCTGTCAGAAGCAAACTTGCCGGGCAATTATTGGGGTGAGGCTCTTCTCACAGCTGCTTATGTTATTAATTTATCTCCTAGTGCTTCTTTGCAGGGTGATGTGCCTGACAAAGTATAGTACGGCAAAAAGCCGTTATACAATCACCTGCGAGTGTTTGGCTGTAAGGCCTTCGTGCATGTACCGAAGAACGAGAGGACCAAACTTGAGCCGAAGACGAGGCGATGCGTCTTTGTCGGCTACGATCGGGATGAGTTTGGCTATAGACTCTACGACCTGGTAGGAAGAAAGCTCTACAGAAGTAGGGACGTCGTATTCGTCGAGGATCAGACCATAACCAACACTCAGGATTCCGAGACGCCTTCTGAGGTTGAGGAATTGTCTGAGTTAGAGTCATTTTACTTCGAGCAGTTTCCAAAGGACATCACAGAGGATCCAATTATGGGAAAGCCAGTACATAGAGTTGCTCACAACATTGATCATCAACCTGCTGATGGTGGTCAGGGTGTCCCTCAGGAGGATGAGCATACCGGGGAGGCGGTTCCTGAAGAGGAGGAGGCTGTTGGTATACAGCCAGCACCAGTAGCTCCACTGAGAAGGAGCGACAGAGAGCGTCGACCATCTACGAGATACTCACCGGGTGAGTATGCGCTATTGACTGACGGGAGAGAGCCCAAAAGTTTTGCAGAGGCTATGGAAGACAAACACAGACAGGAGTGGATGGAGGCTATGCAGGAGGAGATGAGTTTCTTACATGCCAATTCCACTTATGAGCTGGTGCGGTTGCCAAAGGGCAAGAAGGCTTTAAAGAATCGATGGGTGTTTAGAGTGAAGCAGACGGATGATGCTACTCGCCCTCGATACAAAGCGAGGCTGGTAGCTAAAGGCTACGGTCAGCGAAAAGACGTGGATTATGATGATATCTTTTCGCATGTCGTCAAGCATTCGTCTATTCGGGTGGTGCTAGCATTAGCAGCCAGTCTCAACTTGGAGGTCGAGCAGATGGATGTGAAGACGATATTCCTCTACGGTAATCTTCAGGAGGAGTTGTACATGGAGCAGCCAAAGGGATTCTGTGAGAAGGGCAAGTCACATTTTGTCTGCCGGTTGAGGAAAAGCTTGTATGGTCTGAAGCAGGCTCCGAGGCAGTGGTACAGGAAGTTCGAGTCATTTATGGTGGAGCATGGTTATGCACGGACGACATCGGACCATTGCATATTTGTGAGGTACTTTGCCGAGGATGATTTCATTATTTTATTGCTCTATGTTGATGATATGCTATTAGTGGGTCAGAATGCCACTAGGATAGCGGAGCTGAAGTGCCAACTGGGTGCGGCCTTCTCTATGAAGGATTTGGGCGCAGCGAAGACTATTCTTGGGATAGAGATCAGCCGAAAGAGAAAGTCCAAGTTGCTACATTTGTCCTAAAAGAAGTACATTCACCGGGTACTTCAGCGTTTCGGAATGGACGGGTCGAAGAAAGTGAGTTGTCCCCTTGTAGCTCACTTTAAGTTCACCGAGGAGCAGTGTCCATCTACCGAGTACGAAAAGGAAGATATGGAGCGGGTTTCATATACTTCAGCTGTGGGAAGTCTTATGTATGCTATGGTGTGTACGAGGCAAGACATCGCTCATGCAGTTGGCACAGTTAGCAGGTACCTTTCAAATCCTGGAAGGGTACATTGAAGTACGGTCAAGTGGATTCTACGATACCTTCAGGACACTGCCGATTGGAGACGTTTTTTGGTGGTGACGAGCCGAAGCTGGTTGGATATACTGACACTGATATGGCTGGAGATGTAGACACGAGGCGATCGACTTCGGGCTATATGATGATGTTTGCTGGAGGAGCGGTATCGTGGCAGTCACGGTTGCAGAAGTGTGTTGCCTTGTCGACGACAGAGGCAGAGTACATTGCGGCGATGGAGGCTTGCAAGGAGTTGCTGTGGATGAAGAAGCTGCTGCAGGAAATAGGGCTGAAGCAAGAGCAGTATACTTGCTTTGCGACAGTCAGAGTGCTATTCACCTTGTGAAGAACCATACATTTCATAGTCGGTCCAAGCACATCGAGACTCGGTATCATTGGATACGGGATGTGGTTGAGAAGAAGGATGCGGCGCTTGAGAAGGTTCATACTGATGACAATGGAGCGGACATGCTCACGAAGGTTCTTCCGAGGGGGATGTTTGAGTACTGCAGGCAGATCGTCGGGATGACGACCTCCTCCACATAGTTGTGAAGGGGGAGATTTGTTGGAGTGGGTGGGGTTCCCACCTATGTGGAGAATATCCCGGAGAGCGACGAGCGCCATCCGTGTGTCGGAGAAGCTTGGAGAGTGCATGGATTTTATTTTGGTACATATATGGTAAGGAAATATATGATTGGATTTCCATATTTACTTTGATTATATATTTATGATTGGACCCTTCATATAGTAGCTTTCCATATTATTGGATTTCCCATTATGGTAAGCTAATTATGATTGGATTTCCATTAAATATATGATTGATTTATATTGGAAGTTTCCATATATATTGGCCTTCCATGTATGGGTTACCAAGGGCTTATAAAAGGGTGATGCATTCTAGTTGTAAAATCATCTCAAAAAAAGTGTGCTTTACAATCTTTGAGAGAGAGAGAGAGAGGATTAAGGACTATTGTGAAGGAGAGATTGCTTCGAATAATTTTTCGGCATCTCTTGTTCTTCGGAGTCCGCAATAAAAAAATTTCTTCTTTCAAGTGAGTTGTGGTGATCCGTGTTGGATCGGGAGGAGCTTGTAGAGGGTGTATTCTCTTTATTCCATTAGTGGAGGTTCTTCAGGGTTGGACTCCGATCGTCCCGTGATTTTTTCCCGCAAGGGTTTTCCACGTCAAAAATCTTTGTGTCTGCGATTGTGTTTGGCATTTTTTGGTTTGTGTGATTTTTGTTCGGTTCTCTCGCAGGACTTTCTGGTTTGGGGGAACGGCTTCCGCACTTCGTTCCCAACAGTAACAATGAAGTTGTAATTTAGTCAAACATCGTATATGAGATAAGGATATAAAATGTAGATTATTGGAATTAATTCAGGTCTTCCATGTAATTTTTTTAAGGCACATATGGGCTCAGTCCACACGTCATGGACCAACTTCGGTCCAGATCATATCATGTTTCCAACAAATGGTATCAGAATCCAAAGTTATGGAACTGATTTGAAATGTTTTAATTGGTGCACTGAACATTCATACGTATAATCTGAGGCGTGAACGACCAAAGGTAGCACTGGTAGCACTCCGTAAGGTGGTATGCTCCTGGGTGCTTGACTGGTAGGAACGAGCAAAGGTAGCATGGGTGCTAAGGTTATTCGGCTAGCAGGAACAAACAAAGGTAGCAGGAACGAACAAAGGTAGCAGGGGTTGTAAGGTTTTCGGCTAGCAGAAATGAGCTACGGTAAAGATTGTTGGATTGTATCTCGACTCCAGTCTAATATTGTACATTATGGACCAATTTTGATTCGGATCACAAAGTACTCCCAACATATTTTGGGGTATGCTATTTAAATTCTCTTTTTTTTTGCCATTCAGTTCTGCTGTAACATCAACAACAAAAAATGTCACTAATTTAAGTTACTTAAGGTTTATCCCTAATTATAACTGCTGCACCGATGTATTGGTCTAAAACATATTCAAATCACTTTAGTACAATTTTCTCTCATATATCTTCTATTGCCGTTTCCTCCAATTTGCTACTAAGGTACTCTATCTTGTTTATATGCTTGTCACTTGTCCATCTTATTCAGGACCGTCCAGAGGTAAGTCTAACAAGATTTCGGAACCATCTCTACTAGGACAATCCCTTAAGCTCAACATGACCCTACAAGAGGCCGGGGTGGCGTGTGACCGTCCAGGACCGTTCCACAATTAATGTCAAGGGCCAACCAGAATTGGTTCTGAATAGGACAATCTAACCTCCCGGACCAGCTCTAATCTTATTTATGGACATGTTATGAAAAAAATCAAGAAAGATATCTTACAATCAACATCCAACAAGAAAGTCAAATCATACTCAGAAAAATTTAAAAATAACAAAATCCAGAAAAGAGAGAAATTTGATAACATTGCATGTCAATCTAAACCTTTGTTTGCGTCTATAATGATATAAATAATGTTATAAATTCACTAGTAACGTGCACGTGCATTACACGTACGTAAAAAATAGATTAAAAAATAATTTAAATTAGAATTTGTTATAAATAGCATTATTCCATGGTATCGAATCCACCCAACTAGAGAGAATGTCCCCCACATTAATCATATATATGAGTTAGAGGAGTTTGATTTAAATAATATTAGGTACTTTATCATTAGTTACCATTTATTTATTTTTTAATTTTTAAATACGTGAGGATATACATACGGTTTACACAGTTCATTTTAAACCGTTTTCAAGCATCTTTATAAAGAGTAAAAATTTATTTATTTTTAAAATTTTAATTTATATATATATATATATTAATTTATATATATATATATATATATATATATATATATATATATATATATATATATATATATATATATATATATATATATATATATATATATATATATATATATATACAGCTCATTTTGAATCGTTTTCGTTTTATAAAGAATATAGATGGATACTCCTCTCTCGATTTTTATCTAATAAAATCTGAAAATTTCTAAATTCTCACTATTTCAAGAGAGTGAGACTAATGAACAAGGCCGACCCAGTGATAAGTTCGAAAAGATTTCGAACTTGGATAACCTTCTTCTACTTAGGATAATTTTCTAGGTCAACTGACCAAGAAGAGGTCGAGGTCGAGGTCGAGGTCGGATCGCAGGTGACCCACCGGACCGGCTCTCCTCATAAAGTGCAATGTGCATCTGGTTCACATCTCTTCGCCTAGTGCGCAAACCCAACACTTCAACCCCACCATAGATATAAGCCTAGCCGGCATTTTGGACTCAACCAGATTATATTGGGCATCACTCCAACTCTCCGTTGTTCCACCACAAACAACCAATCCAAAAAAAAAATTTAATAAAAAACAAATGTTTGAATCCCTCTTGACATTTGTTTTTTTTTTTTTAAATGACACGCACACACACAATTGGGAGGCTCGAACCTTGCCGGCCCCTCCGAATGTCCGCTCTAATACCACTAGACTAGAGAGCTCGGACCTCTTGACATTTGTTAAATGGAAGAAAAGGACACATAAAAAAAAAAAAAAAAGAGGAAAAGAAACTCAACTATAATAACTGAATAAATAAAAAGACCAACAACAATAAGACCATCAACAATAAGACCATCATACATTGCCATATGCTATAATCTCTCTTCCTCTTCCCCCTCTATGAACCCATGACGCGCCTCGGCTGCGCGATCGTGCACATAGACGGCGCGCGGTGGCGCAGCGTCGCCCGCCTAGCCTTCGTCCGAGCCGCGCTACGGGTCCTCTGGCGCCGCATACTCGCGTGCTCGGCCGCTGCGGCGCCGAGCGTCATGGGGGACCCTAGCTCCGCGCGCTACCGCCGCCTCGCGCACCCCGGCTCCCCCCTCGACCCGTCCTCCGACGGCACGAGGCAGGAGGCCTCTCCGCCCGGCTGCACGGACACGGACGCGGAGGATTCCGACCTGGTCCCACTCAAGATCAGCCTCCTCGGCGACTGCCACATAGGAAAGACCAGCTTCATGGTACCTACATACATAGACATTCATACACAACTTAAATTTTACAAAGTCATCTCATGAAAATGAAACTAATACCATTGTGTTGGTTGTTTCTTCTTTGGTATGTCTTTTAAGTACAAATATGTAGGGGATGTGGAAGAAGAGAAGGGGCTACAAATGACAGGTCTGAACCTCAAGGACAAGGTTCTCTCTGTCCATGGCGCGCGAATAGTGTTCAGTATTTGGGATGTTGCAGGTATTTTCTTCATATGTTTTTCCTCGAGTTTCATTAATACATCATTTTCTCGTAAGTAATTGTTGTAAGAATGATTTTGATGTTAGGTGATCATCAATATCTTGGCCATGTACCCCTCGCTTGTAAAGGTGCCGCCGCGATACTCATCATGTTCGATCTCACCAGCCGGAGCACGCTGAATAAGTAAGCTAGTGTGATCTTGTATTTTTTTTCCTTCTTCTCTATCAATTCTTATGATGGATTTAGTCTCTCTTTTTTAATGAATTTTTCGCTAAATTCGTGATCGTCGCTTCTTCTGTTGCAGCGCAATCAGCTGGTATCGACAGGCAAGGAGATGGAACAAGGTACTTCTCAAGTTCCCGACAACATCATACCTTCTCCTGATTTCACATATCTTGTATAATTTCAAGTCTTCTCAGGAACCCAAGTTCTACACAATTTTGATTTAGGCCTATAATCCAATTCTTGTTTGAACGTTTTTATGGTGCTAGTAAATTGTGGAATTAATTTGAATTTGATGCATTTATATGTATTTCTGAAACTATGGATTAATCCAAGGAATTAATGTTTTCTTTTTTTCCTTCTGGTTTTGTTTATATTCTTGTAGACAGCAATTCCAGTTCTAATCGGAGCCAAGTTTGACGACTTCGTCCAGCTTCCTCTTGACATGCAATGGACTGTTGTGAATGAGGTAAAACATAACATTTCCCCCAAAACAATACCAAAATTTACTAAGTTAATTAATGAGTAAAAAAAGAGAGGAATATTCTTGTAGCAGTGAAATTTTAGTTAAATGGCTAGAAGCACAAGACTTCGGGCTTGATAACCTCCCTCTGCTTAGCTCAACCCTCCAGGCTCAGCATGACCCCACAAGAAATTGGATCACGGGTGACCCTTCATGTCTGATCCAAAATAAAGGTCAAGTGACAACGAAAATTAGCTCCGGATAGGACAATCCAACCCCTCGGACTGGCCCCGATAGTACTAGAATATGATATAACTTATCTGCGGCTACTGGTAGTCGGAAACATGTAGGATGTATTTGCTAAGACGGGTAAGAGCATCCACAGTGGGAGAGATTTCAAATGCTACATTTTAACTTTAGTTAAATTTTGTAGCACTTGAAGACTGCAATGGGCACTTGTTCATACTTGAAAATTGCTAGAAAGTTAAGAGACACTCCAAATTTGGAGCATGTCCTAGCTCCGCTACATTAATTCATAGGCCCACCAAATTAATCTTTCTTACCAAACATGGAAGAAAAATAGAGGAAAAAGAGAAATTAAAAATCTTACCAAACATTAAAGGAAAATAAAGAGAAAATAGGAAGGATGTTAATTTGGAGTATTTGTTTGGAGTGTACCATTGTGTGTCAATATCAAGGAGATACTCCAAAAATAATAATTTACACAAATTTTAATAATTTGAAGTATGTGTTTGAAGTATTACCACTGCGGATGCTCTAACATCCTTAGAAATATGACTATGCAAACAACAATTTATCATGACATTTGTCTCTGTGATTCTCATTAAGAAACCATCTAAGCCAATAACGACATTTTGCTAGTCATTAAATTAGATCCGGTGCTCTAGTGCTGATATGATTGTGTTCATTCATGCGTTTGGTTGGAAAAATGAGTACTTCATATACTGCACTCTGTTTTTTGGATGTACATGCAAAATCAGGGTTGATTAATCCTTTAGCGCGATGACTATGTAAACAAGAATTTACCATGGTGCTTCCCTCTTCCTATTTTACTATATTCAGCTAGCTATGATGCATGAACACGACAAAAGCAGAGTCCAGTATCTATACCGTGTCCGTACATGTACTCGTGTTTATATTCGGCAGCATAGAGAATTACTCATCTTACATATCTGAAAATGCCAATATCTCATTTGTGTATCGTGTCCTCTCCTTATCCGTATCCATATTCTTGCAACATAGTCTGCTATTCTTATTGACTAGGATGTTTTAGTTAGTACTTGACCCTTTCCCCTGCCTATCATTAAGTAGATTGATCCTTTGAAATATGTATGTAAGCTGTAAAAATATTCAATTTCTTAGAAACAAATCCATATTAGTGTAAGAATGTTAATTTTATTGCCAATGGTTATAGTTGTAGGTATCACAATTATTAAGTGGCGCCTTTTGTTTCTCTTTTGCAGGCCAGAGCATATGCAAGAGTGATGAATGCAACTCTATTTTTTTCAAGTGCTACCCACAATATCAATGTGAACAAGATTTTCAAGTTCATAACTGCCAAGCTCTTTAATTTGCCATGGACAGTAGAGAGGAATTTGACCATAGGAGAACCTATCATCGACTTCTAGGTCTTTTTTTTTCTTTCTTTTTTTTAAGGGATCGGGATTTTTGATCTTAACAATTTTCGTATGTTCTTCGGAAAAAAGTTGTCGGATCTTTTTTTTTTTTTAACTTTCCAGATTAGATCAAAATATCGCGAGGTAGTTTAATGATTTAATCTGAACTGTCAAAAAAGACAATCCAACTACTGCTATTTCGGAAAATATATGAAGATGCTTAAAGCAGAGATCATAATCCCTTTTCTTTCTTTTTTTATTTCTTTTTTTCAGTTTTGGCTTCTTGATGTTATGCTCTGTCTTGCAGCTCTGTCTTTTTTTAGTTCTTTTTTCAGTTTTGGCTTCTTGATGTTTTGCTGTGTCTTGCAGGAGGTGCTAGAGTGTATATAGAAAGAAAGAAAAAAAAGGTTACATGTTCAAATGAGTCCCTCAAGTTTCATCAGGAATTAGGTTCTGTTATCAATAAAATTGATTATCAAGATGTCAAGTCTTGATAGGAAAACATACATGTTCACTATTAAAAAAAAAGTAAGATGCTATCGTTCAGTTAAAGTTAGCATCTTTAAGAAAGTGTTGCCAACCCTTGTTCCTATTTTACTTCATTTCAATGCTGCCATCCCTAACCTTTCGATTACCTAGCAATTACATGAGATAAAACTAGAAAAAACAATTAATTGATGTGTATGTTTATTTTGAATACGTATATATCATCACTTTCTACTTATTATTAGCAACAATAGAACACTTGAATGCTAATTGAGTGGAAGTTGAAGATGGTTAGTATTGGCACCCTCAAAACCTATTTTTGCACACTTTCCTTCATATATGGATTTCTAACATGAGATTGGATTTTAAGCCTACATAGCTTTCGATTTTCATATATAGATTTCTACTATATAAGCAACATAGGATTTGTTTCCCATATATAGACTCTTGTCATGGTATATAGAGGGGCCTAAAAGTTCTCCACAAGATATTTTAAGAGTGCTTAATGTAAGTTGTTGAATAAGTTCAACACAAAAATATCTCATTGTACTCAATGAAAGTTGTTGAATAAGTTTAACACAAGAGAGCAAAAGTTGTTGAATAAGTTCAACACAAGAGTTTGAGATCTCATTGTGTTTAATAAAAGTTGTGGAATAAGTACACATGAGAGCCAAAGTTGTTGAATATAAGTTCAACACAAAAATTTGTGGGATTTTTCTTCCTTTATCTGTGGTAGAGAGTTCTTGAGAGCAAGGAGAAGTGTTGAGAGAATCATTGTAATTCCTTTTCTTCTTCATAGTGAAACTGAATCACCCTCGTCCGTGGAAGTAGACATATTGGACAAACAACGTAAATTATTATCATTGCGGTTGTGAATTTCTCCGAGTTGTTCTCTGATTTCTTGTGTTTATTTCCACCGTGCCCCAACATATTCAATGAAGATGTATCTGAAGCCTTTGTCATCTAGCTTCTTCCTAAGATGCTAATTTGGAATGTGCACGTAGGGCCGCCCAAGGGTAAGCCTGACAAGATTTTGGACTTGGGCAACCCCCTCTGCTTAAGACAACCCCTCATCTCTAATATGGCCTGTAAGAAGTCGGGGTCGCATGTGACCTCCCACGACCAGCCTACAACAAGGATTAAGGGGCAACCAAAATAAGCTCCACCTTGGACAATCCAACCCTCTGGGCCGGCCGTGAATGGGCGTATGCAGTCGAGCCAAAAACTCAAAGGTGGTTCACCACATACGAATGGTTTCATGTCGTTCCATCTCTCCATTGGTGTTTTTGGAATGCTCTTTGAAGGACACGTGCTAGAAAAGTGAATGAAAAATTAACTACGTAAGAACATGCCACTAGCCGATCTAATTGTCAGGCTTAAAATAGAAGAGAATAACATAAACACTGAAAAAAATCTCTTCTATTGAAGCCTGGACAAATGTCTTGGAGCCAGGACAAAAGGAAAAAAAAGCACAATCATATTGAAAGCTCCGATCAAGGGAACTACAAAAATTGTTGGGATTTTGGCCTTTGCATCGGAAACTTTAGTCCCACATTGGCTAGGCAAAAAAAATGTATCTATATATATATGCTATGCTTGTTTAGAGATGCACAAGTGGTGTGGAGGTGCACATGGGTGTACCATGTGGGGGTAATTTTCTAGTGGAAAAAAGAGCCAAATCAATAATGAAGCATTCATGCTTTTTGCTCTTGGAAATTAATTTCCAATGGAGCTAAGCCCCATAGGGGCTTAGCGAATCGGACTCGGGCTCGGGCTCATGAGGCGTAATGTGGCATTTTGTTGACGTACTTTGCACTTAGCACGTTAGCATCGTTGCTAGCGCATAGTGCACTTAAGTTGCGCTCATTGAGCGAGCCACTTGTGCAGCTGATCGTGCTGCCTGATGGCGCGGCCAAGTGGTGCGCCTAGTGGCGATGCCTGTTGGCGCGTGGTTGGCACAGGTTGCGTAGGTAGCGCAAGTGGCACTGTGCACGCGGTGTATAAGGTGCACGTGGTGCACACGGTGCACAAGTTGTGCGGGTGGCACAAATGGCACGTGCTGTGCGCCAGTTGATTTAGATCGTGTCTGTGCATGATCTGAGCAGTTACAGCACGTTCGGAGCAGTTTTTTTCATGTCTCGAATGTTCTGCTAACTGGGCAGTCAGCGTGGGCCTATATAAGGTCTCCTCTCTCTTACGGTGCATACAGATAAGAACAAGACAAGTGTTCAGAATTCCTTACAAATTTCTACAGACTTTGAGAGAGAAGAGAAGCGTTGTACTAGTGTTACTTTGCACAGGAGTCCGTACGCCATATGAGGAATCAGAAGAGCGGAGTGTTCCAAAGTTCTCCGTCGAACTTGCTGGTTCCTGGAAGCTATTCATGTGGAGCGAATTAATATTTGAGCAACGGTGTTCATTCACCCTAGCAGGCTGTTCTTTCATCCATCGTCTGTCATCACTGCTGCTGGTGGTAATTCGATTGGATACTTCTTTTTAGAAGTACTACTCTCGTTTGCTGCTATAATGAAATCTTTTTAGATTCTCGTTATCTAGAATCCTCCAAGGATCTTTGTCAAGCACCTTCTTTGAAGTGTTGCTAGATACATTATTTTTACAATCATTTCATTTTTTTAATTTTTTATCGAAAATTGTGCCTCGGGACTAACTATCTTAAAGCTTAATTAACGAGATGGAAAACTTGAATGCTGCACTCATCAATCCTAACTTCACAAAGTTAGAACAGTTTGATGGAGAGTATTATTAAGTCTAGAAGAGGAATGTTACTCTCACTATTTAACTCAAAAAAATTGATTACGTGTTGTATGAGGAGGAACCTACTGTTCCAGAGACAGGATCTGCAGCCGCAATTTTTGCGGCTACTAAGAACCAGGCCAAGTGGAGAAGGAACAATAGCATTTGTAGGCTTATGATCCTAAATGCTATGGAAGACTCCCTCGCTGAATCATATTCAAAGAAGACTATTGCCAGAGAGATTTGAGAGTCTCTAAAGAAACTATACGAGGATGACAAGAATCGTAGCAAGATTTGTTTTGTTGAGAAATATCACAAGTGATTCTTTGAGGACGAAAAGTCAATACTGCTGCAGGTGAAAGAGTTCCTGAAACTGCGATAGAAGTTGGAAGACGAGGCGATGCCCCTCCCCAACCAGTTTGTTGTTGGAGGGATCGTTTTGAAGCTCCCTGCTGGGTGGAGCAAGTTCTATGCAAACATGCATAGGAAGAAGTTGGAGATCACTCTCGATGATCTCCTGCAGAAAATCTACGTTGAGGACCAGATGAGGGCTCAACTGAAGATGGATGCACTGTCCAAGCAATTGGCTAATATCAATCTGGTTCATACCAGGGAACCAAGGGGAAAGCATGCGACTTTCCACAGCAAGAAGAAGGACCCTAGCAATGAACGTGAAGGGGACTTCCTTCAAGCAAAAGAAGGCAAAATCTCAGATGCCTTGTTTCAAGTGTGGCAAGAAGGGCTGTGAGCCTTGGATCCAAAATTTTATTTTAATTCTATTAATTTTACGTGACTTTTATTAGTAGTCATCATTGATTTATATATATATATATATACCCATGTGTAGACTTTTAAAAGAATTAAATAGATTGGGGTGGACTTTTGTCAAAACCCAAAGTCCAGGGACCTTAGTGCAAATTTTGTTAGTTCAAATTATACCTGCAACCGAACACCCATGCCTTGTGTTTGAATTCGAAATAGATTCAGATGGCAAAACCCTTCAAACCTTAGATAAGACTAAATCAATTTCTCTGATCTCCTCTAAGAGATCAAAACACTATTATATATATAGGATAGTAGCAGCCGAACCCAAGTCCCTTCAAAACCTTAAGTATCCCAATTTCATCCTTGTCGCAATAACAGCCGAGGAAGAAGGCGCAGGAGCAGTCAAGTACTTCCAATTTAAAGAGGTAAATCCCTAACTTCTAAACCTATCTATTACTATCAGTAATAAGGATAAATGGATGGTGTTCGAATTAATGTCTTAATGAAATTGTTGAATGTAACCAATGGTATCGAGTTAAGCAAGGTTAAGGGTGTGTCGCAGAGTGTACGGGTAGAGACAGACCTGTGAAGAACTTAGGAGGGTAAACCCATGAACAGGGAGGCCGAAATTATTCGAATGAGAGGTCTGTAGATAGAGCTTTGATGATTAACGAAGTGTTACATAGTAGGAACACTGATCAAGTTATTACGATACACCTATTACATATCGTATTTTAGGTTTGTTTATGACGCATCAGCCATTTTCTTGATACTATAGTCGAGTATCACACCTTAGTTACACGTGATGCACAACCCAGAGCGACAAAGCATGGCAATACCTGCCACGCACGCCAGCTACTTAGTATCAGACTTTAAGTATCAAATTGGTAATTGGGTCCATTTCCAATTTCAATGTTCAGTCACCTCATTCTTTTTGTTCAACCATTAGAGAGAGGTTAGCAACCAACTCCATTGTTCAGTTCCTTATTGGTTCAGACCATTGCACATGTAGTCCCCAATTTCCTCTGTCCTGCACCTGTAAGTGCAGTCCATTTGGGAATGTGGCAATCCATATTAAGTCAAGACTCCATTGCATAGATGTACACCCTTCTATTGTTCATATTGATACCTGAACATGAAGGTACAGTCGAGCCCCACACTGAAACACATCATTCCATGTATTCTCTGATGTTGAGTGTTAATCCACACATATAGTCCTTACATGCCACAAATAGTTCAGTCATTGCCTCATGTTTAATCCCAGTCCAAACATCTATGTTTTAGTTAATTTGATTAGTCTAGGGTGTATCTAATGGATCCTGTCCACTACTTGCATTCCCATTAGTCACTGCATCATGTTCACACTGTCCTGCATCCATAACCCATTTCTGTAACCCCACTCTCCCTGATTTTATGAACTTTTGGTATTTTTTGGTACTTTAAATTTTTGAAAATATTATTTAAGTTATTTGTTGGAATAGTAAAATTTCTGATTTATAATAGTTCTCTATAATTTTCCTTATGAAAATTATTATTTAGGAATTGAGGAGAAGGCTCTAGAAACTTGGAGTGTTCTCCAAGATTCTAACAACCTTGGAACTAATTCTCTAACAACCTAATTAATTTTTCTAACAGAATTTAATTATTACTGTAAATATTTGGAGGGATGTGGGTTTTTCTGAAAATTTCCTTTTCTTCACTACTTATATATATAAGTGATGGAGAGAGAAAGCATTATTTCTCTACTCCTCTTCCTTGGCAGCAGAGATCTCGAGCTTCCCCTTTCTTTCCCAAATTGCCGAGCCCTAACCCTAACCCTAGGATCTCCGGCGGACGATTATGTTGATGGTGGTGGCGACGACGATCTACCCATCTCCGACGGACGATTATGTCGATGGTGGTGGCGACGATGATCTACCCATCTTCAGCGGCTAGGCTTCCCTCCCAACCGTCAGATCCTTTCTCCGACGTGCAGCTGTTCCAGAGCAGTGGGCGCACGATTTCATCAGCGGTGCTCCATCGTTCTTTCCCGGTGGGACCTCGTCCCCTTCGACGGCGACGACAGTGTGGGATCCACCTTTCTCCGATGACCAGACAATTTTTGGCAGCGGCGAACATCAAGAATAGTCGATCATTCTGTTGAGTGCTCTATTCTTTGTCATCTTCTATTTCGAGTCGATAAATCGATCGGGATTGGGTGTTCATGTCGATTAATTCCTTTACGATGAGGGCTCGATGGGTTCTGTTGAAGTGAATTTTTGGTTCAGGTTCGTCCGCGTCCTGGGACGCACAGATCGGTGTCGGACACGATTGTTACCATGCAGTGGTGATCGATACTTCATCTCAGGTATTGCCCTAACCTCCTGTGATAATTTCAGTGTCTGCTTTAAATTTTGATATAGAATGGTGTGGCCAGGATCGGAAAGGAGTTAGTTTGGGTCCTGTGTACGTGTTCTTGGTTCTGTTCGTGTCGGTGATGTTGTGTTCGTGCCTACCAGTTCCTGTCGTACAACCCTATAGCCGTATCCAAGTGCTGTCAAGAACATGAATACATATCAGGATGGGTTATAGATGGAGGGACTTTCATTTGGGAATCTATGAGTTTTTGGTTGTAATTTCTTTATCAATTAATCTGCGATTATAATTTGTATTTTGATCTCATTTGATTGTATATTCTTCTACAAGTCTATTGTTATTCAGGTTGTATTTCTATTTATATTTTTAGTTTTATGTGTGTTTGGGGTCGCCAAACCGATTGAGTAAAATGGAGTGGCCAAGCAGGACTGTAGTATGATTGTTAGGTTGATTGTTTGATGGGAGCTGGAATTGTTTTGGGTCAGCTAGCTTGTGCCTAGCTTATATGGAGTTTCATATTGCTGGGAATGGTGGAGCTATAGCCTGTCATGTTGGGTTATTCTTGGTAGGATTGGGTTTTGTGTTTTGAGCTTAGGCTTTTGGGATGGAATATTCAAAGGATGTGTTGTATAAGAAAATTTTCCAATTGCACTTGCTGATGTGGGCTTGGTATTAACAAGCCAGTGTAATTAAGAAAATTACATAGGGCTTGATGGTTTGTGCGGCTATTCTTTAAACATGAGAGTTACTGGTTGGGCTAATACTATAATTGTTGTTATTGTCAACTTCATTAACAGGTTAATTATTATCATAATTAGGGCTATATTTTCCTAAGTAGTATTTTGAAGCATTTTTCTAAAATAAATAGTTACAAACCATTCTAAGATCTATCCGCTGGAAAAATAATAAGATACTATTTTCCTATAATTTCCTATATATGACTTACTGGAATATTTTAACTAACATTGATTTATTAGTATAATAATTTATGGTAACGATTTCCTAAAAGATGTTATTTTATCGTTTTGCCTATGATTCAATATAAACTATCTTCCTACATAATTATTCCTTATCTTTTATTAATGATATTATGAATACCCTATAGATAATTATAGTTAGAGAAAGATAACTAGTTCATTTGTATAGAAATTGACCAACTTGTACCTATTAAACCAGGTGAACATACAGGTTTACTTCCTTTGACAGATCACCCTGAGCAAGGTAAGTACTTTTCTACGGTCTTGTGCATTTACATATCTTGTACTATTCTTGTGATACGTCATTACACGATATCCTGTACCCATGTACTCCTATATTTTTCTGTTCTTGTACTTGCTTGTGTCGGGTGGGGAAATACACTAGCCATGTGACCAAACCCCAGTTACTATATTCATGTAGATAGCTTAGGCCTCGCATCGTGCACGCGAGCCCTAAGCCGTACCATATTCATGTACTCTTGTACTTGCTCCTGTACTCACACCCAGCCGGTCACATGGACTAGTTGTATTTCAAACATGGTGCACTTATCATGTCTTGTACTTCAGGATTATAGTTTCATTCCTGTACATTATATTTCCTGTACATTTATATTTCCTGTACATTTACATTTTATGTACTTTACATTCCTGTACTATAGTTCCTATACTTTATTTTCTGTACTACATTCCTGTACCTTCCTGTTCATTTCCTGTATTTCATTTTCATGTTCTCCTGTACTCATTTTCATATCATGATGTTCTTGTTCATTACCTAGAACTGTACTTTGCTCCGCTCCTGACTGGATATGTTGTAGGTGTACTTACAGGATATCATTCTACCATATGGGCCAGAGCCCAGGATATTAGCTGAGCAGGATGGAGCCGTGACTTAGCTAGAGGCTTCAGGTTTAGACTGTTTAGCTTTACCTCTAGATATTGTTTTTAGAGTTCATGGTATATTTCATTCTTGTTGACTCTAGTATCATTTATGTTATATGGATTTGTGGATTATGGTGATTGTTCTGGGAACATTTTTAGATGCTGTGATTGTATACAATTATGGTTATCTGGTTAGATTTCCCTAGTTTGGTACAGCTTACTTCGTCGTGTCTAACGACGAAGGCTGGGCGTGTCCGACTCGTGTCCGATTATTCGGGAGCGGGTCGTGACATGTTTTTAGTGGTGGCCCATGTAGGTCAATCCTAATAGTACCTAGGTATTAGTGTACTATTGGGGGACTTGATTTAAACTAGGGAAACTTGAATCACAGCATAGGAAATCGGGTACATTGGGTATATTAATATTCTATAAACACTTGTTGTTTTTAGGTCTAGGTTATTTTAATAGTTTTTTGTTTTTCAGATAGTCCAAAGGTACGCGACACCCAAACAATCGATCTACCTACACTTGGGGGTTTCGAGCTTCCATTACCTTCTATCACCCTACTATCCCTATGGGTAGAACACAGTTGACAGAGATGTTTGAAGAGTTCCTAGACACCAGACGGAGCAGGCCATCCCTTTTCCAAGCCAGACTGGTGGATACACCCTCCGAGCCAGGAAGGAGTTCTGATTTTCAGAGTCTCGAATCCTTGGATTTCTTCAACACTGAGCGCATATCTTGCACCGAAGAGCAGATCGAGAACATGGAGTCGCAACTGAAGATCATCTATGTCCCTAAGGACCCGACTCCTCTAAAGATTGGAGCTATCAGCCAGGAGATCCAGAATGGAGCACAAATAATAGAACGAAACCAGAAACTGAAGCCCAGGAGAGACATGAAGACTTATGACGAAGATAGCAGCTGCTATGGATCCATAAAGCATCACAACACTCAGTCGACGCTTCTTCGGTCACATCATCAGTCGCATCATTAGGAGCAGATATCAACAGCCAGCACGCCAGCAGCCGTATATTCCTGACAGTACTACTGCACTTCAGTCCAGCGGGAGATCCAGATTCAGATTCAGCCGACGACCATTTGTGCTTTCTACCATCGCTCAGGATACCACTACGACGAGTGCAACAAGGGACTGAAGCTATGTTTGTTCTGCTAATCGCCTGCCCACCAAGTCAAGGATTGCTCGGGGATCGCTGATCACACTGCCCAAGGATGAACACTAGGAGCACCAGGACTACAGCAAGGGGACCGACCTCTCTAGATTCAGCAACCACATAGAGCACTACCGTAGGGATCAGCCTATGCCAGGACAGTTGAAGACGTTGAAGAGATTCCTGTCTCGGAGGAATACTGAAGATAAACTGAAGGCTGAAGACTTCTCTTGCATGGTTGGGGAAAATAATGTATCATGAGTCGCAATCCAGTCTCCCTATAAATTCCTCTTAGCACCTAGATTATTTCATGAAATTTCTTGTTTTCTATTTTGAAACCTTGGTTGATATCCGGAACTTATTTCGAGATATTATTTCCTATTCGATAAATTTGTTTCAGATCCACGATTCGATAATTATTTGAAATCCACTATTCGATACCGTTTGCTTATTTCATGATTTTGCTTCCTGGTGTTGGCTCATGATTGGAAATTTTGTTCCCTCATCAAACTTCGTGTTATTTGAGATTTTAATTTCCACTCGAGATTTTATTTCGAAATCCTGTTCCTCATTCGAAACCTTGTTTAAGCTTCGTCCTATGCAGCACATTGTTGAGGATTCCTTTGAGGGTTGTCAAGATTTTATTTTATTTGAGATTCGTATCTACAATTCGATGCTTGTTTCCTATCCACCCATTGATTTTTTTTCTACTCGTGACTTTGATTCCATTCGAGATTTGAGATTCTGTTTATCATTTTGAGACTTTGCTTTCGTTCGTGATTTTGTCTCATATTCAAGATTTTCCAGACTTTGAAACTTCAGTTCCTTCTCGTGACTCATCGAGATCTTGTTCCTTATTCGATACCTTGCTTCCTCGTTGAGATTTTCTATTCGAGATTTTATTCTTATTCATGACTGTGTTGATATTTGATTTTCTATTTTGAGACTTGTGTCCTATTGAAGGTTTTGATTTCCCTTCAAGAACTATTCAGGATTTCGTTGTTATTCGAGATTTGTTGAACTCTGTTTTCGATACAAGAATTGTTTCTTACTTTAAGATTTTGTTTCTATCCTATACTTTCTGTTCATTATCTAGGGCTTTGTTATCTATTCGAGATTTTGTTCCCTATATGGGGTTGCTTGCCATTTGAGATCCCAGTTACTATTTGAAACACCACTCCCTGTTCGAGATTTAAAACCACCTTGTTTGTCCTTTTAGTACCACTACTCATTGTTGAATCCTTTGTTGCATCTTGGCACCTAGTGGAACCCTTGCATCCTAACAGACAGATAACTTCACCTTTCATCGTGACTTGGACTACTGGAACTCATTTTGAATTCTTGAATTTTAAATTCCCATAGATAAGGTTGAGATACTATTCGATGATCTACTGGGGCGTGGCAGTTGCGCGCTGCAGTCATTATCTGGACTACGGATACTAAGGGTTCGCTGCAGCCAGCAGCGCACTGGCGAGGCATGAACTCTAGATTGAAGTGATTTCAGACATTCATAGGTTTTCGAGTATTATTGAGACTTTGTCATATTCTTCATATTTTGATCTCTTGGGTTGTTTCGTCAATGATTGTTGGAAAATGGATAAAGTTGACAGAATATTCGGTGACATATTGCTATTTGAGTCACGGAGCCGAAAGTCCACTGCAGTCAGATATATACTGGCGGGGTAGGGATTCTAAGCAAGGTGATTTCAATTACTTATATGTTCTCGGGTACCATGAAAACTATATTTCCTTTTTCATGTGATTATTGATTTTCGAGAATCAAAAATCCTTGTGCATTCACCTTGATTTGATACTAATACCTCCTGGTTAACTTTCATAAGTTTTCTCAATTAATCCTTGCAACTTCCCATATTGTATTTTATCAATTGGATCATTCGATTTCTCAAACACATTGCTAGATTTTGAATCTATTTCACTAGATGGTTAAATTGTACTTATATTTGATCATATTTGTCTAAATTCGACTTTAATCATGCGTGATTTTCCTAAATCTGTTTAGTTCAATTGTACCAAACTTTCAACTTCGATCGTGCTTAGGAAGTCGTGCCCTTATGATTTACCCCTCTAAGTCATAATGGAAATTCGTTCCACTTTGTGCGTAATTTTCGATCATTGATAAAATCGTGTTACTTCAACCCATTGTATGTAATTATCGTACTTGGTCTTAAGTAAACCTTGTTTCACTTCGTACAAGACCAATTTTAACCATTTTCAATCGTGCCATTTTATCTAATTACTTTGTTATGCTAAATTGTTTCAAATTGTTATGAATTTCGTACCTGGTCATCTAGTGTATTCACACTCGTTCCTAACCAATTTTGAACTTCGTGTCATTTCTGTATCGTGCTGTACTCCCTGGAATTTCGAGGACAAAATTTTCTAGGGAGGTAGATTTGTAACCCCACTCTCGCTGATTTTATGAACTTTTGGTATTTTCTGGTATTTTAAAATTTTGAAAATATTATTTAAGTTATTTGTTGGAATAGTAAAATTTCTGATTTATAATAGTTCTCTATAATTTTCCTTATAAAAATTATTATTTAGGAATTGAGGAGAAGGCTCTAGCAACTTGGAGTGTTCTCAAGATTCTAACAACCTTGGAACTAATTCTCTAACAACCTAATTAATTTCTCTAACATAATTTAATTATTACTGTAAATATTTGGAGAGATGTGGGTTTTTTCTAAAAATTTACTTTTCTTCACTGCTTATATGTATAAGTGATGGAGAGAGAAAGCATTATTTCTCTACTCCTCTTCATTGGCAGCAGAGATCTCGAGCTCCTCCTTTCTTTCCCAAATCGTCGAGCCCTAACCCTAACCCTAGGATCTCCGACGGACGATTATGTCGATGGTGGTGGCGACGATGATCTACCCATCTCCGACGGACGATTATGTCGATGGTGGTGGCGACGACGATCTACCCATCTTCGGCGGCTAGGCTTCCCTCCCAACCGTCAGATCCTTTCTCCGGCGTGCAGCTGTTCCAGAGCAGTGGGCGCACGATTTCATCAACGGTGCTCCATCGTTCTTCTCCGGTGGGACCTCGTCTCCTTCGACGACGACGACAGTGTGGGATCCACCTTTCTCCGGCGACCAGACAATTTTTGGCGACGGCGAACATCAAGAATAGTCGATCATTCTGGTGAGTGCTCTATTCTTCGTCATCTTCTATTTCGAGTCGATAAATCGATCGGGATTGGGTGTTCATGTCGATCAATTCCATTACGATGAGGGCTCGACGGGTTCTGTTGAAGTGAATTTTTGGTTCAGGTTCGTCCGTATCCTGGGACGCACATATCGGTATCGGACACGTTTGTTACCGTGCAGTGGTGATCGATACTTCATCTCAGGTATTGCCCTAACCTTCTGTGATAATTTCAGTGTCTGCTTTGAATTTTGATATAGAATGGTGTGGCCAGGATCGGAGAGGAGTTAGTTTGGGTCCTGTGTGCATGTTCTTGGTTCTGTTCGTATCGATGATGTCGTGTCCGTGCCTACCAGTTCGTGTCGTACAACCCTATAGCCGTATCCAAGTATTGTCAAGAACATGAATACATATCAGGGATGGGTTATAGATGGAGGGACTGTCATTTGGGAATATATGAGTTTTTGGTTATAATTTCTTTATTAATTAATCTGTGATAATTTGTATTTTGATTTCATTTGATTGTAT
Organism: Iris pallida; assembly: GCA_029216955.1. Classification (NCBI taxonomy): domain Eukaryota; kingdom Viridiplantae; phylum Streptophyta; class Magnoliopsida; order Asparagales; family Iridaceae; genus Iris; species Iris pallida. The sequence goes on from JANAVB010040818.1 coordinate 30,602,385, forward strand.
ATTCTTCTACAAGTCTATTGTTATTTAGGTTGTATTTCTATTTTTATTTTTAGTTTTGTATGTGTTTGGGGTCGCCAAACCGATTGAGTAAAATGGAGATTTTGGCCAAACAGGACTGTAGTATGATTGTTAGGTTGATTGTTTGATGGGAGCTGGAATTGTTTTGGGTCAGCTAGCTTGTGCCTAGCGTATGTGGAGTTTCATATTGCTGGGAATGGTGAAGCCATAGACTGTCATGTTGGGTTATTCTTGGTAGGATTGGGTTTTGTGTTTTGAGCTTAGGCTTTTGGGATGGAATATTCAAAGGATGTGTTGTATAAGCAATTTTTCCAACTGCACTTGCTGATGTGGGCTTGTTATTAACAAGCCAGTGTAATTAAGGAAATTACATAGGGCTTGATGGTTTGTGCGACTATTCTTTAAACATAAGAGTTACTGGTTGGGCTAATACTATAATTGTTGTTATTGTCAACTTCATTAACAGGTTAATTATTATCATAATTAGGGCTATATTTTCCTAAGTAGTATTTTGAAGCATTTTTCTAAAATAAATAGTTACAAACCATTCTAAGATCTATCCGCTGGAAAAATAAGAAGATACTATTTTCCTATAATTTCCTATATATGACTTACTGGAATATTTTAACTAACATTGATTTATTAGTATAATAATTTATGGTAATGATTTCCTAAAAGATGTTATTTTATCGTTTTGCCTATGATTCAATATAAACTATCTTCCTACATAATTAGTCCTTATCTTTTATTAATGATATTATGAATACCCTATAGGTAATTATAGTTAGAGAAAGATAACTAGTTCATTTGTATAGAAATTGACCAACTTGTACCTATTAAACCAGGTGAACATACAGGTTTACTTCCTTTGACCGATCACCCTGAGCAAGGCAAGTACTTTTCTACGGTCTTGAGCATTTACAAATCTTATACTATTCTTGTGATACGTCATTACACGATATCCTGTACCCCTGTACTCCTGTATTTTTCTGTTCTTGTACTTGCTTGTGTCGGATGGGGAAATACACTAGCCATGTGACCAAACCCCGGTTACTATATTCATGTAGATAGCTTAGGCCTCGCATCGTACACAGGGGCCCTAAGCCGTACCATATTCATGTACTCCTGTACATGCTCCTGTACTCACCCTAGCCGGTCACATGGACTAGTTGTATTTCAAACATGGTGCACTTATCATGTCTTGTACTTCAGGATTATAGTTTCATTCCTGTACATTACATTTCCTGTATATTTACATTTCCTGTACATTTATATTTCCTGTATTTTACATTCCTGTACGGTAATTCCTGTACTTTATTTCCTGTACTACATTCTTGTACCTTTCTGTTCATTTCCTGTATTTCATTTTCATGTTCTCCTGTACTCATTTCTATATCATGATGTTCTTGTTCATTACCTAGAACTGTACTTTGCTCCGCTCCTGACTGGATATGTTGCAGGTGTACTTGTAGGATATCATTCTAGCATATGGGCCAGAGCCCAGGATATTAGCTGAGCAGGATGGAGCCGTGACTTAGCTAGAGGCTTCAGGTTTAGACTGTTTAGCTTTACCTCTAGATATTGTTTTTAGAGTTCATGGTATATTTCATTCCGGTTGACTCTAGTATCATTTATGTTATATAGATTTTTGGATTATGGTGATTGTTCTGGGAACATTTTTAGATGCTGTGATTGTATATATTTATGTTTATCTGGTTAGATTTCCCTAGTTTGGTACAGCTTACTTCGTCGTGTCTAACGACGAAGGCTGGGCGTGTTCGACTCGTATCTGATTATTCGGGAGAGGGTCGTGACAATTTCCCCACTGCAGTAAGACACAGACATCTGCAATTTAACCCTGCAACACGCTCCATTGTATTACAAGAGGATTACCTGTATTGCATTCCCTTCCACTTCATTTCACTGTAAATCTTAGCACCTTTACATACTGACCTGCACCTTCATACATTCCCTGCATACACTTGTTCACTGTAGACTGTCCTGCCAACATCCCCTACATAACTAATTTGATATCTTGTAGCTTAACTACTGCATCCTCACCCACAGGCAATGCCTCTGTGCTTTAGAGTATATTGCACTCATTTGCAATACTCTGCCACAGAACACTTGCATACATTGTATTTGTTTTTACTACACCATACCTCATTTCATTCTTTCAATGCATCTGTCCACTCTTGCAGATCCATAGCCTTAGCAAATCCTACATCTATTTCTTTAGAAGTGTCCTACACTTCGATTTCACATATACTACTTTTGCCACTTGATTCCATGCATCCCATTCCTTTCACAGCATTTGCCATTTTCACATGCATCTGTTCTTGGTTCAGTCAGTTTAATTGATTGGTATCTATCTCATTGGTGCAGTTACATCCTAGTGTGAGTCATTAGGAGATGAAGATTAAGAGTTTGAGAGAGGATCATAGGTTCAGTCCCCTTCATTAGTTCTGTTCAAATGAGAACATATTATCCATATCTCCTTGCAAGGCCTACTCATAACTCATTGTCCAGTCCACATCTAAGAGCTAAACCATTACCTTGTGCGTTCTGTCCATACCATCATCAATGATCAGATCTGATAACAATATTGCAGGCACTATACTCGAGATGTTGGTATCCAGTTATTCCTTACAATCTCCATTTGTATCAGTCACCTTTGAAACTTAGTATCAATCAATTGAACTCCAATTGATATTCAATCTTTGTATCAGTCCTTGTTGGACATTATTACTTCAGTTAATATATATAGAGAGGCTCGGGTTATGGCTTTGCAGTAGGGGCCTGGCCTTGGCTATACCTGTATAGGTGAGCGTTGGCCTAGGCCATTGGTAAATATGAGTGAGTATCCTATATAGGTGTTAAGTACCAGTGTTAGTTGTATTAGGATATTTGGGGTTCTTGGTGCGAGTTTCATATTAGATAGGATATTGGTTAGTTCAGTCCAGGTACAACTATGCCCATACCAACATAGTACCCATGGCCACTGGTACCAATACAAGCATCTGACATCGTATAATTGAATAATAGAGTGTTGTATCTATCTATTGTACATTGCTTTACCCCTTATACACTGCTCTGTTCCTGAGGAGTCCCTACTCAGATTCTTACGACTCATCCACCCTTGATAACACTATGCACATTCCTGTTCACCTCGACCCTAGTGTACATTAGGAAACTAGGTAAATTATTTTACAAATAACCACTCCCCAAGGTCTATATGTAAAGGACTCTTTCTTAGGCTACATAGCAGCAGGTAATGAAAAGACAGTCCTACAGGATAGAAGACAGACTAGAATTACCCATGTCAATAGTGTGATTTCAGTAGCTTAAAATAAGAGACACCCATAAATGAATATAGACAATATGTAAGAGTGGGTAACCTAGGCCTTTCATAAACCAAAAACATATTATAGTTAGAAATTGGTTAAAATCTTCCAATATCATGTATTGATCATTATAAATTGTGAAATAGGTCTGTTAGACTTTGACTCAGCACTCGACTCGTACTCAAAGATCAGGACCACATGCAAGTGCATATACTGATTGTTACCATTTCCGATAGTTTCATTTGCATGTTATACATATGTCTTGTTGCTTGTTGACACGCTCGACACACGAAGATATTATCATGGATTATTATACATCTTGATTGTCTTTTACCTGCTTACCTCACTTACGATTGATTCCATGAGTACTAGTTGGACAAGAAAATATCTTAGTAGACGTGTGAACTACCCAATCTATCCCCAAAATGTCTATTCTTGACTGAAAGCAGCTGCACACGACACGTGCAGGGTGCCGGATTTACCCCTTAGCCGTTCACACGTTGAAATCGATATTTCAATGCACGTCGATAGTTAATATTCCCATTATTTCATCGTGTTCTTCACCACTTGCCATGTCACCATGATTTACATATTGCTTTCTAGTAGCTTTTTCTTATTGATAGAGTTACATGTCTTTTTCCAATTGCACCATGATGCTAGTTTCTTTCTAGTTTCATTCTCATATGCTATATACATGATCTGTGACTCTGTTGTGTCTCGGATAGCTGTCATATGTGTACTTGTTCCATTCCTGACTGGAAAACTAATACTTTAGGTGATGCGTTAGAGGAGTTCTGTACCACTTATTATGAGCAGACTGTGGACCCTGATCTGAGCATGCATGAGGACTTGGATGCGGGGCTACCCTCCGCAGGAGACATTTAGCTAGATATTATTCTATAGAGCATGAGTTGCCTCCAGAAACTCTTTTATTTATTATACTTTATTTTATTTTGTGGATTATGAGAGTTGAGCAGTGGACATGCATCTTGGCATATTTTGTTCTCTTGAGATTATTTTATTTATCTTATTTTGGTCTCTACCTTGGAGACTATTCCGATCAGTTTTTAGTTTTCTCTCACCGTGGTTATTGTATATATATATATATATATATATATATATATATATATATATATATATATATCTTATTGTTGTGGCCTGATCTGCGAATTTGGTTGTACTGTGCAAATCTATAAACTGTATGATTGTATTTGATAAAATATGGAGATGACTAGACAACGTTCTACCGTCGATACTGCGGCGTAGGTTGGACGTACCCACGGCTCATGTCTAAATATTGGGTGCGGGTCGTGACACGTTTTTATGGTGGCCCATGCAGGTTCAATTTTGCAAAAACCGCAAAACTCGTGGTAGTACTCAACATAGATGTACTACTGCGGGCCTGCAAATAAGATTAGATTTAAGGACCATCTCCACATGTTTGAAATCGTTATTAAATTTTACATTTGATCTCAATTACTCCTTTGATCTGCATCCTGTTTGAATCTTCATACCAACTAATAATTTTCCTTTTGTGACAGTTAGATGTATTCTCAAGGCAGAAACACCGCTCCCTTGAATACCCCAGCAACCGTTGGCGGGTCTTCCACGAATGGTAGCCCACCGACTCACGGAGGCCATTTCACCTATCTAGGCGAGACGTCCCAGCCGCAGACTTCGAGATTTCGTCGAGACGATATTCCACCACCTTCCCAGTTCCCTCCGCCGACTCCGCCACCAGCACAGTTTCCTCCACTAGCACCCTTCCATCATCCAGCACCAGTTTTGCCTCCAGCGCTTGCGCTGGACAATGCTACGCTCCTTGGGATTTTCCAGCAGCTCATCACTTCCCAGACGAGGTAGGCCGACATCTTCTGTGACACCCTGATGGAGGCTCTTCAGACTGGGGAGGCTCCCCCACGGCGCCCCAGAACTTCCAAGAATTTTATGGACCTTAGGCCAAGGGAATTCAAAGGAACGAAAGGGATTCTCGATGCGGACGACTGGTTGGAGAATGTGGATAGCAACCTCCGGATGGCTCGAATTCCTGAAGACAAGAAGGTCGAGACAGCTAGCATGCAGCTCTATGACATCGCCCGTACATGGTATAGAGACGAGCCTCGATTCACCGCACCAGATGTGACTTGGGAAGAATTCAAAGAGCTATTCAAGACGAAGTTCTACCCCGATGCGGCCAAAGAAGATTTAGAGAATGAGTTCGAGAGCCTGGAGCAGGGCAACCTCTCCATCGATGAATGCTCCACCGAGTTCTCCCGCCTCAGCCGCTTCGCAGATGCCTTGACCCCTGCAGCCAAGGCAAATAAGTTCAAAAATGGGCTATCACATGAAATTCGTATAGCCATCGCCACCAGCCAGGCCACCACATACGAGAGGATCTTGAAGGTTGCACAGGATGTAGAAAAGAAGATGAAGCACAAGCAGAAGAGAGATAGAGACGCATACGGAGGAGGCAACAGCCAGTCAGGATCAGCGAAGCGGTCCAATACTCCAGGAAAGACTACAGTACAGCAGCCACAGCCTCGTTTCCCGCAACAGTAGTACCAGCCTCCAGCTAGAGTCCCTGTCTCCCAGCTGAACCAGCAGAGACAGCCCCTTGGGCCTTGTGACTACTGTAGAAAGTCGGGACACGTATGGGATGTATGCAGGAGACGACTTGGAGTATGCTTATTTTGTGGTTCGAGCGTGCATCAGATGAGGGAGTGTCCAGCGGCACAGATTCATGCATCACAGAGGGTATCTCCTGCCCCGGGAGCACCGACGAAGCCCACGATACCCAGCAGCAGAGAGGACCCCTGCCCACACAGTCGCATCGCTTCGTCAAGCATCAGCAGCAGGATAGAGCTTATGCCATGGCGGTCGATGAGACATTGGCATCTCCGAATGTGATAGCAGGTTCTGTTCTCCTCGAGTCTTTTTCAGCTATTGCTTTATTCGATTCTTGCGCCAGTCATAGCTTCATATCTGCAGCTTTTATTTTTAGACATAGTATTGTGTCTGAGCCTTTAGACTGTACTTATAAAATCTCGACTGGCGGAGGCATCATCTTAGTGAAGGATGTTTGCGTCGGTCGCCGCATTACCATAGGAGGCCGGGAAATACATGCTAGTTTACTCATAATGCCACTTCCGAGCTTTGATATAGTGCTCGGTATGGACTGGTTGAGTAAACATTATGCCAGCATTGATTGTCACCGCAGATGTGTTGTGTTTAGTCCGCCGGGAGAGATCGTGTTCGAGTTCGCTAGGGGAGCAGTAGAGCAGCTTAGCGACACCATTTGTGGGACCATGGTAGCGGAGAAGGAGCTACTTCATCTATCATCGCGGAGTTTCTCGACATTTTTCCTGAGGAGCTGTCGGGACTGCCGCCAGACAGAGACATTGAGTTCTCTATTGATCTTGTGCCAGGCACGGAGCCAGAGTTACAGTGGGTATACAGGATCAACAACAAAGAAGCTGTGGAATTGAAGAAGCAAATCGACGAGTTACTGGAGAAAGGGTTCATTAGATCGAGTTCGTCGCCTTGGGGTGCACCAGTGCTGTTCGTGCCAAAGAAGGACGGGACGGTGCATATGTGTATCGATTACCGGACCTTGAATAACAAGACGATTAAGAACAAATACCCGCTACCCAGAATTGACGATTGTTTCGACCAGTTGAGCGGTGCACGGGTATCTTCGAAGATCGACTTGAGGTCGGGGTACCAACAAGTGAAAGTGAAGAAAGAGGATATCCAGAAGACAGCTTTCCAGACCAAGTACGGCCAGTACGAATTCATGGTGATGCCGTCTGGGTTGACCAATGCCCCGGCAGTCTTCATGAATTTGATGAACAAGGTATTCCATCCATACCTTGATAAGTTCGTCGTGGTCTTCATCGACGACATCCTTATTTATTCAAAGTCGTCGGAAGAACACGAGGAGCATCTGAGGATCGTGCTGGAGACCCTCAGGAAGGAGAAACTCTATGGGAAGCTTTCGAAGTACGAGTTTTTCCTAGACAAGGTAGAATTTCTCAGACATGTGGTGATAGGAGACGGTATATCAGTGGACCCGAAGAAGATTGCTGTTGTCGAGTCGTGGACTACTCCGACTTCTGTAGCTGAGATTCAGAGCTTCTTGGGATTGGCAGGGTACTACAGAAAGTTCGTACATGACTTTGCTCGAATCGCAGAGCCAATGACTAGGCTCACTCGGAAGGACGTAGAGTTTGTATGGACAGAGGACTGCCAGGCTGCGTTCGATGAACTGAAGAAGAGGCTGACGACAGCACCCATATTGACGTTGCCATCTGGTTTCGGCAGTTTTTCTATCTATAGCAATGCTTCAGGAAAAGGCTTGGGGTGTGTGCTAGAACAGAACAAGAGGGTGATAGCGTATGCGTCCAGACAACTGCAACCACATGAGAAGAATTACCCCACCTACGATTTAGAGTTAGCGACAGTTATATTTGCCCTAAAGTTATGGAAACACTACTTGTATGGAGAGCGTGTGAAAATATTCGCTGACCACAAAAGTTTGAAGTACGTTTTCACGCAAAAGGAGCTGAATATGAGGCAACACAGATGGCTGGAATTGATGAAGGATTTCGACATCTTGTTGTAATACCATCCGGGAAAGGCGAACATAGTTGCGGATGCCTTGAGTCGGTACCCAGTAGCTATGTTCTTGACGAGAGACCGGCATTTGTTAGCAGACTTGGAGAGCTTAGGCATTGAGGTCATCATTCCTGGAGTCGAGATGCAGATGATGGGCATACAGATTCAGTCTTGATTGATGGACAGGATACGAGAGGCACAGCACCAGGATGAGCAGCTGAGGAGTATCATGGCACAGGCGCAGGCCGGCTTGTTGGAGGATTTCATCATTACAGAAGATGGCTCGTTGAGGCATGGATCGAGATTATGTGTACCTAGTGGAGAGCTACGAGAGGAGGTCATACAGGAGTCACACCTTTCTTAGTATTCCTTGCATCCTATAGCCAACAAGATGTACAAGGATATGAGAGCCCACGTATGGTGGTACGGCATGAAGCGAGAGGTGGCGTACTTCTTTTCTAGATGCCTTGTGTGTCAGCAGGTCAAAGCCGAGAGGCAGAGACCAGGAGGTTTACTTCAGCCATTGCTGATTCCCGAGTGGAAGTGGGAACATATCACTATGGATTTTGTTTCCGGTCTTCCATGATCGCTAGGCGAGAAGGATGCGATTTGGGTCATCGTTGACAGGTTGACCAAATCAGCCCACTTTTTACCATTCAAAGTGGGACTATCCACGGAGAGGTTGGCAGAGTTGTATGTGAAGCAGATCATCAGGTTACACGGCGTTCCAGTGAGTATTGTCTCCGACCGTGATAGCAGATTCACATCTTACTTTTGGAGGAGTCTGCAGGCTAGCTTGGGCACATCGCTCAAGTTCAGCACAGCCTATCACCCACAGACGGATGGACAGTCGGAGCGGACCATTCAGACGCTCGAGAATATGCTGCGAACATGTGTACTAGATTTTGGTAGCTCGTAGGAGGATCACCTTCACCTTGTGGAGTTCTCCTACAACAACAGCTACCAAGCTAGTATCGGGATGTCCCCTTTTGAGGCTTTGTACGGGCGGAGATGTCATACCCCACTATCTTGGGACGACGTGGGTGAGAGAGCACTGTTGGGGCCCGAGATGATCGTGGATGCTACGGAAAGGTGAAGCTGATTAGAGAGCGGCTGTGCGTGGCTCAGGACAGGCAGAAGCACTGGGTTGACAGTCATCGAAGACCGTTAGAGTTTGAGGCATAATTTTCTATGAGTTGAGGCTGTTAATAATGATAGGAGTAGATCGTAGATCTCTTGTTTAATTCTAAGTTGGCGATATGGTGTTCTTGAAGATATCTCCGACACGTGGTACGATACATTTCGGAGGAGGCGGGAAGCTCAGTTTGAGGTACATCGGGCCGTTTGACATCCTCGAGAAGATCGGAGAAGTGGCATACCGCTTGGCATTACCACCCGCATTGGAGGGAGTACACAATGTATTCCACGTGTTCCAGCTGAGACGGTACGTGGCAGACCCCAGCCACGTGCTAGACCACTCAGAGATTGAGGTGGGACCGAGCCTTAGCTACTAGGAATAGCCCGTGGAGATCTTGGATCGCAGAGAGAAAGTGCTGCGCAACCAGATGATTCCGTTGGTGCGTGTTGCTTGGAGACACCATTCACCAGGTGAATCTACGTGGGAGAGGGAAGACGAGATGCGTAAACGTTACTCTTATCTTTTCGCGCAGTGAGGTACCTTTCCACCTTCACTTGTAACTTTAAATTTCGAGGATGAATTTTTTTAAGGAGGGTAGATTTCTGAGCCTTGGATCCAAAATTTTATTTTAATTCTATTAATTTTACGTGACTTTTATTGGTAGTCATCATTAATTTATATATATATATACCCATATGTAGACTTGTAAAAGAATTAAATAGATTGGGTTGGACTTTTGTTAAAACCCAAAGTCCAGGGACCTTAGTGCAAATTTCGTTAGTTCAAATTATACTTGCAATAGAACACCCAAGCCCTATGTTTGAATTCGAAATGGATTCAGATGGCAAAACCCTTAAAACCTTAGATAAGACTAAATCGATTTCACCTTATCTCCTCTAAGAGATCAAAACAACAGTATATATATAGCCGAGGAAGAAGGCGCAGGAGCAGTAAAGTACTTCCGATTCAAAGAGGTAAATCCCTAACTTCTAAACCTATCTATTACTATCAGTAATAAGGATAAACGGATGGTGTTCTAATTAATGTCTTAATAAAATTGTTGAATGTTACCAATGGTATCGAGTTAAGCAAGGTTAAGGGTGTGTCGCAGAGTGTGCGGGTAGAGACAGACCTGTGAAGAACTTAGGAGAGTAAACCCATGAACAGGGAGGCTAAAATTATTCGAATGAGAGGTCTGTAGATAGAGATTTGATGATTAATGATGTATTACATAGTAGGAACACTGATCAAGTTATTACGATACACCCATTACATATCGTATTTCAGGTTTGTTTATGACGCATCAGCCATTTTCTTGATACCATAGTCGAGTATTACACCTTAGTTACACGTGATGCACAACCCAGAGCGACGAAGCATGGAAATACCTGCCATGCGTGCCAGCTACTTAGTATCAGACTTTAAGTATCAAATTGGTAATTGGGTTCCAATTTCAATGTTCAGTCACCTCATTTTTTTTGTTCAGCCATTAGAGAGAGGTTAGCAACCAACTCCATTGTTCAGTTCCTTATTGGTTCAGACCATTGCACATGTAGTCCCTAATTTCCTCTGTTCTGCACCTGTAAGTGCAGTCCATTTGGGAATGTGGCAGTCCATATTAAGTCAAGACTCCATTGCATAGATGTACACCCTTCTATTGTTCAGATTGATACCTGAACATGAAGGTACAGTCGAGCCCCATACTGAAACACATCATTCCATGTATTTTCTGATGTTGAGTGTTAATCTACACATATAGTCCTTGCATGCTACAAATAGTTCAGTCATTGCCTCGTGTTTAATCCCAGTCCAAACATCTATGTTTTAGTTCCTTTGATTAGTCTAGGGTGTATCTAATGGATCCTGTCTACTACTTGCATTCCCATTAGTCACTGCATCATGTTCACACTGTCCTGCATCCACAACCAATTTCCCTACTGCATTAAGACACAGACATCTGCAATTTAACCCTGCAACACACTCCATTACATTACAAGAGGATTACCTGTATTGTATTCCCTTCCACTTCATTTCACTGCAAATCTTAACACCTTTACATACTGACCTGCACCTTCATACATTCCTTGCATACACTTGTTCACTGTAGACTGTCCTGCCAACATCCCCTACATAACTAATTTGATATCTTGTAGCTTAACCACTGCATCCTCACCCACAGGCAATGCCTCTGTGTTTTAGAGTATACAACACTCATTTGCAATACTCTACCACAGAACACTTGCATACATTGTATTTGTTTTCACTACACCATACCTCATTTCATTCTTTCAATGCATCTGTCCACTCTTTCAGATCCATAGTCTTAGCAAATCCTACATCTGTTTCCTTAGAAGTGTCCTACACTTCGATTTCACATATACTACTTTAGCCACTTGATTCCATGCATCTCATTCCCTTTACTACATTTGCCATTTTCACATACATCTGTTCTTGGTTCAGTCAGTTTAATTGATTGGTATCTATCTCATTGGTGTAGTTACATCCTAGTGTGAGTCATTAGGAGATAAAGATTAAGAGTTTGAGAGAGGATCATAGGTTAAGTCCCCTTCGTTAGTTCTGTTCAAATGAGAACATATTATCCATATCTCCTTGCAAGGCCTATTCATAACTCATTGTCCAGTCCACATCTAAGAGCTAAACCATTACCTTGTGCATTCTGTCCATACCATCATCAATGATCAGATCTGTTAACATTATTGCAGGCACCATACTCGAGATGTTGGTATCCAGTTCTTCCTTACAATCTCTATTTGTATCAGTCACCTTTGAAACTTAGTATCAATCAATTGAACTCCAATTGATATTCAATCTTTGTAACAGTCCTTGTTGGACATTATTACTTCAGTTAATATATATATAGAGGCTCGGGTTATGGCTTTGCAGCAGGGGCCTGGCCTTGGCTATACATGTATAGGTGAGCATTGGCCTAGGCCATTGGTAAATATGAGTGAGTATCCTATATAGGTGTTAAGTACCGGTGTTAGTTGTATCATGATATTTGCGGTTCTTGGTGTGAGTTTCATATTAGATAGGATATTGGTTAGTTCAGTCCAGGTACATCTATGCCCATACCAACATAGTACCCATGGCCACTGGTACCAATACAAGCATCTGACACCGTAAAATTGAATACTAGAGTGTCGTATCTATCTAATGTACATTACTTTACCCCTTATACACTGCTCTGTTCCTGAGGAGTCCCTACTCAGATTCTCACGACTCATCCACCCTTGATAACACTATGCACATACTTGTTCACCTTGACCCTAGTGTACATTAGGAAACTAGGTAAATTATTTTACAAATAACCTCGCCCCAATGTCTATATGTAAAGGACTCTTTCTTAGGCTACATAGCAGCAGGTAACGAAAAGACAGTCCTATAGGATAGAAGACAGACTAGAATTACCCATGTCAATAGTGTGATTTTAGTAGCTTAATATAAGAGACACCCATAAATGAATATAGACCATATGTAAGAGTGGGTAACCTAGGCCTTTCATAAACCAAAAACATAGTATAGTTAGAAATTGGTTAAAATCTTCCAATATCATATATTGATCATTATAAATTACGAAATAGGTCTGTTGGACTCTGACTCAGCACTCGAATCATACTCAAAGCTCAGGACCACAGGCAAGTGCATATACTGATAGTTACCGTTTCCGATAGTTTCCTTTGTATGTTATACATATGTCTTGTTGCTTGTTGACACGCTCGACACACGGAGATAGTATCATGGATTATTATACATCTTGATTGTCTTTTACCTGCTTACCTCACTTACGATTGATTCTATGAGTACTAGTTGGACGGAAAAATATCTTAGTAGACGTGTGAACTACCCAATCTATCCTCAAAATATCTATTCTTGACTGATAGCAGCTGCACACGACACGTGCAGGGTGTCGGATTTGCCCCTTAGCCGTTCACACGTTGAAATCGATATTTCAATGCACGTAGATAGTTAATATTCCCATTATTTCATCGTGTTCTTTACCACTTGCCATGTCACCATGATTTACATATTGCTTTCTAGTAGCTATTTCTCATTGATAGAGTTACATGTCTTTTTCTAATTGTACCATGATGCTAGTTACTTTCTAGTTTCATTCTCATATGCTATATACATGATCTGTGACTCTGCTGTGTCTCGAATAGCTGTCATATGTGTACTTGTTCCATTCCTGACTAGAAAACCAATATTTTAGGAGATGAGTTAGAGGAGTTATGTACCACTTATTATGAGCAGACTGTGGACCCTGATCTGAGCATGCAGGAGGACTTGGATGCGGGGCTACCCTCCGTAGGAGATATTTAGCTAAATATTATTCTATAGAGCAGGAGTTGCCTCCAGAAACTCTTTTATTTATTGTACTTTATTTTATTTTGTAGATTATGAGAGTTGAGTAGTGGACATCCATCTTGGCACATTTTGTTCTCTTGAGATTATTTTATCTATTAAATTTTGGTCTCTACCTTGGAGACTATTCCGATCAGTTATTAGTTTTCTCTCACCGTGGTTATTGTATATATATCTTATTGATGTGGAATGATCTGCGAATTTGGTTGTACTGTGGAAATCTATAAACTGCATGGTTGTATTTGATAAAATGTGGAGATGACTAGACAGTGTTCTATCACCAATACTGCGGCGTAGGCTGGACGTACCCACGGTCCATGCCCAAATATTCGGTTCGGGTCGTGACAAGGGCCACTTCAAGAATGAATGCAAAGCAAAGACCAAGCAATCAGATCAATGAGAGCCTAGCAAGGTGTCTATGATCACTGACGTTGTTGCTATGATTGTGCAGGTCGATGCGGTGGAGGCTGACTCTGACTAGTGGATAGACATTGGAGCCACCTGTCATGTTTGCTCCAGCAAGGAGTGGTTCACCACCTATACACCAACTTTTGAAGTGGTTATGGTGGCAAACCAGGCACAAGCTGAAGTGCTCGGGATCGGGATGGTGGTTTTGAAGCTGACTTCGTGGAAGTCTCTGACGCTTCAAGGTATGAAGTATGTACCTGCTATTGCAAAGAACCTGATCTCGGAAGGCCTACTCTGTAATGCAGGCCTCTGGATGGACATTAATGTTCGCCAGATGGTGATGTCTATTAAGGGAACATATTTTGGAAAAGTTTTTTATACTGAAGGAATGTTCAAATTTTAGCATATAAATCAGTCCAATGTAATTAATGCAATCACTCCTTCTTCTTATACTCTTGAGTTGTGGCATAATAGGCTAGGACATGTTCATTGTAAACTAATTAACAGAATGTATAGTCTAGGACTTATCTCCAAGTGTGGGGGTAAGGCAGAGAAATGTGAAGTTTGTGCTCAAACAAAGATCACATGGAAACCCTTTCCTCGGATTAATCAATGTACAGATCTTCTGGAGTTGGTACACTCCGATATCTGTGACTTCAAGCAATTCTCTACAAAGGCTGGGATGAAGTATTTTATAATCTTCATCGATGACTCCTCAAAGTATGTGTTCGTCTACTTGCTGAAGGCGAAAGACGAAGCATTCGAGAAGTTCAAGGAGTTCAGGGACGAAGCTGAGCGGCAGACTGGACAACAACTCAAGAGAATAAGAAGTGATCGAGGTGGAGAGTACATGTCTCATGAATTCACATCATTCTGCAAAGAACATGGAATTGTCAATGAGATGACGGATCCGTACTCTCCTCAATCATATGGAGTAGCAGAGAGGAAGAACAGAACGTTAACAGAAATGATTAACTCAATGCTGTTGACTGCGGGTCTTCCAAAGTGCTACTGTGAAGAAGTTGCATTGACGGCCACTTTTATTCTAAATAGAGTGCCTTATGCAACTTCAGACATTACTCCTCATGAACTCTGGTTCAAGGTCAGACCTAACTTGAATGTCATTCGAGTGTCGGGGTGTCTGGCATATGTCAAGCTTCCAGATCTAAAGATTCAGAAGCTTGGGAGAAGGACAACAAAGACGATCTTCTTGGGTTATGCTGAGAAGAGTGATGCTCGAAGATTTCTTGATATTGAGTCAAATCATATCATTGAATCTCGTGATGCAGAATATTTTGAAGACAAATTTGCAAGGCACAAGAACATTGTTCTAGCGAATTTTCTGGAGAACAATGAGGGTGCACGGGATACTGAAGTCTTCAATGAGGATGTGATACTGAAGTCTTCAATGAGGATGTGGTCCAAGAAGATGTTGTTATTGAAACAACGGTTGAACCAGAACTAGTTGAGCCGTCAGCTAAGCGTGTGAGGAGGCCGAAGGACTTCGGAAATGACTTTGTCATCTATCATATGGAAGCAGATCCGCTTACGTATGATGAGATGATGAAGACCAGAGACGCAGTTTTCTGGAAGGAGGCGATTGACATTGAAATTGATTCCATTACCTCAAATAACACTTGGGTGTTGGCTGATCTTCCTGAAGGAGTGAAACCCATCGGATGCAAATAGATCTTCAAGAAGAAGATGAAAGCAGACGGAACTACTGACAAGTTCAAGGCTAGGCTGGTAGCCAATGGGTTTTCTCAGAAGCCGGAGATCGACTACTTTGACACGTATGCTCCAGTAGCCCGGATGACCACCATCAGAATGTTGATTGCTCTCGCAGTGATACATAAGATGGTAATACATCAAATGGATGTGAAAATGGCTTTCCTAAATGGCGAACTGACCGAAGAGATTTACATACAACAGCCAGAGGGGTTTGTCGTCAAGGGTCTTGAAGACAAAGTCTGCAAGTTGGTAAAATCCTTTTACGGTCTTAAATAGGCTCCCAAGATGTGGATATAAGAAATTTGACAAGGTTATAAGGTCAAATGGCTACATGGTCAGCAAGACGGACAAGTGTGTTTACACAAATTTTGCTGATGGAAGAGGTGTGATCATTTGTCTGTATGTGGATGACATGCTGATCCTAGGTACGGATATAGGATGTGTCATGAAGACAAAGAAGTTCATCTCGAGTAAGTTCAGTATGAAGGACTTGGGGGAAGCTGATGTGATCTTAGGGATCAAGATCATCTAGACAGACACTAGACTAGCACTGTCACAGTCTCATTATATTGAGAAGATGATCACACGCTACGGGTATCAGGATCTTCCAGGGATCGATACGCCTTACAGGTGTGATCTGAAGCTGAAGCCTAATTTAGGGGAAAGCATCAGGCAACTGGAGTATGCAAGCGTTATCGGGAGTTTGATGTATGCTACTAGTACCACAAGGCCTGACATAGCTTTCGTCGTAGGAATACTGAGTTATTTCACGAGCAACCCAGGCATTAAGCACTAGAAAGCTGTGAAATAGGTTATGAGATATCTCAAGAAGACTCAGACATATGTACTGCACTACAGCAGAGATCCGTCGGTAGTAGAAGGCTTCAGTGATGCCAGTTGGTGCTCAGAGGTGGAGAGCGAGAGGTCCACAGGTGGATTCATTTTCACAATGGGTGGAGCTACTATGTCGTGGAAGTCGAAGAAGCAGACTATGCTCTCGCGGTCATCCATGAAATCTGAGTTCTTTGTACTTGATACCGCATCGGAGGAGGCAGAATGGATTCGGGAGCTCATGTATGATCTTTCAGTGGTTGGGGCGCAAATACTGGCAATACCGATATACTACGACAACCAGGCGACTGCAACGGTGGCATCAAATAACCTCTTTAACAGAAAAAGAGGACTATATGGTTGAAGCATAGGGAAGTACACAATCTTATCAAGAGAGGTGTAATTGCAGTAATTGATGTTCAGAGTCAGGAAAACCTGGCAGATCCGTTCACCAAGGGCCTCAAGCGCCAGCTGGTCGATGGCACAACAAGTAAAATGGGCTTGAAGGCATTCTTATATTGTATTATTGCAATCCTACCATAAAGTTTTATGCTATTAGTTCAAAGAGAAATCTACTAAGCATCTACCTTTTGGTTCAAGGGAGGACCATTAATCGGAAGAATATCAGGAATGGTGGGTACATGTCCTATAGGGCATGGAGAGTTTACGGACCTACAACTATTACTGTCTACTATTATTTCTTGCAAAAAATGGTTCCTGTAGAAGGTTGGCTTAAACGCCTTAATGAGTTCTCAGGTAGAGTGAATGCCTGGTGTGCTTTACAGGAAGCACGGTAGCGCAGTACTACAAGGAGTGAAACTCCATGCTACTGTGGGATGACTCCACCATGAGATTCCCGAAAGAGGTATTGCCTCACCTTTGCGAGCCAAGTCACAGCGGCGTAGTGTAGTGCCCCATCCCTCTCAGTCAATCGGAGGAATCGGAACGTCGACGGCGTTCGAACTTAGCCTTGCAATGGCTGCCCGAAGACTCGCTTGGTCGAGGTGACTCCTCGCTCAGGTGGGGTAGTTTTGGTGAACTCGTCTCATCTTAGCCTTCACATAATAAATTGCATGTTTTCAAATGCACAAGTAGACTTGATAATAAAAGAGACGCATCTACATAGCTAAGGGAATAATCCCAAGTTGGGTCGAATTGAGTAAAACATGGAAAGGTCCAACGGTCAGCTTAGAGGTGGTGCACGACGTACTTTGAAAATGGCACTCGGTCCTTCGTTCCGTGGCTTGGGAGAAGGAATGTTGGTTGAGTTGGCAAAGTTATGAATTAGCCTAAGTCATAGGCGTCGCCCGCATAAATGCTCGATAAAGCATGCACGCTTCCACGATGTAAGGCTTGGCATAGCCTTTACTCGTCCCACGGGTTAAGTTGTAAGTTCGATTAAGTTAGGCAAAGTTATGTCGGTCGACCAGAGTCATTTCGAGCACTGTCCCACTCCTTCTGCGATTGTCAAGCCACTTAGTCTCACGATCTCAAGGCCTGTTATATAAAGTATGACTTAGGCAATAGTATTGCACAGAACGTAAGTCGGTTTAAGGTATGAGCCACGGTCGGTACGATGTAAAGTTAGCCATGGTCTATGGCACTTGAGGAACACGTTTTGTTCATGTTAAGTAGGAAGGCTATGCGATAGTCATTCCCTTGGTATCAAAGAAAAGAAAGATCACGCGACCGTTTATCGTTGAGGCGGTCCCACGTTTCGGGAGTCTCTAAGGATGCGCGTTTTGCATCGTATGGCTCCAATGCACGTTTTGCATGGAACGAGCACGTTTTGCTCAAGTACGGTTCAAGTCGTAACGCAAATTAGGTCTTGGATTTACGTGAGTCTAGATGTTCTCATAGGTGCGTGGTCATGGATGACTTGTCGACAAGTATCTTCCTCGACTAGTACTGCGTGATGGTTCCGAGGCCAGTCGACCTGGAGGGAAGGCGTTATAGCAATAGCTGGATTGTACCGCGTAGGATAGTCGGGGGCTTCCCTTGGAGGCTAGCTACCTCGCAATCGGATGACCCGCCGTCTACCCGAGCTATGTCCATAATGGCTTGGGCCAGTGACCTTTTATATAGATAAGTTGGCGTGCTGAGCGGCAATCCGCATGCACGGTGTCGATCAATTCTAAGGAAATGTAATCATGGCATGAATTAAATTAAGAAAGAAGGTATGCACGGTTGTAACCTAATATGGAGCCTAAGATTTGGTTAAGTAAAGGCCCATGATTTGGCATGAGACGTCGTATCGATTAATAAGTAGTTCGAGTATAAGTTAGGATTGGCGCTGGATTGTGCCGCGTTAGGTTAAAGGATTAGCACTGGATTGTGCCACGCTAGGCTAAAGGACTAGCGCTGGATTGTGCCGCGCTAGGTTAAGTCATGATAAGTTGCGAGGCACGGCCTTAATGTTGAAGCACGAACTAAGTCTATGACACGAATCATGTTGTTGCGTCCCAAAGGTTTGGACCAAAAGACAAGCTCGAGTCAGTGCTTTGACATTGCAAACAGGAGAAAGGTCTAGAGGCAAGGATAAGGAACTTATCAGTGCGATAGCACGATGACGGTCTAGAGACACCAAGTAGGTCGAGTCTCTGTACTAAAACTAATCCTAAGACAAGAATAGAAAGACAATGATAAAGGGTTTATGCTGCACAAAAGTAAATAAACGTGTCAGTTTTGCATGGGTGGGCGAGGAGCTCACACCACCACTACAGTTGAGTACTGACACCCACACAGTATTTATGTGCAGGCACAAGTAGAAGCTCGTAGCACAGAGCTTGCTTGGATGCGTCGAGGCACGGAATTCCTTGGCGATTCGCGGCGTGCGTTCTGCGTGAAGACTGGACTTATACGGGACATAATGTATGGACGTCGCCTTCTGAAGCATCCGCTGGCTCAAGACTTGTATTGAGAGATGAGAGAGAGATGAGTGACTTGTAGTGTGAGAAGAGTGAGCTTGAGAGATTGTAATCTTGGCCTCATGCCCATCTATGTAATCTTTGTTTTATTATCAATAAATAGCCTCTTTTGAATGAATTGTATTTTGTTCTAAATTTCTGCTGGTAAAATCAATGTCGCTGCTTGGGACTTCTGTGCGACGACCCCGTCGCAGCCGTTGTAATCGGCCGTTATGGAACCCGCCTTGCACGAGCGCCATCTAGCCTCGTGCGTCATCACGCCTTAGCGAGGACGATTGCTCCTATGGGAGCGGGGCGTGACATAATGGTATCAGAGTACGACTTTATGTCCTTGGACTATAGATTGAATTCTTTAACTCTGTTGCTTCCGCAAGTTGATATCGTTGGTGCGCTCTCTCTCAAATGTCCTACGGGATGTCCATATAATAAGTCTAAATAATTTGCAAAATGTAGGAGAATAGTTTTTGACAAGAAACAAAAAGATGGTTCATGTAAGCACGATTGGCTAAGTCGGGCTGGGCATATACACCAAAGTTACATAGACCTTAGAAGAGTCGAGTGCGAGATTCGATCCGTCTCGGATGACAATGAGTTGGAATCAATTGAGTAAGTGGGATGACTATCGATAGGGGTACTATCGAGCGACGATAATGTCAGTATGATATAGATGAACGTGCTTGAAATTTAAGGAATCGTTCGGACTGAAATTCGAGAAAATAGATTGTGAATCGAATGATAAATTGAGGATTTGTTGAATGACTTTATCCCTGAGTGGTGTATGCGATAGCCTCAGGGATGTCGATCGATCGATCGAGGATACGAGGGTGTCAATGAGTCTATCTGCAAGCGTCGCGTGTATGCAAAGCCGTAGATTGAGTATCGTTGAATAAGTTGTAGTCTTGAGATTTGACGAGTTGATTTGAACAACCTAGAAATTGACGCGCACAGAATGTGCACGGGATTGAGGATTGCGCAAGTATGAAACACAAAAATGATTGTGTAGGTGAAATCAAATTGAGAAAAAAGTTAGAATGTACGAATGGATGACTTGATCGAGGAAATTGATACGGATCGTATACGAAAAGTTAGCACGATCGGATGATAGCGTGCATGGAAATGATTCAAATATTTAAGAATAACTTTAAGGAATCGGGATAGATGTTGCTAAATGATTTGAGTTAGCAAGAAATGATGTGATTTGGAGAAAAATATTGCTCGATGACTTGAGATAGACGAATGAACAATACGCGAATGTGGGTTTGAGAAAATTGATATTGTGAATGATTCGAGGGATAATGATCGAACTTGAATTTGAATGTCGAGAAGATTATCCAGTCGAACGATAGCATCATTCGCACGACTCGAAATTCGTTGCAAAGGAAGATCATCAAGTTATGCATATCATCGATGGTATTGAGGTGTATCAAAGATCGATATGCGATAACTCGGGGGCACTCTAATTCGAGAAATGACGATCGTGCAAGCGTTATTGTTCTGACGGATGCTATACTTAGGATTTTGAATGAAATAAATGTGGATGAAAATATAAGTGTCTTATTGGTTATGCGGATAACCACAGTGTCGACATTTTTGTCTTGCGCGAGCGCAACTCTAGTCTTGCACACGCGTCACGTCTGATTTGGGGCGATCGTTTCGCGTGAGCGCTGACATGGTGATTCATGTCGCGGGAACGATCGAACTCAGAAAATCAGGACGCGGTAACTTTGATTGTCTCGACTTGTTGGTTTAATGCGAAAGAAAATTCGAGGATGTTTGGACTTGCGATTGATGATTGAGTAAACTTGAGGATTGAATAGATCCGATCTACCTATCGAGAATGAATTAGTCTAGACACAAAACAAGAGTTACGTCCCGATGAGGATGATTATCCCGTAGGAGCGTGCATGGTGATTCATGTCCACCATGGATAATCTGACTCGCGTGAGATCGGAGCACAACATATTGTTAAGCTAGACGACCTTATGATCGAATACGTGAATTATGATGAACGACTTAGGAAATATGAAATATGAATTATGGCTTAGCAACAAATTATGTCGTGGCATGCTTGACTTGGAAGGATTGATAGGCAGATTATGTCGAACGTGTTCGAAGAGATAGATTATGCAAAATGGCTTGATGAACGAGTGATATTGATATATCGAAGACTTGGTTGAAACATGAGTTAACGTAGGATGGCTTTGCTGAATGACTCAGACCTCGTATGATGAATGTTTGGATGTGTGTAGGGAATCGATGCTTGATGTTTAGAAATCGGAGTGATGCGAGCTTGGGTAGAAAATCTCGTACTATCAACTTAGTTTGACCTTAGGATGGGGTCAGTGTTGATATTGTTGTTTGGGAACTATGATTCTAATACTGACAGATGACTTTAGCCTAAAGACATAGCCTAGCAGTTAGGCAGACATCCCGGTGCGGAGCGATAGAGATTGTGGAGGCACCACTCATGAGACTCGGTTGACATGCACGTATATCAGGGACGCCCGAATATGTGCACGATCCGACTCGAGTAGTGATAGCAGATTCTCTATCATGAGGCTTAGCTGAAATACATGTATTTTGGGGACGCCTAAAATATGTGCACAATCCAACTAAGTGATACGTTAACTAAAGTGAGATTAGAGGAACGAAAAAGTATCGAGAATTTTGAAATCGTGTTTCAAGAAAATATTGATGGTAGAGCGAGCATGGCTCGGATTCAGGGAACGCGTAGGAGTAGTGTGCGCGAGAGTCCTTAAATATTGAATTGAGTGATAAGTCGATGAGTAAGTACTTAGTTAGTTTTGAGGATGAAACTTTTTTTGAGTGGTGTATGATGTAGTGTCCCGTCCCGCTCAGTCAATCGGAGGAATTGGAACGCCGACGGCATTCGAACTTAGCGTTGCAACGGCTGCTCGAAGACTCGTTCGGTCGAGTCGACTCCTCGTTCAGGTGGGATAGTTTCGGTGAACTCGCCTCATCTTAGCCTTCACATAATAAATTGCATGTTTTTAAATGCACAAGTAGACTTGATTATAAAAGAGACGCATCCACATAGCTAAGGGAATAATCCCAAGTTGGGTCGAATTGAGTTAGAACATGGAAAGGTCCAAAGGTCGGCTTAGAGTTGGTACACTGCGTGCTTTGAAAATGACACTTGGTCCTTCGTTTCGTGGCTTGGGAGAAAGAAAGTTGGTTGAGTTGGCAAAGTTATGAATTAGCCTAAGTCATAGGCGTTGCCCGCGTAAATGCTCGATAAAGTATGCATGCTTCCACGATGCAAGGCTTGACATAGCCTTTGTTCGTCCTACGGGCTAAGTTTTAAGTTCGATTAAGTTAGGCAAAGTTATGCCGGTCGACTAGAGTCATTTCGAGCACTATCCCACTCCTTCTGCGGTTGTCAAGCCACTTAGTCTCACGATCTCAAGGCCTGTCATATAAAGTATGACTTGGGTGATAGTGTTGCACAGAACGTAAGTCGGTTTAAGGTACGAGCCACGGTCGGTACGATGTAAAGTTAGCCACGGTCTATTGCACTTGAGGAACACGTTTTGTTCATGTTAAGTAGGATGGCTATGCGATAGTCATTTCCTGGGTACCAAAGAAAGGAAAGATCACACGACCGTTGGTCGTCGAGGCGGTCCCACGTTTCGGGAGTCTCTAAGGATGCACGTTTTGTATCGTATGGCTCCAATGCACGTTTTGCATGGAACGAGCACGTTTTGCTCAAGTACGGTTCAAGTCGTAATGCAAATTAGGCCTTGCATTTACGTGAGTCTAGATGTTCTCATAGGTGCGTGGTCATGGACGACTTGTCGACAAGTATCTTCCTCGACTGGTACTGCATGATGGTTCCGAGGCTAGTCGACCTGGGGGGAAGACGTTATAGCAATAGATGGATTGTACCGCATAGGGTAATTGGGGGCTTCCCTTGGGGGCTAGCTACCTCGCAATCGGATGACCCGCCGTCTACCCGAGCTATGTCCACGATGGCTTGGGCCAGTGACCTTTCATATAGATAAGTTGGAGTGCTGAGCGGCAATCTGCATGCACGGTGTCGGTCGATTCTAAGAAAATATAAGCACGACACGAATTAAGTTAAGAAAGAAGGTATGCACGGTTGCAACCTAATATGGAGCCTAAGATTTGGTTAAGTAAAGGCCCGTGATTCGGCACGAGACGTCGTATCGATTGATAAGTAGTTCGAGTATAAGTTAGGATTAGCGCTGGATTCTGTCGTACTAGGTTAAAGGATTAGTACTGGATTGTGCCGCACTAGGCTAAAGGACTAGCGCTGGATTGTACCGCGCTAGGTTAAGTCATGATGAGTTGCGAGGCACGGCCTCAATGTTGAAGCACGAACTAAGTCTATGACACGAATCATGTTGTTGCGTCCCAAAGGTTTGGGCCAAAAGACAAGCCCGAGTCAGTATGTTGACATTACAAACAGGAGAAAGGTCTAGAGGCAAGGATAATGCAGTTATCAGTGCGATAGCACGATGACAGTCTAGAGACACCAAGTAGGTCGAGTCTCTGTACTAAAACTAATCCTAAGGCAAGAATATAAAGACAATGATAAAGGGTTTATGCTGCACAAAAGTAAATAAATGTGTCGGTTTTACATGGGTGGGCGAGGAGCTCACACCACCAGTATAGTTGAGTACTGACACCCACACAGTATTTATGTGCAGGCACAGGTAGAAGCTCGTAGTGCAGAGCTTGCTTCGATGCGTCGAGGCACGAAGTTCCTTGGCAATTCGAGACGTACGTTCTGCGTGAAGATTGGATTTATACGGGACATAATGTATGGACGTCGCTTTCCAAAGCATCCGCTAGCTCAAGACTTGTTTTGAGAGATAAGAGAGAGCTGAGTGACTTGTAATGTGAGAAGAGTGAGCTTGAGAGATTATAATCTTGGCCTCGTGCCCATCTATGTAATCTTTGTTTTAATATCAATAAAGAGCCTCTTTTGAATGACTTGTGTTTTGTTCTAAATTTATGTTG
Organism: Iris pallida; assembly: GCA_029216955.1. Classification (NCBI taxonomy): domain Eukaryota; kingdom Viridiplantae; phylum Streptophyta; class Magnoliopsida; order Asparagales; family Iridaceae; genus Iris; species Iris pallida. Next base: position 30,626,783 of record JANAVB010040818.1, read on the forward strand.
GCAAAATTAATGTCTCTGCTTGGGACTTCTGTGCGACGACCCCGTCGCAGCCGCTGTAATTGGCCGTTATGGAACCCGCCTTGCACGAGCGCCATCTAGGCTCATGCGGTATCACGTCTTAGCGAGGACGTTCGCTCCTACGGGAGCGAGGCGTGACACATAGCACTGCAAATAGGTAGGTAGCCTAATATTGTATGTTGAAATTAAAAAGGGGTGTAGTCAGCACTACAAAGGACAGGAGTTCATCATGTTACAGTGGCACGACACCACGATGAGGTACCCGAATAGGGGTAAAGCCTCGGCCTCGCAAGCCATGTTGTTGCGACGTAACACCGCAAGGGAGCCTAAGGCTTCATGCTGGGTAGTATGGCACTACAAAGAGGCGGTGACCTCATGCTACAGTAGTATGACACTATGATGAGGTTTGCGGTAGAGATAATGCCTCGGCTTTAGGCCATGTTATAGCGGCGTAGCACCGCAAGGGAAGCACAAAGCGCTTCATGCCATGTCTCTTTAACAAAGAACTCACCTATAGTGTATGGAAAGAGATATCAGGCCGTCACTTGAGGGTAAACTTGTAGACGCCCAAAATTATATACTGAAACTAGGCTGACACAGGGCCTTTAATGTGCAGCTAGAAGCACATGTCACTACATTATGTGAGTGAGAAGAATTTCAGCTATGGTGCAGAATTCAAGGCTTACTCCATTATTGTATTATAGTCTGTTGTTTGACCAATGCGGGAAGATTCAAGTCGTCAGCGACATCTCTCCTAACGCATGATGGATAGTTACTGTAGGGAATACTCAAACCCATATATATATATATGTGGGGGGGGATTGTTGGGATTTTGGCCTTTGTATTGGAAACTTTAGTCCCACATCGGGTAGGCCAAAAGAAATGTATCTCTATATATAAGCTATGCTTGTTTAGAGATGCACAAGGGGTGTGGAGGTGCACATGGGTGTGCCATGTGGGGATATTTTTCTAGTGGGAAAAAAGCCAAATCAACAATGAAGCATTCATGCTTTTTGCTCTTGGGAATTAATTCTCAATGGAGCTAAGCCCTTAGGGGCTTAGCGACTCGGACTCGGACTTGGGCTCATGAGGCGTAATATGCTATTTTATTGGCGTACTTTGCACTTAGCACGTCATCATCGTCGCTAGGCGTATAGTGCGCTTAAGTTGTGCTCGTTGCGCGAGCCACTTGTGCAGCCGATCATGTTGCCAGAAGGTACGACCAATTGGCACTGACTAATTGGCACGACAAAGTGGCGTGCCCAATTGTACGGCCCAGTGGCGCGCCAGGGGCGCTGTCTGTTGGCGGCGGTTGGCATAGATTGCGCAGAGTGCGCAGGCGGCACGGTGCGTGCAGTCCGCGCATTGTGTAAGGTGCGTGTGGTGCGCAAGTTGTGCGGGTGGAGCAAGTGGCGCGCGCTATGCGCCAGTTGACTCAGATCGTGTCTGTGCATGATCTGAGTGGTTATAGCACGTTCGAAGTAGTTTTTCCCACGTCTCGAACGTTATGCTAACTGGACAGTTGCAGCACGGGCCTATATAAGGTCTCTTCTCTCTCATAGTGCATACAGATAAGAACAAGACAATTGTTCAGAATTCCTTATAAATTCCTACAGACTTTGAGAGAGAATAGAAGAGTTGCACCAGCGTTACTTTGTACAGGAGTCTGTACGCCATCCGAGGAGTTAGAAGAGTGGAGTGTTCCAAAGTTCTCTGTCGAACTTGTTGGTTCCTGGAAGCTATTCGTATGGGACGAATTAAGCTTTGAGCAACTGTCACGACCCGCATCCGATTTTCGGACGCGAGCTCGTGAGCAAGCCAGCTACGTATCGAGCGTACTCCAGCCCGACTCGAGTACGTATAAGCTCTCCAGAGTTTGGTATCATGTCTAATCTAAACTATATCTCAATCTACAAGAATAATGTAAAACAAGAATGAACAAGTATGGGTCATGGTCTGCAGCCCATTAGCATATTGTTCGATTAGACTCCAAGAATGATATGCGTCTATAAATAAGCAGAGTATATCATGATATGGAATATAAAGCACGAGAAGATAATAAAGAAGTATCACAAGCAAATACCTGTATCATACATCGCAATCCTCTACCATCCTGCTCTGCTAACTAACTCCATGCAGTCGCTAAACCTGAAGAGATCCTCAGGTCCTCAGAGGACTAGCAAGATACATAAAACATGCCTATCTAACAGTTTAATCATGTAATAATATAACCAGGGTATAAACAGGAACTAGACAGGAGACTGGCATGTGGCTACTGGCAGGTAACTATCAACACGGATACGGGATCAAGTATGCATAAATGAACTACTGGTAGATCAATGGAATACCAACCCTCGTCCCGAATGTGGACTCGCGGGTCAGTTTTTAGACAAGTCACCTTCGCCCCGTGTGTGGACTCGCAGGTGCAAAGGACAACCCTCGTCCCGTGTGTAGACTCGCAGGTTGTGGGAAAGACAAGGAATAGCAGTTCACTCACACATACTTGTAGATACGACTCAGTCAAGATACAGGTGAAGACATGACATGACATAATCACGATACACGAGAGAACCAATCCGATATGAACTACAAGGCTAACCATGAACAAGGACTATATCTATACTATCATGCACGATATACAAATCACAAGTAACTAATCAACTAGTAAAACTATATAATAATAGAAATATACATGCAAATAAACTGTAGAGGGAGGCAAGGTATACTTGCCTGGTGGCAGCGCGAAGAACCAATAAGATACTGTCAACCAGTAATCCAAATAAGTCCAAAATCCATAAATGTCTCCGAAAGCTGAAACAGACATTGCCAACATTCTCAGAATAGTCAAATTAGATAGGATTGCCTATCCTTAAGTCCAATTCTGGACACAGGGGCAAAACGGTAAGTTTAGGCAAAAACGGTGTCCGCCGTTGGACCCGCTTTGCACCGAAAAGCGTGCCAGAGTCATGGTCTCTAAAGTCGTCAAACTACATATCAACAGGTCCGGTTTTCCGATATGAACCAAACCGTATGTCCAAAGTTGGATTTCGGCGGGCCATGCACAAAATCACCTGTTGGGTCGGATCGTGGGGCCCGCGAAACGGCATCCAATCAACTGTCTAAGAATTGGACCAAACTTGGCATGCAGGACCAGAAAAATGATACGGTCCTGTTGGCATAAGTTTCGTCTCGATCTGACGAACGTGCAAAAAGTAATTGAGAAATTTGCAAAGTGCCCGATACGGTGAATTTCGACGGATACGCATCAAATTCGTCGCGCACACGCGACCAATGTGAATTCCGTCAAAGCCCACACGACCACGAAGCCGTTACGCACCTTTCGATGCTTTTAGTTCGCGACCACGTCGCCCGGATTGGCGGGACGCACGTCATATCGAAGATTTTTTTATTGTTTTTAAAACAGGTTTTTCTTGGTTTTCAAACTGGATTTTCTTACTGTATAAATAGCTAAAAATTAAAAAAAAAAGTGGGGTTTCTATCTCGGTTAGGTTCTCTAGGGATCTGTTCAATTAGGTTTCAAAAATTCGCTATGATTTGACAGAATCTAGCCTTCTTAATAGGGTGGGGACTGCTCTGTTTTGCTATTTGTAAACAGATTTGTGTCAATCTTTGGGCTCGGTTCGTGACGCGTGTCGTACAAAGTAAATTGAGCTAATGGGATCGAAACGAAGGTGGTTAGGTTAGATACATACCAAAGAAAATGGCTCGATGATTAGTCGAGCGTACGCAAAAAAAAACATGCAGCGAATTCACCTCGGCGGACTGCATTTGCTGTTGTGGCTGTGCGAATATCCGCGCGCGGGTGAGATTTAGTCATCGTCCGGCGACTCCACGCGGCGGCGCGCGATCGTGGGGTGCCGCCCAGGCTTCGGGGAGGTCGTGCGCCGCCAGCCTAGGGTTTCCAACCACTCGTGTACGCGTGTGTGTATATATTTATACAGAGAACGAGAGATACTCGGGTTCAGATGTGTTTCAGCTCGAGCTCGTTTGGCTGGGTTGCATTGGGCTGATGGGCTGGGTTAGCTCAGGTGGGTTTGGCTGATGGGCCTTTGGGCCTAGCCGGGCTAGGCTAAGGCTGCTTTGCTATTTCCTATTTCTTTTCTTTTAGCAACCTGTATATATATATATATATATATATATATATATATATATATATATATATGTACCTATATGTATACATACACACATATATTTATATATACACGTACACACATATATATTTATATACTTCTATATATACACACATATATAATATAATTGTATATACTCATATAACTCTCTCTCTCTCTCTCTCTCTATATATATATATATATATATATATATATATATATATATATATATATATATATATATATATATATATATATATATATATATATATATAGATATATATACTTTATTTTATAATTAGTACTAAGAGTATATTTACAAATATTTAATAGACATCCATATATCTTATATATTCTTATACATACATTATAACATTTATTTGATAACGAAATAAATATAACCAAGAATAATACAATAATATTATATAATAATAATCTCACTAATATTGATAATAAAAAAAAAAAAATAATAATAACTAAATTCAATAAATCAATAATGATGTGTATATACCATTATGTATAATCTAATAATCTTAAAATGTACAAGGATAACTAAGGAAGCTATTTATCCTATATTTTTAAGATAAAAATATCCAACAAAATATTTAATAAATGTATAACACTCATTTATACAATCTCCTGCTAAAACATTAAATAAAATACAACTGTACATATACCCAATACATATCTACACGGACGTCTCTGGATGTACCTACCCGACTACGTAGGCTTAGGCTCGGTTCGGGCGCAGTCCGAACTAAATTGGTACAACCGGGTCACCTAAAAGTCAAATAATATTAATAATAAATAATTAAATTATTAATAGTGGTTATGTCGCAACTTGGCTGGTTTTCCTAGTTGGGGCTCACTTATGGCTTAGCATTCCCCTACCATGGCTAAATACTAGTCAAAACACGCCACTGCACTATCCGTGCCATGATTCCTAGTCGTCTTGTACTCCAAAACTCTACCATGGCTAAAGGCATCTACCGTAATAATTAACTAAATAAATATTTATGAAATTCTAAAATCACTATTTAAATCAAATAAATAATAAAAAATAATTTGAAAAAAGTTCTCCGGGAAGGGAAGCTACAAATCTACCCACCTTAAAAATAATTTCGTCCTCGAAATTCTAATTCATGACTATTCCATAAAATTCATAGTCTACTATTACCTTAATCTCCTCAATTTTAATTCCTCAAAAATAGTTTATAGCCTCCTCCTAATCATTTTGTAACTACGAAGCCTCGAGGACTTCTACCCACCTTTGGTCACACTACTCCTCAAAACACGGTCACTAAAGTCTTATGATCTTCTAACTAGTGGCTAAAATTCTACCAAAAATATCTAGGACATACGGTATCTATAATCTCCCATATCTACAAACAACCAGTTATTCAATAATCAAGCAATATTATACTATAACTTAAGAGTTTCTGATGAATTCTAGACAGCACGATTATTCATCACCCCGAAATAGGAAGGGACGAGATTGAATGGTACGGAACGCAAGAAAGTATAATCGAGAGCAAATATGGAGTTTTCAAGGACGTAGAGAATTTCTAGGATAATTTTCAAAGTAGAGTGGATTGAGATTTCTAAGGTTTAGTCATTGTTGCAGGCTCGTACCAGTACAGTTACGTAACCGGTACGATATGCTCTGACCTGCATGGGCTACCACAAAAACTTGTCATGACCCGCACCCGGTTTTCGGATGCGAGCTCGTGCGCAAGCCAGCTACGTATCGAGCAGACTCCAGCCCGACTCGAGTACGTATAAACTGTCCAGAGTAGGGTATCATGTCTAATCTAAACTATATCTCAATCCACAAGAATAATATAAAATAAGAATGAACAAGTATGGGTCATGGTCTGCAGCCCATTAGCATATTGTTCGATTAGACTCCAAGAATGATATGAGTCTATAAATAAGCAGAGTATATCATGGTATGGAATATAAAGCACAAGAAGATAATAAAGAAGTATCACAAGCAAATACCTGTATCATACATCACAATCCTCTACCATCCTGCTCTGCTAACTAACTCCATACAGTCGCTAAACCTGAAGAGATCATCAGGTCCTCAGAGGACTAGCAAGATACATAAAACATGCCTATCTAACAGTTTAATCATGTAATAATATAACCAGGGTATAAACAGGAACTAGACAGGAGATTGGCATGTGGCTACTGACAGGTAAATATGAACACGGATACGGGATCAAGTATGCATAATTGAACTGCTGGTAGATCAATGGAATACCAACCTTCGCCCCGAATGTGGACTCGCGGGTCAGTTTTTAGACAAGTCACCCTCGCCCCGTGTGTGGACTCGCAGGTGCAAAGGACAACCCTCGCCCCGTATGTGGACTCGCAAGTTGTGGGAAAGATAAGGAATTGTAGTTCACTCACATATACTTGCAGACATGACTCAGTCAAGATACAGGTGAAGACACGACATGACACAATCACGATACACGAGAGAACCAATCCGATATGAACTACAAGGCTGACAATGAACAAGGACTATATCTATACTAGCATGCACGATATACAAATCACAAGTAACTAATCAACTAGTAAAACTATATAATAATAGAAATATACATGTAAATAAACTGTAGAGGACGGCAAGGTATACTTGCCTGGTGGCAGCGCGAAGAACCAATAAGATACTGTCAACCAGTAATCCAAATAAGTCCAAAATCCACAAATATCTCCAAAGGCTGAAACAGACATTGCCAACATTCTCAGAATAGTCAAATTAGCTAAGATTGCCTGTCCTTAAGTCCAATTCTGGACACAGGGGCAAAACGATAATTTCGGACAAAAACGTTGTCCGCCGTTGGACCCGCTTTGCACCGAAAAGCGTGCCAGAGTCAATGTTCTCTAAAGTCATCAAACTATATGTCAACAGGTCCGGTTTACCGATACGAACCCAACCGTATGTCTAAAGTTGGATTCCGGCGGGCCATGCACAAAATTACCCGTTGGGTCGGATCGTGGGGCCCGCGAAACGACGATCCAATCAACTGTCTCAGAATCGGACCAAACTTGGCATGTAGGACCAGAAAAACGATACCGTCCTGTTGGCGTAAGTTGCGTCTCGATCTACGAACGTGCACAAAGTAATTAGAAATTTGCAAAGTGCCCGATACGGTGAATTTCGACGGATACGCATCAAATTCGTCGCGCACAAAACGCACCAATTTGAATTCCGTCAAAGCCCACACGACCACGAAGCCGTTACGCACCTTTTGATATTTTCGGTTCGTGACCACACGTCGCCCGGATTGGCGGGACGCACGTCGTACGAAGATTTTTTATTATTTTTAAAAACAGGTTTTTCTTGGTTTTCAAACTGGATTTTCTTATGTATAAATAGCTAAAAATTAAACAAAAAG